>CP136057.1:659666005-660033505 GCA_032464435.1 Aegilops umbellulata
TTTGGCGGCGGTGTACTACAGCCAATTATTAACACGCTCCATCTCGGAGGCGTAGATGGCGCCCGCCTGAGGTGAGCTCTGTATCTGCGGGACACCCTGGCTTGGGCGAGCTCCATGTTCGTCGACATTTGTGTGTTTTTAGAATACATGATAATTATCTAAATTTTCATGAACATTTTTATATTGAAGCATATATATTTTTAGCGAAAAACTACATCTGAACATTTGTAACCAGAATAGAATAATTAAATCCATTAAGCTACGCGTGAAGGGTGGCCAACCAGCTATGCCATGTGGCACAAGTTGGTTGGCCGCAGTGAGAAATCTTTTAGAATTCTTTTTAGATGAAGGTGTGGATTATTTTTTAAATGTATTATTTTCTTTTTAGATGGAGGTGAGGACCTCTAGTATTTTTTAAATGGATGATTATGCAAAGTGGCACTCGCACATAGGCTGCGGTGGTAATTGTTTTTTTTTACTTCTTTTTTAGATGAAGGTGAGGATTTTTTTCCTGAGATGTTTTCATAGACGAAGACGAGGACTCTATGTATTTTTTTAAATGAAAACGTGTGCACAGCTTCCTCTCAAGCGAAGCCACAGGATGATGCCCCAACCACTAGTATGTCATTATGCACCGCTGAATTGGAGCAGGGTTGCAATTCTTCAGACCGACACTGGAGGTTAATTCCAGAAACTGATTACTATTATGATAGGGGCAGGTTCTAGCAACAATAGCTTGAGTGAGAGAGAGAGAGAGAGAGGGAACCAGAACTAATCTAATAAGCATCATATGCAATAGAAAAATGAAACGTAAGGAACATTTAGAAATGACATTCACAACAACATAGAACTATATTTGCAACAAGATTCAATTTGTAACACAGCTACATAATCCTTACCATGTAACGTTTGTGTGTAGACAAACAGAACACATAGACACTTGCAACATGTCAACAATCTATGGAACATCAAGGAATTGCACTAGGAAGGACAAGGCACTGATCCCTTAGTTAGCACAAATCATTTCCCTTTTGATGTGATAACCTTTTCTTTTGCCTCGTTAGCAATCGACAAAAATCTCAACTCTACCAATGCATAGCCATCGGTGGACGCCACCTTCTCCAAATTATCCTCGCCGGCAAAGAAGTCGAGACATTTTTTCTTCAAATCCGGGCAGTTATACATTTCAGCACAAAAAAGGATTGTCACAACAATATCTACCGACATGTTATCCCACAACTTTCGTGCGCACATGAGCTTCAACCGATCTAAAGCGTACAGATCTGCAGCGGCAAGTAGATCTTGAAAGACCTCAACGGGCGATGAGTCATAGACATCCTCGTCGTCTCCAGGCCAGGCATCCGTGTACATGAACCGAAGCATCGCGCGAAACGTCATAGGCGTGATCTCATGCAACGCAATATGTGCCGTCGACTTCATGGTGGCCTCGAGCATGGACCCAAAGAGTTGCGCCTTGAAGACCGGTGAGCGGGCTGCAAGCACCACCCGGTGTGCATGGAACATCTCACCGTCAACGATGAATGACACATCCGTCATTGCCGTCATCCCTTCCATCAAGCGTCCGAGATGGTCCGCGAGGTCCGAGCCAGGTACCCGGACTGGGCCAAGTTCATTCACGACCACGATGGCACACAAGAAGGTGATGTGCCCATCGACGACGTATTTCTGCAGTGCATCCCGTTGAAAGAACTCACGATACCCCTGGGCCTGTCCATCGACGATGAATTTTTTATCGCGGAGGTTGCGACGCTGATTGCTCTCGTGAACGTGTGAATCCTTTGTGATCTTATGTGATGGCAAGCCGTCCTTGCCCAAGAAGAAGGGCTCGAATACGGCCTTGATGGCACACGTGGATGATGATGATCTTGTAAGGTGTGTAAGGAAGATGGAGACGCGGCGAGGACAGAACTTCCTTGTCCCTCCTGGGTAGCAGTCGATCCTCCAGAGCTGCCCACCGATGGAGACCACGTCGGAGTGGAGGGCCTTGCCCACAGGAAATGCCATGAATTGCTTGTAGTCTACTCGGAAGTGTACAAGAGCGGAATCAGTGCATGTCACCGTGCTAGTCAGCACTGTCGGCGACTCTCCTGCTCCCCTCCTCTGTTTCAGCGAAACAGTGTCTACCGACACATTATCCCACAACTTTCGTGCGCACATAAGCTTCAGCCGGTGCAGCGCATATTGGTCGGCCGCGACATGTAGATCCTGAAACATCTCGACTGATGATGAGTCGTCTTCATCGGCGACTCCGGGCCAGGCATCCGTGTACATGAACCGAAGCAGTGCACGGAACGTCGCGGGAGCAATCTCGTGCAGCGCAATGGGCTCCGACCTCGCGGTTGCCTTGAGCATGGATGCAAAGACCGTAGAGCGGGCCGCGAGCACCGCCCGGTGCGCGTGGAAAGTCTCGCCACCGACGACAAACGACACGTCCGATGTCGTCGCGCCGTCATCTTCCAGCAAGCGGCCGAGATGGTCCCGGAGGTCCGGTGGGGGCACGGGGACAGGGCCGAACTCGTTGACGACAACGATGGAGCACAGGAACGTCACGTGC
This sequence comes from Aegilops umbellulata, assembly GCA_032464435.1. Classification (NCBI taxonomy): domain Eukaryota; kingdom Viridiplantae; phylum Streptophyta; class Magnoliopsida; order Poales; family Poaceae; genus Aegilops; species Aegilops umbellulata. The sequence continues at coordinate 659,668,581 of CP136057.1, forward strand.
CCATCGACGAGGAAATCCTTCATACAAGACCTCGGGAAGAAGTCGGCGTAGCCCAGCTCGTCGATGCCGAAGTGAAAGTCGTTATAGTTATGACACGTGTTATTCTCAGAGACGCTCGCAAAGTCTGTGAAGATGCGAGATGGGCTGCCGTCCTTTTGCAGGAAGAAGGGCTCGAAGATGGCCTTGACACATGTGGATTTGCTCAGCCTCCTGAGGTAGATGGAAACACGTTCGTGGTACCTCCTTATCCCTCCCGGGTAGATGTGGATCCTCCAGAGCAAGCCGCCGGCGGAGACCGCGTCGGACTGAAGGACCTTGCCGACGGGAAACGCCATGAACTGCTCGTAGTCTACTCTGAGATGGACGAGAGCGGAATCAACGTCCGCCACCCTGGTTGTCTGCGTCGCCATCACCGCCTCCCTTTCTCCGGTGGTCACCGTGTAATCGATCAACTCAAGTGCGGAAATTCAGAGCCGAACGGATGAATCTTTGCATCAATGGAAGCCTTCCGTCGTCGTATACGGCGGCAGGGTGCATATATATGTGTTGGGTTGGAAGCAAGTCCAAACTAAAACAGTTACGCATTCATATCATATTTTTGGCTTTAGCTTTCACGTTGGTCTATCCTTTCCTCGTACTACACGTACACATGGCGCCTTCCTCCTTTTAGAGTCCATTATTATTAAATTTATGTTGAATAAATATGCAATTTTTTAATTAATTTCATCCACAAATAAATTACTAGCATGTCATTGACAGAAATAAACACATGCTGACATTCGGTAATGAGAGCACATACTACGCTAACGGCAGACACATCTACGTGTAACACTAGCATGGTTAAAACAGAAATCAATAGGAGCGGGATAAACGAGTTATACTCTCCAGTAGGCTAGGCAGAAGCCGCGGCGGAGGCGTCCTCGGCGGCCTTCTTCTCAGCTTCATGTTTCTCGGCGGCGGCTTTGTTGGTGTCGGTGGACATGGTGACGATGAAGACGACGCATACATAGAGGAAGTAGTCGATCGGAGGCGAGCTGTCGCGTAGTCGCTCCCCAGAAACTTAATCGCCCCTCTCCTGTACATGATCTGGAGAGGCGGGGTTTCGGAGGCCTGCTCTCCCGTCGACCGTGTACGCGATGGATGGAATGGGATCACCGACGACAGCAGTAGCAATGGAACGACAGTGGGCGTGGAGGCAGAGATGCGATCATTTCCACGTGACGACTAGGGTTGGCAACGCCTCACATATACAGGCGCAGCCGCGTGGAGAGACGTGGGCTGGACCCACGTCCATATCGGTGACCGGCTGTAAAAAACACTCAGTTCCTGACCGGCAAAAATAATCGCACAGGTATGAGCCCGGCTCGGCTCATTCCCACAACCCATGGCGCGTTGTGACGAGGTGAGGCGTGGCGAGGCGGACGGCGGAGGAGAAGCGTGCGGGAACCACATCTCTTCTCAAACCCCAATAGCATGTGAAAGAGAATCCCTTATAAGGAGATTCAACTCCTCTCCAACTAGTAGTATGGAACTAAACTTCCCACCATGCATCTAGTTCCATATAACCCACATGAGCCGTTAGAGATTTTCTAAAATTGTTAGATGGGTCCTAGGCCCACCTCATATTTCAACAATCTCCCATCAGATCTGAAGGGGCCATTTTGTCGTTTGTTCCAAACATTGTTTTGATATACTAGTATTTTAGTGGAGACCGTTAAGGTTGAGCTTCACCTAGAGCAAGTAGCTACGCCCCTTCACAACTGAGCAATTGACTATGCCTTGAATTGTCAGTTTGACGTAAAAAAGTTTCACCACATGGCCGACCCCTCGGGTGGAGATCACCCCAATCTCATAGACTGTGACCTGCAGTCGGGCTCATATAGTTGTATTCCTCCAAAGATCGCTCTGTAGGACAACATCTTGCTTATATATGTAAGCCTTGAACACATTAAGACAGTAGTCAATCTACCATTCAGTTTTCCGAGAGTATTGCATCTCCAACAAAGTGGGTTAGTAAAGTTACTCTTCTCAGTTCATCACTGGCTTATTTTCCCGGGTCCTACTTCACGAGATCTTCGATCACATAGGTTGGGTTACCACCGTGGCAACTCACGTGGGTCTCATTCCCATCTCCCTCGATGCACTATCTATCACAACACACGATAGCCCTTTGGTAAAGGGATCTACCAAATTCTTCGCCGTTTGAATATAATCCAACGCTATCACTCCAGAGTTTCTTCATTTTCTGACAACTTTCAGTCTCATTCTTATATGTTTGTTAGACTTCATGTTGTCCTTTGAACTCTTCACTCTGGCAATCACTGTCTGATTGTCACAGTTAATAAGGATAGCCGGAACTGGTTTCTCAAACAATGGCAAGTCCATCAAAAGATCTCGAAGCCATTCTGCTTTCACACCAAATATTTCTAATGCTGTTAATTCTGCTTTAATTGTCGATCTCGTTAAGATCCTTTGCTTGCAAGACTTCCAGGAAATAGCACCACCTCCAAGAGTAAACATATACCTAGTTGTGGCCTTCATCTCATTAGCATCTTAGCATGCTACATACAGACTAAACGCACAGCCTCATGCAGGAACTCAACTTAACTGGTCCGCGTCCATCTTCACGTTGATCTTCATCTTCTCATCGGTTGCTCGCACATGGGGAGACACATCTCTTCACCTGTACATCTTTTTTTCCTTTGTCGTTGGTGACACAACATACCAAACAACGCTTCCATCTGACGACATCACAACTCACCATATACATGCAACTCAACTTCACCGTATATGAACTCGCCGGAACTTCTTGATCACAAACGAAAACACAAGGCACAATTTCCTTTTTCCATCCGCTCTCGCTCATAATTATATTTTCATCTGCCAGTGACGCATCTCAACTGCAGCAGATGACTCACACACCTGAGCTCTTGGACGCACCTTACAATAACTCATATGCACACCTTGATGATGGCTCACAACTTCGCAATATCCACCTTGCATCATCCAATGATGATCTCGATGATTTCCTCGGTGTCGCAACTTCGGCACCTCCATAACCATCAACGATCACCAGCGCCTTGTCGACGACAGCCTGTCCTCCTCCTCCCGATTTTTCCATTGAATTGAATAGCGATCACCCGTCGCCTCGCTTGCGACAGCGTCATCATCGCCTCCTCGTCGTCGCTCCCCTAAACAACAATCAGCCCGATCCTTCACGTCGTTGCACCCCCAACGAGTAAATTGCATGCTCCTACTTGTCGCAACACCAGCCAGCGACTATATCGCTCGCTCCTCCTTGTCGTTGTACCACCCAATGACTATATGGCCCGTCCCGGGGCGCTGGTAAGTCGCCACCTCGGGGCAAGCGCAGCTTCACTCGAACCTTACTCTGATACCAACTGTTGGAATTCTTCCATGAGGATCAATCTATACCTACTAATAAAAGAAATATGTATTCTTAATCTGTTTTGCTATTTTATAGAAACCCCCCTAATGTTTCTGACATTAATCCCGCAGCTACAAATTCTCAGATTATAGACCATTTTTATAAGTTAACAACGTGTGGTATTTTTTTTCTCCCGTCGTAAAGCATGGGCCTTTTTGCTAGTACACAATGGCTAGACTCCTAATCATACTAAACTCCAACTAGCTAGTACACTAATCACCGACGAGCCTGATCGCAAACAGTACTAGTCATAAGTATCACACGTATGTTTGGATTACTCCAACAAAGTCTGGACAAGGACTTCAACTTAGACTAATTGCTGCAACTTCTTACTTTCTTAGGGAGTGTGTTGAACTGATCCACGGGCCGGTTGTCGCATAACTTGTGTGGTTAATTTGGATTTGGGAGGGAAAAACTTGTTGGGTGCTGTTAATTCTTTTGCCAGCTCTGTTCTCTCCTTCACATCATACTGCATTTATGTATGCTTGTGTTTTCCAGCAATGGTCGCCTGCCATGATCGGCGTCGCCGTGGCAAAGGATACATACGTAGCATGGCGAGGCGGTAAGTCCGGGTCTCCATTCCAGTTATAACTTTGAATGAGGTATCTAGAAATAACCCAAAGCATAGATAATGGGCTGTGAAATCCACCCTTGTGAATCACGTTTCTCCAAGCTGCGCATAGCGCCCACATGGACACTGGCATCTTCATAAAAACTTCATTGCTAGTCTTAACAAAGCTGGTCATTATTTGAATTTAGCACTTCCCTTCATAAAAGAATACTACCTTTTCTGGTTCTTTGCCAGGATTGGAGGGCAAGGGAATCTGATAATTATAGCTTTATGATCCCAGTGTAAAGGAATTGATGTTTTAGTGATGCACGTGTTTCATAGTTGCCATCCATCTATATAATGTACTGTGTGCAAATTTTGGTTTGTAGAAAGCACTGAAAACTGCTACTTTCATTTAACCCCAAAGAACAAAATGGCTACAAAATAACTTGATACATACGTTACCTTGTGCCTCTTTCTTCATTTTGCAATAGAGCATCTTCTATTCTGCATTGTTTCTTGGTAATAAGCTGTGTAATAGAACTTCTGTGATTAGAAATTGTGCATGTTTATGTAGTTTGCATGTTCTGAAACAACTCGATTTACTATGTCATGTCAATGAAATTTCTGAAACAAGTCATATCTTGTGTCACTTATGGCATTGTTTGGTACCAAGCCTGTAAAGAAGCCATAAAATTGTACCATTCTAAAATCCTAAGAGAGTGGGTGCTAAGGATGCTGATTACTGCAGATTGCAAGGCCGTTTTGCAGAACCTAGGATGCAGAACTAGCTATGTATTTACCTTTACAGAATCATGTGCCTTCATCTGGCAAGGTGACATGCTTTGACTCCCTTTTATCTTTTATGGACTATGATATTTGGCACAAGTGTGGCAAATAGCAAAACTACCACACACCTTATTTCTTTCATATAATTACATGCATGCATATAGAGTGATTCACTCTTCATTCACGTTCATTCCTTCCTCTAATTTCATACATGCACTAGATGACAAAAAGATTGATGTCATCCTAGATTCTCCCATATTCCAAAAAAATCAAAGTGTTTTCTAGCTCAAACCGTCGGTCCGATGCAAAAACCGTTTTCATATAAAATATTTCTCGCGACGAGATCTTCGAAACCAGATCCTATGTTGGTACATTCTGACAACTTTTTTTTGGGTCAGAAGTTACCACGCCTGGTCTACATAAATTACCACGCCTGTTCTATGCAACTTATCATAATATTTGCACATAAATTACCGGGGGCATAAAAATGGTTTTTCCACCCTTCACCACATACACATGCATATGTTTGCACTAGAGAGAAAAGCTTACGTCATCGTAGATTCTTCCCTAATATAAAACTCAATTCTTTTTGGTTCAAACCATCGGTCTGATGCGAAAACGGTTTTCACATAAAAGATTCGCAGCGATGAGATCTTTGAAACTAGATCACATGTTGGTATGTTCCGTCGACTTTTTTTTCGGGTCAAAAGTTACCACGCATGGGCTACATAAGTTACCACGCCTGTTCTATGCAAGTTACTGTACTATTTTCACATAAGTTAGCAGGGTTATGTTTTTCAACAAGTATTTCCCCTTGGTAAAAGTTACCAGTTATGCAATTTCTACATTATCATGCTATTTTCACATAAATTACCGGGGATAAGTTTTCAACAACAACTTTTTTCCTTTGGTCAAAGTTACCACGGTGTTTCGTACATAAATTATCGGGTACGCGGTTCGTATATTACCATACTATTTTCACATAAGTTACCAAGATTATGTTTTTCAGCACACTTTCCCACCTCGTCAAAGTTACCACGATGTTTGTATGCAAGTTGTCGGGTATGCAGTTCGTTTATTAACGTGCAATTTTCACATGAGTTATCGGGGGGGGGGGGGGGTATTTTTCAACAAATCCACCTACCCCCCTAAGTTACCGCGGTGTTTGTACATAAGTTATCAGGTATGCGGTTCATATATTACCATGCTATTTTCACATAAGTTATCGGGGGTATGTTTTTCAACAAAATTTCCCCCTTGATCAAATGTTACTGCGGTGTTTGTACTTTAAGTCATCAAGTATGGGGTTTGTATATCACCATGCTATAGTTTTTCAACTTCCCCCTTTGCTCAAAATGTTATGGCGGTATTTGCACTTAAATTATCAAGTCTATGGTTCATATATTATCATGCTATTTACATTGAAGTACCGGGTGGTAGGGTGTTTTCAACAAAAAATTTCCCAAGGTCACAATTACTACTGTATTTGTACCCGAGTTATCAGATCTTCGGTGCATATATTACCATGTATTTACATAGAGATATCGAGGGTATGTTTTTGAACAACGTTTTCCCCGATAAATGATATCGTGGCGTTTGTATTAAGTTATCAGGTCTGCGGTTCATATATTGTCATGCTACTTATACCGAAGTTATCAAGGTATGTTATTAAATAAATTTCCTCCGGTCAAAACTACCAAGATGTTTTGTACGTAAGTTATCACGTATGTGATGTGTATATTACCATGATATCTACATATAAGTTACCGCGGTATGTTTTCAATAGCTTTTTTCCAGGATCAAAACTACCGCTGCAAAAAACACCGTGGTAATTTTCCCCCCTCCACCTCCTCAAGCGTGCTCCTGCTCTCGAGAAGGACTGAATGATGTGAAGAAGACAAGACATTTACACGCACACATCTCTTGAGGGAAGCCTAGTGCATCCTGTGAGCCACAAATGATCTCCTTTCCTACCTTAATCTTCCCGTGAAGTCAAGAGGAAGAGGGGAGGATGGGTGCATGTTCTTCTCGTGCCTGCGGCCCCTCCTATGATAGAACTAGGGAGGCGGCTTCCGCGGCCTACTCTCATCAGGAAAACATGGCTTGTCACATCCATGATTTCCACCCATTGGCCATCGCGACGCTACCAAGAGGAAGCTCACACGCAACGGAGAACACGAATGGCAGCAGCGAACTCCATGGCAGGAAGAGGATTTGGGTTGGCGACGCGGCGTCTCTCTATTACAAACTTGCTCATGACGCCCCTACGGGAAAGTAAGGTGGTGAGGAAGGGCGTGCAGCGGTTCCGGCACATCGGCATAGAACCCAGCGAAGGCGGGGAAACAGTGCAGTGGCCACCGCCGGTGTGTTGTGTGGTCGCGCGAGGTGGCTTCGGGCGCCGGCTTCGTCGCACAATTGGCCAGCAAGCAGGAGGTCACTGCTGGGGGTTGGGTGGCGATCGACGCAAAGTGCTCCAATGGCGCGTGGTGGTCAGGCCACGTCGTCCGCGGCCGGCATGAAGTGGGTCATCGATGGCAGGAGGCACGCTAGGAGGTGGGGGCAGCACGCTAGGGGTCGGTTGGGCGTTGGAAGGAGTACCATAGGGAGGCCGGGAGGCGGAGCTGCATCCGCACGAGCTCAGGCGCAGAGAGAGCAGGGAGGAGATGGAGAGGAGGAAGGGAAGGAGAAGGGGCTGACGCAGGCAGGGACGCCGACGACCGACGGATGCTGGCGCGGCTAGTGCCGAGCGCGTCGCGCGGGCGCACGAAGCCTTCCTAGCGGCGCAGCTGGACTGGGTGAGGGGGAGAGATGACAGGGGGCTGCCAACTGGGATTGTGTCCACTAGATTCAAAACACACGTTGATGAGATCACGTGGCAGTTTTGCAATCTGCCACACGGTTGCCAAATACATATTTTGATCTTTTATTTATTCCCTTCCCCAGGTATGTGTCTTCATCCTGAAGTTTTTCTTTTCCAATGCTTTCCCTCAAGTTCAATCATGTTTGTACTCCCTCCGTTCCTAAATATTTGTCTTTCTAGAGATTTTAACAAGTGACTACATATGGAGCAAAATGAGTGAATCTACACTCTAAAATATGTCTATATACATCCGTATGTGATAGTCTATTTGAAATCTCTAAAAAGACAAATATTTAAGAACGGAGGGAGTATTTTGAAACCTTTGCAGTGTCGTGTAGTATTTCTTCCACAATACATGTAGGTTAGTTCAAGTGTCTTTCCGTTGTGCACAACCTGAACGACGACCGTGATTATGGCAAAAAGAGAACGATGAGGTGTGCACCTTTGTACTGCATGTAGGCTGGTTCAAATGCCTTCTTTGTCCCTCTACCGGGCAGCTGGATCTTTCATCTTTCCCCTTTATTTGTTCCTCCAGGAGTCAGCTTTGTGCCATGAGTCATTACCAAAAACACAAAAGAAAAGAACAAGTTTGATATTTTTGATTTGTCTTCTTTTTTGCTTCCAGTCCTTTTTTTTATGTTTAATGTGTATTTCTGCTTAGACATGCGTGTGCAGCTTGTGCGCCCTAGTCTCGAAATGCCTTTTTCATGGATGTGCACGTGAAGCAACGTGAGTCTCACTAAAATCAATTACTAGAAGTTGTAGCCGACCAACAGCTATCTTATGGTCTCCAAATGCTCCTTCAACTTGTGCCTAACGTCTATGGTCAATGACCTGTGGTGCATGTGTTACATAGCTAGTATCTCCAAAATGGTGTGGCTTAATGTAGCTACGGTATAAAAAGTGAGTCCAAAATAAGGTAATATTAAAAAGTCGAGGACCTTCAACTTGATTCTCAAAACTAAAGCAGTGAAACAAGAAAAGCATATCTATCTTTAGTTTTTGCTCTTTGCTCTGATAGCAAGAAACGTATCCCTCAAATTCAATGCTTCTTTACTCTTGTGCTACTTTGGCACTGTACAAGAAAGGAATAAAGAAAGAGACCTGGATGGTCTAGCTAGCTCTATATAAACCAGAGCTCAATTAAGTTTTGGCACAATAAGATAAGAGAAATCTTGCAACGTGTAGCTGTCTCAAAGCGCCCATCTATTCTAAGGTATGCACAAATTTCTTCTGATTAGTTATCTATATTCAATGACTGTGTTCCTAGTTATGGACAAAATATCTTTGATTAGCTGTTTATATATGTGCACTAGCATGGCCTCTTACATTAGTTTTCCCGTGGTGCTTCTAGTTATAGGATTAGAGTATGAAAAGACTTCTGTGGATGAATTTTTTTATGACTTTGCTTACACCACGCTTATATTAGACAAGATAATAGAACAATATATTTTATCTCCTAGTTATTCTAATCAGCCTTTCATGCAGAATTTTACTTAAATGTAATTTAAGTACTAGACCCATATGAATTGATATATTTATATATTATCATCATTAGTATTTTGACCCGACTATATTATTGATTTAGTGTGGGCTGTGTGTGTGCATGCTTAAGGTTTAATTTGCTAAGGTTTAGTTGCTCTGTTATTTACCTAGTTGAAATTTGTTATTATTATTAAAGAAAGGTATATTTTTCATCCCTCAACTTTTGATGAAGTCTAGATTTAGTCCCTCAACTTTAAAACCGGACAACTTGCACCCCCAACTCTTGAAACCGGACAAATTTAGTCCATCATCTCGGTTGACCCGGTATCGCTGCTGACTAAGCGTGGTTTTGACCGGTCTTCGTCCACTGATTTAGTGTGAGCTGTGTGTGTGCACTCTTAAGGTTTAATTTGCTAAGGTTTACTTGCTCCGTTATATGTCAAGTTGAGATTTGTTATTATTACTAAGCCACACTGATGTATGTATTATATTACAACGATATTAGGGAAGGAAAGCAATGACATGGGGAAACCACTTAGCAATGAAAAGCTTGGTGCAGTTGTTCAATGAGTGGGAGATCCAACTACTAGTGCTTGTTAGCTTCACACTACAGTTCTTTCTCTTCTTTGCTGGTGGCCTCCGGCGGTGTATCAGAAACTGTGTACTGAGATCATCAATCTGGCTAGCTTATTTGGGAGCGGACTTGGTAGCCGCTTATGTCCTAGGCCTTATCTCACGACAAGATGTTTCCACTCATCATCTATTTTTTCTCTGGGCGCCCTTCCTCCTCATACATCTCGGTGGACAAGACACCATCACTGCTTTTGCCATGGAGGACAACAAACTCTGGGGGAGGCATTTGTTGAATCTTGTTGTCCAAGTGTCCCTCACCCTGTATATCTTTTGGAAATCATTCGATGGCGGCCCCAATATGCAGCTTCTTGGTCCTAGTATCCTTCTGTTCGTTACTGGCATTTTCAAGTACGGGGAGAGAACATGGGCTTTGTGGTGTGGCAGCCTGAGAAACCTCAGTTACTCAGATCGAATTGTTTTTCAAATGTCAACAGACATTGATACCTCTTTTGACCTTGTATTATCTGCCTTGACTTCAGTAAGGGCTATGCGTTTCTTTTTTAGGGGCGTTGGGTACCCCACTAGATTCAACCATTGGGCTATAGGTAATTTACGTACAGAACTTTCAAGCAAGTTATTTGGGATCATGGCGATTCAACTCGGCCTGATGTTTGATGATATCTATACTAAAGCCCTGGTGCTTCGGACCTGGGTTTGCACCATACTTCGGTGCATCTCACATCTTTCCTTTCTGGCCGCATTTGTGCTCTTCTTTTCTGTAGTACGAAACAAAAAAGAGAGGTGGCACTACAGTTCTGTTGACACTGCAATCACATATGGACTGTTTTTGGGCAGTATATCTCTTGAAGTTTCATCAATATTTATCATCATGATGTCACCCTGGGCATGGGCATGGCTAAAGGAAAAGACTCGGCATTGCAGCTTCCTTGGTTCTATCATTATTAGGTGTGCAAGGAAAAGAAGGGTGTTATGGTCAAACTCCATGGGTCAGTACAACATGCTATACAATTTGGGGCAGTCAAGGAAATTGGTGAATGCTTTTTGCAGCACGAGAGAGCAGAAGTTGTGGATCAGTAAACTGCTGGGCACCAAGTTTGTGCAGGTGGATGAGCAGATCATGAGATGTGTCGTCCGGAGGATTGCTCAATATCACCAAGAAGGTGGATCCCAGGCCGGGCAATGGCAAAATCTTGGTCCATTCCTACGGAAGATTGTGGATCAGCGTGATTCCGGTTTTGATCATAAATCCATTGTCGGGCTCCATTTATTCACAGAGGTAGTGTTGAGTAGGTATGCACGCACTGGCACTGCTATGGACAGTGAGTCTAGCGATGTATGCCGGATCATATCCCACTATATGCTTTATCTTTTGGTCACGCACCCTGAAATGCTGCCAATCAGCAGCGATGGCGAATTACAGGGGTTTGTAGCAAACCTCCATGAAGACCTGGGTGCGGGTAATGACATGATGCGTCAGGCAATTTCAGCATTGACCTTTTACTATCATAGCATGCCGGAGCCCCCACGTCATACAACAGAAGCGCATCTCTTGGAGCTCCAAGAGGCATGGGTTGGTCTGCTCCTCCACGCCGCCAGCAAGTCGCGGCCAGGGATGCACGCGGCGCTGCTTGCCAAAGGAGGGGAGGTCCTTACCTTCATCTGGCTGCTCTTGGCCCACTACGGACTTGGGGATGTGCAGGGCAACCCCATCGACATGACCACTGATGCATATGTACCTACTGTTCAGCGCTACGCCTTTTGTTTTCCTGCTCAACCTGAAGCCTACTAGGTACATATTCTTCTACTTACATGTATCTATGAATTTGTTGGCAATTATTTGCCCACTTGATCGATATCAATCCATGCCCGTTACGTTAATTCTAGCTAGCTAGTACGTACTACCTTCGTCTTGTTTTATTGATCCCCTTTATAATCTATGTCAAATTTTGACCAAAGACTTAACTAACAAAACATCAATGCATATCAACAAAAATTATATCGTTGGATTCGTATTTGAACATAGTTTTCATTGATATAACTCTTGGTGACATGCATGAGTATTTTGTTAGTTAAATCTATAATCAAAATTTGACACAAAATACAATGAGGATCAATAAACCAGGACGGATGTAGTAGCTACCATCAACTCTACCACCCATGCATGCATAGATCAAGTTTCTTGTCCTTGCCAAAAATAAAATGTAGAGTTTACTGTCTAATGTGAATTCTTTTGTTTCTTTATTAATTTGTCAGGTTCTGCAAAAGCACTTAGCATTTTCGAGGATCGATTGTGCCCGCTGCTTGATCAAATAACTGAGCTCCACCTTGGTTTTCATATCCTCTTTACTTTTTCTTCTTCTCTTAACAACCAATGGGGTTAGGAGTATTGTTGTTCATTCTGTCTGCTGTTACATGTACAAACGACTACCATTATCTTCCCTGATTTTCAGCCTGTGCTAGTTATTTACACTTTTGTACAAGAAACCACTCGGTGGTTTGTTTCTACTTTCTACACATGTTGTGTTGCACCATTCCTGTTATCCAAATTTGCAATCTCAGCGTTGAATAAACAAATTAAACAAAAACAATTCTTGTGATAGGCAAGCATGAATATTGGTTCATTTCCAGTGAAGCATATACACAGAAGTTCCATATATATTGTGAGATGAATATTTATTTACGTGTACATTGTCGTCGTCGAAAATTGTACAACGGAGCAGGGCCAAGGCCGCAAAATCGGACGCCATATGCCAAACTCAACACGTATATGCGTCGTACTGAAATATGTTATCCCAACACTTCACCTCAGGATTGTTCAAGGGCAATCGTTGCAGTTCGTGGATGGGCGAGATCACGTCATACAAAAATTCGTACGCACAGCAATTTCGTAGATACCCTGGTAAGAAAAAAGTGTGCAGAAGCACCCTCGTAGGGTAGAAGAAGAGAACTGCCAATATGAGCCGGCCATTAAGCACCGCTTTAGACGCCTCATTTGGGAATTAGCAACAACAGCCTGCTGCCGCACTAGCGGTGGATCCTTTTTCCCGCTTAACACGGGGAATACTGTGTAATAATGGATATAATGGGCCGGTCCAACCAATTTTGGGAAGGTTATATAACCTTCCGTTAGCCGGAATTTTTCTCTCTTTATTTTTCCCATCTGTCCTCTTTGGCTTTTTTCGTTTTACTATCTTTTTTCCCTTTCCATTTCCTTTGGCTTTTGTTTAAAAAAGCAAAGAAAAACAGAAAAGAAATCATGAAATTAAATGAAAAACATAGGGCATCCCACACCCACACATGGGCGGGCTCAAAGCGTGAGGGTAGTGCATGTTACCTTTTCTAATGACGTGCTATGCGCTGCCTGGGAGGACTCCCCACTAGCTATATCTCGCTTGCAGGAACTCTTATGCGACACTCACTGCAGCAGAATGCCCACAAAAGCACATAGGGCGCGCAAATGGGCTGGCCTGTTAAACGCTCGTGCAAGTATTTGTTTCCCTCTAGTTGTTAGCGAAATCATTAATTAAGGAGTACTCGTTGCAAAGAACACTCCACTTTCCCAGATTGCGACAAGTGGCGCACATGTAGCACGCCACTTGTCGCAACCTGGGGTTTTCCCTTTTTTTCAAGATCCGTTTATTCAAAACGTTTTATCTCTTAAACCGTGCGTCCAAATCTCGAACCATTTTCAACATTGGATTCCTCGCGTCGAGACCTTCAAAACTAGATCCCATGTTGATAGGTTTTGATAAACTTTTTTTTCACGAAAAAAACCGGGTGAAAAAACCGAACCGGGAGCATGGTTTTTTCCCTTTCCGAAAGAAAAACCGTCACTCTCGTGGAAGGAAAAAACAGAAAATGGGTTTTTTTTATCGTTTTCCAAGAGACACGGTCCTGACTCTTGCGAAATGCACAACCATGCCTCTCGCGAAAGCAAAACCATGACTCTCCCGAAAGAAAGAAAAATAGAAAACGCGTATTTTTTTCCCTTTCCGAGAGGCACGGCCGTGACTCTCGCGAAAGCACAACCATGCCTTTCGCGGAAGCAAAATAGTGACTCTCGCGAAAGAAAAAAAACAAAAAACTCGTTTTGTTTTTCCCTTTCCGAGAGGCACGGCCGTGACTCCCGCGAAAGCACAACCGTGCCTCTCGCGGAAGCAAAACCGTGACTCTCACGAAAGAAGGAAAAAAACAGAAAACACATTTTTTCCGTTTCCGAAAGGCACGGCCGTGACTCTAGCTAAAGCACAACCGTGCCTCTCGTGGAAAAAAACCGCGACTTTCGCGAAAGGAAAAAAAAGAAAACGTGTTTTTTTCGCGCAAACTTTTTTTTTGAAATTTTTTTTGATCGAAAAGCTAAGGAAGACCGGGCGAAAACAAAAACATTGAAAAAACCCGGAAAAAACCCGTTTAAAGAGCCGAAAACGTGTATGGAAAAATAAAAAAAAATAAAATCCGAAGGAAGCGTCCAGAGCACGACATGTGGCGAATGGCTGAGAGCGCGCCAAGTGACGCTGATCATTGCGAGGCTCCCGAAGCAGCGCTCGTTAACTAGTTGCTCCCAGTTGTTAGTGGTTTTGCTTCCTGTTTTGCCGGTGTTTTCTATATTACTACAAAAAAATTATTTACTTTAAAACCAAAAGCTTTTTATAAAAGTGAAAAACTTTTAGACAATAGGAACCTATAAAATAATCTAAATTTTTTTGAAACTTTTAAACATTTTATAGAAAATCAGAATTTTTTAAATGAACACTTTTTGTGTTTTTGATTTTTTTCTAAAAATAAAAACTTTGAAATTGCGAATAATCTTCAAACACAAGCATTTTTAAAATTTTGAACTTTTATTTGTATGCGTTGAACATTTTTAAAACACAAGATTTTTAAAATTATTGATATTCTTGAAAAAGGAGAAATAATTATAAAGCGTAATTAGAAAAAATAAAAAACAGGAAAAAGGACAACCAAGAAAAAAGGTAAAAGCGACAGAAAAAGGTGAAAAAAAAGCTGAACCAGAAGGTTGGTCCAATAACAGGAATCCTATAGTACTATCAAACCGTAACAATGCTACCTCCTGCTCTGGACCTCAAAAAATGCTCTCCCCAATTTTCTCCACGACATTTCTCACGGCCCTCTCTTCCATGCTCTGTATTTTCTGAGGATCAATCTCTGCACATTCAACCTCTCATTTCACAATTGTACCTCTCTCTATGTCTTGCACACTACCATCACCTAGCTTCGCCTTAGAAGAAAAGAATTCGACAGTGAATTCGAATGTCCTACCCCTGTTTGTCAATGGCGGGCAGTGTGAGCTAGCGGAAGCAGACGACACACAAATCGCATAGGTTGGAAAGGATGCACATACCTAGTCGACGTTGTTGTCTCTGGCGGCTCCATCGCGGTCAGCCCCCCTCCCCCGCACCCAAATCTGGATCAAATCGACCAAAAACAGAGGAAACAGAGGAGATGCGGTGAGATCTAACTCGACAAGGAGGGGAACATGACAAGGGTTCAGGATTTACTCACCATAGCCGTCGCCGTCGCCGAGAACGACAGCTCCGCCGCTGCTGTCACCGAGAAAAAAAGATCCGGCGCCGTCGCCGGCTCACCGCCGAGAACGAAGAGGAGGGAGCAACGGGTCACTGCTCACCTGATTCAGACAGGCACGGAGCCACATCTCATCTGATGCACTGGCAAGTGGGGCCATAACTAGATGCTCTATCAAATGGGACCCACATGTCTTAAACATAATCTCATAGCCGTTGACGACCATTTTAATCGCCCGAGTGGGCCTTGCCTATTTGGGCTTCTGAAGCGTTGCACTACAGCTATTTTCGTCAACCACATCGCACTCCTTCCAATTCACGTGAAATGTGTTGCACAGGAGCTATTGGCCCATTGTTGCATTGTCTGTAATCATTGTCCTTCCAGGTACAAAAGCACTATGTTTCCCCCTATGCTTTTGGTCGCGCACGAGGTCGCTTACCCAGCCTCCTCCCACGATGCCAACACTCGGTCTAGTCGCCACTCCACGGTTCCTATCGGCAACTTACCAGCCGCGCCCTCCCCCAACTTCCTATCCACCGCCGTCGCACGATCCCGCCATCGCACGATCCCGAGAAACGCCTCGCTGGCCGCTGCCTCCCCGATCCTCCTCTCCATGAGCCACCGCCTCGCCTGCAACACTGCTGCCCCAGGGTGTCCACGGACGTCACCACCATGCCTATATCCTGGATTGACGCCACCGAGGCAGCAGCTCAACACCATGGTGCTGCCCACGATTTTGGTTCTGGGCAGAATATAGAAATCGCATATGACACTTTAAGGTTCAATTTTAGCGCACCTTTAGATTTATGACTATTTTCATATCGGTTCTAGCATTTGCCATTGCATCTACGAACTGTTTAGGCAATAGTACATTATTGATAGTGTGTAAATTTTGACCAGTACTGTACCATTGTTTTCCTCGAAGTGACTGTAGACTCAGCATGCACCTTAAATGCGAGTCTATACTGCAGGTCATGTTATAGGCACTCTGTTGCCATATTGGTTGTGTATCTCCCTGGCATGAATATAGTCATTTTTCATCAAGATTCATTTACAGGACACAGTTGAGGCTATCAGATGTTGGCTTATGGATCGTATCGAGAGGTTGTAGGCACCAGATCAAACAACAAGAACAAACACAGATGAGTTTTGGGCTGCTCCAACGCACAACTTTCTCTGAGTTTTATTCGCATCATATAGGGCTCAAAGAGCAGACCCCGCGACCAATACGGCCTACTAAACTTGCCCAACACGTCGCGACCCTGACCAGATGTCGGTCAACATTAAAATCCAACTTATCTTGAAGAGATTGATGCTAAAACGTCTCCTAACAAGTTTCAAACTTGCCCTATGTGATACAGACTTGCGTCATAAATTTATGTTCTCATACATGGAACATAGAGTTACGTTCTCTTTACAGACTCAGACATAAAATGTAAACAAACGTTCTCCTTTTAGACATTATGTTCTGCTATTCGTATGTGTTTACAGAGGCTCACAATCCCCTACTAAACACAGTACCATAGCTACTTAGCTGCCTTTTACTCCAATCCTCCCACGCATCTCCTAGAACTTCACCCTTCCAAGTGACTTGGTCAAAATATCTGCGTGCTGATCATTTGTGTCGACATAATGAACATCCACCTTTCCTTCTTCCACACAATCTCTGATGTAGTGGTACTTTTGTTGGGAAACGTAGTAGAAAAAAAAATCACGCATGCGATCACCCAAGATCAATATGAAGATGCATAACGGGTTGGAATCACGATCATTACCATCACCAAGTTGCAGCGGAAGAAGAATGTGACAGTGTAGATCGTACTTGGAGTCTCTCGAACCGTCGATGAAGCGGATGTTTGCTTCTCACGTGTATAGCCTCTTCACGGATTTATATATGCATATGTATTTGTAGATTGCTTTTTAGTAGATGCACTATTCATCCTTAAAGTCCATGAATTTGTCTTTTTTGCACATATCGTATTTCAAGGTATTTTATTCTGAAATTTTACACATATACACATAACATCCAGATAAAAGAAGTTACCATTCAATATACTTCTTTGCACATGTCACAAATGATCATTTTTTAGATGAAATTTTACAGGTATGCAAGGCACAACATAAAATATCTGTTTGAATAGTATTTTCAAGTTTGTAAGTGTACTAAGCTTAGCAGCTTTTCCACGGCAGGTGGTTTGAAGCATGGGAAATGGAAAACATGGCACCACCGCCCAGATCGGCATCTTCTCCATCCATTAAGACGTCAAGGTCGTCTTGGGGATTGTTTTCGGTCATGTATGCATGCATGGCGGTCTTGATGGTCCATACACATATTTTCAACCAGAAGGGCAAGAATAGTTATATCTTTTTTAACACAGTACAAACGCAAGCGCTCATACATATGCGCATACACTCATCCTTATGAACATACTCACGTACATCCTATCCCTATGAACACCTTCGAGAGCATATCATCTTGAGATTTATGAAGTCGCTGTAGACGCCTCGTCATCGACGGGAACGTCTCCTCCCACTGAAAATGCATCGCCGGAAATCTTGAAATAAATCCAAAAAACACTCATCGATATGCATGACCCAGTACATTGGACAAATATTTGGTTTTTTTCAATGATTTTTTTATAAACATGGTACGTGCCCCCACCCCACCCCGTGCGGAAGCAGATACTTGGCTCTCGGGTGTTAGGACAATGAATGCGTGCCCATGTAGATTGTTCATACACAAACATCGTAAAACTCAATGATGCAAATGAAGCCAGATTTGTATTTAAACATGGTATGTGTGCCCCTCCCTCATCCTTGCTGAAGCGGATGTTTGGCTCTCTCGTGTGTAGCCTCTCCACAAATTTATAAATGCATATGTATTTGTAGATTGCTTATTAGTAGATGCATTATTCATTCTCAAAGTCCATGAATTTCTCTTTTTTGCATAGATCACATTTCAAGGTATTTCATCCTGAAATTTTAAAAACGTACACATAAAAACCAAACAAAAGAAGTTACCATGCAATTGTACTTCTCTATTTACTTCTTTGCACATGTCACAAATGATCAAACTTATAGATGAAATTGTACAGGGATGCAAGACACAACATAAACTATTTGCTCGAATAGTATTTTTCAAGTTTGTAAGTGTACTAGATTAGCAGTTTTTCCACGCAAGATGGTGTGAAGCATGGGAAATAGTGTACCACCATCCAGATCACAGAAGAACCATCCAGATATGGATCCTCTCCATCCATCAAGTCATCAATGTGGTCTTAGCGGTTGTTTTCGGTCATGAATGCATGGCGGTCTTGACCGTCCACACACATATTTACGACCACCAGGGCAAGAGTAGTTATGTCACAACGCTCATTGATATGCATGACACACTACATTGTACGTAGGTGTTAGGACAAAGATTTTTTTTTTCAATAATTTGTTTATAAACATGGTATGTGCCCCCACCCCACCCCGTGCGGTAGCGGACGTTTGGCTCTCGGGTGTTAGGACAATGAATGCATGCCCATCTTGATCGTTTACACACGCATCGTAACACTCTCGTGCAGGAAGTCAGATTTGTTTTAAACATGGTATGTGTGCCCCCTCCCTCTTACATGCTGACGCGAATGTTGGGCTCTTGCGTGTGTAGCCTCTCCACCAATTTATATATGCATATGTATTTATGGATTACTTTTTAGTAAATTAACTATTCATCCTCAAAGTCCACGAATTTGTCTTTTTTTCACAGATCGCAATTCAAGGTATTTCATTCTGAGATTTTACACAGATAGACGTAACATCCAAATAAAAGAAGTTAGTGTTCAACTGCACTTCTCTATTTACTTCTTTGCGCATGTCACAAATTATCGTATTTTTACATGAAATTTTACAGGTATGCAAGGCACAAACATAAACTATTTGCTTGAATAGTATTATCAAGTTTGTAAGTGTACTACTCCCTCCGTCCCAGAATATAAGGCGCGCTTGACTTTGCACGGTCATTGATGCACGGCTTTGACCACTAGTATATATCAAGGTACATGGTTTGAACATGTATAAATGGCATGGTCGTATTAGCCTTACAAAACAATTTTATTTAATATATATGTGTACTAATTTTATAGACATACAATACGTGAAAATCATAGTCAAATATATACAATAAAAACCAGAAAAGTCAATTAGGGTATTATATTTTGGGAAGGTGGGAGTAGCTTAGTAGCTTTTTTTCACGAGAGACGGTGTGAAGCATGGGAAACGAGAAATAGCGTACCACCATCCAAATCACAGAGCAACTATCCAGATACTCCCTCCTTTCCGGTTTATAGGGCTCAAATATGAAATCTCATCAACCAAGGCAGATGGTGAGTGTAGGAATGTATCTCGTACTTTACAAAACTACCCAAATTAAACTGATGCATTAATTTAGATTAATTGGAGTGCATGCATGCTTGACCACTAGATGAGTAGGAACATTACATGCATGGATGAATTCCTTTTTAATTACTGCATGCAAATATTTAATGCGCCTCGGAATCTCAATAGGAGATGGAGATGAGCCCTTTAAATCGGAAAAACAAAAAAATTGAGATGAGCCCTATAAACCGGAAAGAAGGGAGTATGCATCTTCTCCATCCATCAAGTAATCAATGTGGTCTTGGGGGTAGTTTCTGGTCATGAATGCATGGCGGTCTTGATAGTCCACACACATATTTTCAACCAGGAGGGCAAAATTAGTTATGTTAGAATGCTCATTGGTATGCATGACCTGGTACATTGTACATACGTGTTAGAACAAATATTTGTTTTTTTTAAGATTTTTTTATAAACATGGTACATGTCCCCACCCCATCACGTGCGGACGTTTGGCTCTCGGGTGTTAGGACAATGAATGCATGCCCATCTTCATTCTTCACACACAGACATCGTAACACTTAATGATGTGCCTGAAGTAAGGTTTGTTTTTTAAACATGGTATGTACGCCCCCTCCCCCTTCCTTCCTAAAACGGATGATTGGCTCTAGCGTGTCTAGCCTCTCCACCAATTCTTACATTCATATGGATTTGTAGATCACTATCTTCTCCATTCGTCAAATTGTTCTTATCACAGTGGTTGTTCCCGGTCATAAATTCATGCACATCTTGATCGCTCACACACCAACATCACGTTCATTAACCAACGGGCCAACATCTCATAACACCCATTGATATGCATGAACCTCGATAATACGTACATGTTTGTATAATTAATTGCCCCCCCCCCCCCCCCCCCGCGCGGTCCTCCACCAAAGCGGTCGGTTGGCTCTCTTGTATGTGGCCTCCACACCAATATGTGCATATGGATTTGTAGGTCGCTATGTTCACCGTTCATCAAGTTGGCATTGTCTCGGTAGTTGTTCTAGTCAAGAATTCATACCCGTCATGATCGTTCACACACATACATCATACTCTTAATGGAGTAGTAATGAACAGGCAGGCAAGAGTAGTTATGTGACAACATCCAGTGATATGCATGACCCCAGATTGTATGTACTACCTGTTTGAACAATGATTTGTTTTCTAACTTGGTACCCTCCCGCGACATAAATACCAGCAACAGGTGCATGGAGATGAATCAACCTGTCATTCAAAAAATAGTTTCAGATGCAATACATGTTGTGTACTCCCTCCGTAAAGTTTGACCAACTTTATAGAAAAGAATACAACCCTTTACCATAACAAATGTATATGATGTGAAAGTACATTCAATAATGAATCTAATGAATATTGATTTGTTATTGTATATGTTCATATTTTGTGTACTTTGTCAAAGTTTACAAAGCTTGAATTTGACCAAAGGTAATATGCGGAGTAAATAAAAATGGAAGAAGTAATTAGTAACATAAATGCAGTGCTCCCGTGGTGTAGTGGTCCCTTGGCAGGGAGTGATTGCAGGCAAAGCACATTTTTCTTTTGCGAATGCAGGCAGAGCACACTGATTATGGACTGCATCATTAAAGAGTAATACATGAGCGTCTACCTATTTTTTTAAGATTCTGTAATCAAATATGTTCTCATATACTTTTAGTGAATGAAAAGTATCATGCTGGAACCACTTCTTCGTGATCCATGAAGATGCTCTCCTAATATCTTGAATTTCACAAAGCGTTTTAATTTGGACCCTGATAAGTGCCACATGTATGGGCTGAAGTAGGTCGGGCCACAAGCCCTTCTAGCCATCTATTGTGACACGTCGGCCTTTTTGTTTTTTCCACACATACATGCAAAGAGGAAAATAAACTGATGATGTCAGCGGGAATATTTTAGGTTTTTCAATCTTCAAAATGTTTTGTCTCTTAAATGACAAATCCGATTGAAAATCCGTTTTCACCATTAAATCTGTCGCAACGAGAACTTCAGAACTAGATCCAGTATCGATATGTTTTGACGATATTTTTTTCATATCTATTGCACAAAAATTACCATGATGTTTACACTAAAGTTACCATGATATGTTTCAACTACTTTTTTATTCTATGTTTAAAGTAAATTTTGACATGTTATAAAAAAAGAATTTAAGAAACTACACTTGCCAAGGTGAATTACTAAAATTTGCCATGATCCATGAAATAATTTTTACACCATCGTAACTAAAAAAAATATCATAGTCAATTACTTTAAAAATGCATGGTCCATTACTCAAATTTTCCATGAACCAGAAACTAAAATTGCCATGGTGAATTACTTAAATTTGCCATGATACATGCACAAAAAGTTGCCATGGTTCATATAAAAAATTAATTCCCATGGTCAAAATACTAGAATTGCCATGGTCAAAATATTAAAATTGCCATGATATATAAACTAAATTGGCCATCATGAATTACTAAAAATTGCCATTACCCATGAATTAAGTCTGTCGTTGTTAGTTACTAAAAAAATGCCATGGTCAACTAATAAAATTTGTCGTGAGAAGTAGTTGAAATAAAATTGTAATTTTAAATCTACAAAAAAATAGATGAAATATATCATGGTAACTTTAGTGTAAACACTATGGCAACTTCAATGTAATATTATGACAACTTTTGGCCCCAAAAAAAGTCGTCAAAACATATTAATATGGAATCTAGTTTTGAAGATCTAGTCGGGACGGATTTAATATGAAAACGGATTTTAATTCAGAATTTTTATTTAAGAGATAAACATTTTTAATTCCGAAAAACTAAAAAAATCCACTGATGTCATATTGTTTGATGTGGCAAAATAGATGGTAATAGAGGCGTTTGGATGATGTTATTTAATGCCACATGTGTGGCACTTATCATTTGGATTATTTTGTTTGCATGAACTAGTATAATGGTATTTTTAGTTTTGTAGGAGATACAAAATTAGTACAATGAATTTCTGGAATTTCTCAAAAGTTGTATCAGGAATTCTCATTTTACCACTTAAGCATTGACTTTAAAACCGTTGGCTGAATATTTTTCTAATACTTGACATAGGAAAAAAAGTATGCAACCCTCGTGCGTGTATAGTGAAAAAAACTAGTAGTACATGGTTACACAAAAAAGTTTTATTTTTAAACACAGTGCAAATCGTAAATTCCCACATACACACCCATACACTTACCCTAGTATGAACGTGCGCATGCACACTCTATCCCTATGAGCATCTCGGAGATACAACATCTCGAGGTTGATGAAGGCACCACAACTGTCTCATAGTCAATGGGAACGTCTCTTTTCACTAAACGAACATCTTCGAAAAATCTAAAATAAATTTAGAAAAATGCGAGCACCAGTGCCAAGTCTAACACTTAAACCCTGATGGGCTAGTTTCACCACAAAGAACCTAACCATCTGAGTTATGTAGACATACGCAAAAAAGAAGAGGTCGAACCAAATGTTCACTTTTTCTGTGAAAAGGGAGGATTGCAAACTTTCCTGTGTTCCGTTCCAAACACATAAAAGATATTTAATCCTATGATGAAACGGTCTCCTTCCATTTCTCTTACAGGCTTCCTTTGGGTCGAAAGCAGCCTAAAATTGGACCATGTTTTTTTGTGAATAGGGCCCATACTTATATTGAAATTAAGTTATGGTACAACTCACTCCATAGAGAAATGAAATTACAAATAGGTCCCTGGAAACCGATTCACCACACATACCAGCGCGAGATGAGAACGTGCTGCGGTCGCCGCCGCTCCCTCCCAGAGCATGAAGGAAACCTTGGATGAGCGCACGGATTAATGACAGATGGGAAGTCTTCACCTTCGATCCAAACAGACCAGCACACCGGAATGATGGATCAACAACGCATCACTACATGCGCTGGCTTGATAGGTCTCGAGCACGTTCAGACACTACCGCCGGCGAAATTCAATAGATCCAAAGATCAGCGGCAAGCCGGAATAGCCAGGCACCCATATCCACCAACAAAGACAACAAGAACCTCATCTTCGTGTAGAAATTTGGTGCATTATTGTTTGCCCCCATCCCCACCACTGAAGTCAAAGAGATGGACAGAAGAAACTACACAACTAAGCTAGAAGAAACTACCCTACCGTACACAGGTCCACCTGGCCAGACCAGTTTCCTCTCCTCCCATGTCCACCGTGAGGCCGTCCGGAGAAGAGAACGGCGCAGATATGGCCGACACAAATGGATCGCTTTCCAACCACAAGCGAAACCCATCAACATTTGGGCTCTGTCAAATTGGACCAAGTTTTTTGAGGAGATCTCAAGCACGTCCCAACCACTTCACTCTCTTCACCTTGTGAGAGAGAGGCGGCAGTTCTTGCCTTGTTTGGACGCCAACGACCGCGGTTATCTCCACCCCTCTCTGTCCGCTGCCGTTTCTCTCCCTATATTGGTCCATAGGTTTTTTTTTGGGAGAAGGGGACGTACCCCAGCCTCTGCATCAGAAAGATGCATACAGCTCATATTATTAAACGGATAGTCCAGTAGCAAAGTGTCGCAATGTCATAGTACAGTCGAGAACAAAAACTGTAAAGAAGAAAAGCCAAAGCCACAACCAGCTGGCATAACAATAGGATCACTACATGTCTATCCTATTACATGACCGCCATCCAAACCGGTTGAAAATATCCCGAGCTACCATCTCCCATCGGGTAGACGCAGTAACCAAACGCTCCCTGGCCTCCGTCGGAGTGAGTAGCGACCACATACGGATGAACGCCGTGGCCCTGAAGATAACCTGCAAAAAGTGAATGTTTGTCTAGTAGTGCAATTGCCATGATCTTGAATGCATGCCCGTCTCGATCGTTCACACGCAGACATTGTATTTGTTATTTTTGTTAACTGGCTGGCCAAGAGTTATCATGTCACAATATTCAGTGGTATGCATGAAGCTAGATTGTACGTGCATGTTTGGAAAACTAGATGACCCACTCGTTGCAATGGATATTTGTAGAAACTTCGATCTTCGTCGTATATTTCTGCAATGACTGTTTGACAAGCTTTATGCCACATGAAGTAAACGATTGCATGATAGGCATTCAATCCTTCGTCGTAGATGCTAGAGTACAGTAAAATTTGTTATTTTTAGGTGGAACAAACAACCGCGACAATCCTAAATACAAACTATCTAAATTCATCATATGTGCCCTCAGTTGCCAGTTGAAATGGACTTATAAAAAAGTAATATCACAGTAGCGCATGAGAAGGCGAAACTTCTATTCTGACCCCGAGCACAAATTCACCCTGATGAACAATAAAAACCAAAAAATAGTAAACAAATTAAAAAAATTCTGAAAATTTTCATGTTAAACTTTGACAAATTTTTTGTATGCTTGTAAATTTTCATAACAAAATGATATTTCTGGGAGTCATCGCAAAAAGTAAAATAAAATCAGCACTCAATATGTTTTCAAAACTAGCATTTTTCGGAGCATCAATTTTGTTTTGTTTTACAATGACTTCTACAAATGTCACTTCGTGCTGAAATTTTGCAAGCATACAAAAGATTTTTCAAAGTTTAACAAAAAACAAATTCAGATTTTTTTACTACTTCTGTCGATTTTACTGCTCATCATGGAGCATTTGAGCTCAAGAGCAAATACTCTACGTTCATGAGAAGGGAACTATTTATGGACTGAAGGAGGCATGCATGTAATTACTCCGGTGATGTGGCATAGCTACATGTGCTCTTAGACTATCCATAATAGGAGTAACATAGATAATAACATCACACATACCTAGATAAAATAGATGATGGGACAAGCAATAAATAAAGAAATAGAAGAAAATGGTAACATAGCTAGTTACTAATAGTATGAGTAACATTACACATATCAAGGCAAGATGGGTCTATAGCCTAATAAATAAAGTGTTACATATTACCAGACATGTGTTACTTCCCACTATAGAGGTAGTAATATAGACTAGTAACATAGACTAACATATGCATGTTACTAGTCTATGTTACTATCCATTGTGGCTAGTTTAAAAAAACTATCTCTCTCGTTTGGTTTGCACTGGAGAGGAATGCATGAAATTTGGATTTGCATATCGCTAGCTTCTCCATCCAGCAAATCATCATCGTGTCGGTGGTTGTTTGCGGTCATGAATGCATGTCTGTCTTGAGCGTTCACACACAACCGCCCTAATATATACCAACCGCTAGGTCCAGAGCAGTTATATCATCACAACACCCACGATATGCACGACCCCAGATATGTATGTACGTGCTCGGACAATTAGATTAGATCGTGGTTGGCATGACTTAGAGCGTCTACGGCCGTACTCCAGAAATTAACTAGATGGACACACGACCATTGATCGGACAAGAAGGAGAAGAGAAAAGTTAACTCAACCGGACCCCTCAAAGTCTACTTAAACACCCGAGTTGTCCGACACTTCTTATATATGGCAATATGAGAAATGTCCGGGCGTGTCTCGTTAGTGGTCCTGGGTCCGCCACATAGGATTTGGCCCACCATGGATCATCTTTTCTCCTTTTTTTTAGTTTCTTCTCTTCTTTTTCTTTTTTCATCTCCATCAATCACATGCATATGACCGGACGTAAAGGGGAAAAGTGGGCACTTGGCTGTGGAAACAATAATTGAAGGTAACCGGTCACTGTCCGTGGACGCCACGACGCGTCCACAGATGTTTGAGAGGCCTGATTAGGTGTATGCGATTGTAGATGTTCTTACCTTCTATCTTTTTCAACACTTTCTAGCTAAACATTCGACCGAGAAACTTCCCCTCCGACGCAACATAGAGATCCAGGTTGAAGCTAGGGGGTATTATAGGCTGCCGAGAAAAATCGAGGGGGGGGGGGGGGAAATAGGAGGGAAATAGATCCATATATAGTGCTATAGCAAAACTCCATGAAATTACTCTTTCTTGGCTGTCACGGAACTGAAAGAGAAACCTGACCAAGGTCACTAGCTTTTAGCTAGCTAGCAGAACTAGTCAAGTGTACTTTTCTCTCTCGATAAAAGGCGCTTTTATTAACTCAGAATGTAGCATCAAGTGAATACAAATCATGATGAGTAATACCCGACCTCTGCATAGTTAGAATGCACACAATCAAACATAGTATGAATAAAGATAAAAGCTGGCATATCGGCACCAGTAGAGTCAAAAAGGATAGTCACTATGCCTATGTCAAAAGAGGGCACAGAGGATCTCTGCCGGAGTACAGGTGGCGGCATACGTCTTCATGGCGAGGCTCGCGCGGTTCCAGCCAGCTGCGAAACCGAGACGACGCGGCTTCCGTTGAAAATCCTACCTGATTACGGTCTTGGCGGACAATGGGGACATCTCTGGTATCGTTTCCTTCTCAAGGCATCATCGCTGCAGGTCACGTCAACTCGATCACGATGTTCCAAGGGAAACCCTAGATCTGGGTCTGTCGGATCGGACGATGACGATGCCTTCATTGTCGTTCTCCCTCTTGGGGGCATAGCTTTGGAGCAAGTGCTGGCTAGAGGAGATAAGAGGAGGAGTGGTGTTACATCTATTGCAAGGCCGAAGGTGGATCTCGGCGGCATGGCGCAACGGAGATTCCGTGACGGGCGCGTGTGGATGGATACGTGCAGGATGGTTGTGTAGTGTGGCGTCGCGGTTACGTCGACGGTAGTATGTCCCGACGAGGTGGATACGTTGATCACCCCTAAAGGTGGGACAACAAAAGATGGTGGCAGCTGATCCTAGAGTCGCCTAGAGGGTCTAGTTAGAACCGTTGCTTCTCTCGGTCTGCCAGGGGGTGGCTTGTTGAGGCCACTAGAATAGATGTAGTATGTTGATATGCGGTCAGGGCACGTCATCAAAATTGTTGGTGTAGCGACAGTAGTTGCCAGGAAGGTGGCTTTCGATTGATCCATGTATTTGTTTTGTTGTGTTCTGTGCAGTAATATAATAAAATTGTTGTATGCATCGCTTTGATGCAGAGGCCGAGGGTGTTCCTTCTTTTTGAGAAAATTGGGTCCAAATTGCGTCCAGGCTGTCGACACATGGCCTTCGGGCATGATTAATAATATAGCCAACAGTCGGCTATATGATGTTGTCATGTCACTTATAGCTAACCTAATAGCCCACTCATACAATAGCTAGTCATATCATTAATATATGGCCCACATTTCTCTCTCACAAAGGTTGTTGGAGCTCGTGCTATAACCGATTATAAGCTTGTAGCCCGCTTCTCTTCTCTCTCCTTTCATTTCTCTTCCAACTAGCCAGAAATCTGATGTGGCATCTCTTATAACTCGTCTATATCACTCTATTGTACATACTCTTAGACATTGAATGCTTGTCAGTCAGAGAAGAACCATCACCGGAAATGGGGTTGACGACTGCTACGTTGAAGGGATTGGCTAATATGAGCCAAAGGCGGACGGTCGATGCTGGCGAAGACGGAGACCGCAGGGGCGGTGAACCACATGTGTTCGACGGTGCCGTGACCGTCACTGTAGTCGATCATATGTAGGTAAAATGCTATTTTTTTCATCCTATAATTTAAAAACGTTTTTGACACGAGGAACGGAGGGAGTAACATCGATGGATCACCCATCTTAAGTCTTAAGTCTTGAAACCATCCCTGCCTTGGGGTGACGTACAGTCGGTGACGTCGAGGAAGCTGCAATGAAAGCAAGCTGGAGTAGCTAGTCTTGAAACGATCACTGGATCCAACTATAAATA
Organism: Aegilops umbellulata; assembly: GCA_032464435.1. Taxonomy (NCBI): domain Eukaryota; kingdom Viridiplantae; phylum Streptophyta; class Magnoliopsida; order Poales; family Poaceae; genus Aegilops; species Aegilops umbellulata. The sequence goes on from CP136057.1 coordinate 659,696,999, forward strand.
ATCAGCCATCCGAGAGGAGGGACTATATCATCCAACCACACAATCACAAGCAGCGATCGAGCACTTTCTTCTTTGTTTCTTTCACTACATACTACTCCATATAATATAGCAATGGGGGAGAGCCGCGGCAGCATCTTCTTCTTCGGGACCTACAGGCCACCTGTGCCCCTGGACATCTTCTCCTGCCCGGCTGATCCGCCGCCGTCGTCTGCCGAGGACGAGCTTCTCCTCACCGACGACGCGTCGTACAACCAGAACGGCCGGCCCGTCCCGCCGGCGGCGCTCAAGGAGATCCTGGGTTTCCTGGGCAAGACCAACCCCGAGCTGGCCTCCGACTGCGGCGCCACCCTGGAGGACGTGGACACGGGCCGCGTCACCGGCATGGTTTTCGTCTCCGAGAGGGACCGCGGCCTTGAGACGCTGCACCTAGCCCTGCGCCGCTCCACCGGCGGCAAGGTGAAGGTGCTGAGCCTGCTGGGCGACATCTATGGCATGGACGATTTAGGCGTGCGCATGGAGGACAGCGGCTGCATCGCCGGCGGCTACAAGGTGGATGGCGTCACGGTGGGCCACTCACTCGTCTACGTGTCCACCAAGGAGGAGGTGAAAGCCCGGCGCACCCCGTGGACCGTGGTCTACAGGACCGACCTTGCCGACGGCAAGACCGAGCGCCTCACTCCACAGGGCCAGTACGATCTGAGCCCGGCCGTGTCGCCGTCCGGGAAGATGGTGGCGGTGGCCAACTTCCAGAAGAGCGAGTGGAACGGCGAGATCGAGAACCTCAAGACCGACATCGTGATCATGGAGGTGCACTGGCGAGGGCTGGGGGGCGATGGCCGCAGGCGTGTGATCAAGGACGCCGGCTGGCCGACCTGGGGCAGCGACAACGTCATCTTCTTCCACCGAGGGTTCGACAAGACGCCGCCCACCAACACCGCGGACTGGGCCGTGTTCCGATACGACCTCGCGGCTCACAAGGAAGAGCGGGTCACCCCGGTGGGCATCGACGCCATGACTCCGGCGGCCATCAGCGAGACCAGAGTGGCCGTGGCGACCGTCCGACAGAAATCCAAGCAAGTCGAGATGGAGGTGGAGCGCGTGATGGATCAGTACCGGCACGTGGAGATCTTCGACACGACCACCCCTTGGTGCTCTGTGCAGATCACCCAGAGGATGAGGCCGCTGGGAGACCACTACAACCCCTTCGTGCTCGATGGCGGCAGACGCGTCGGCTACCACCGCTGCAGAACCGACAAGCTCACTCCGCACGTACGTCCTATATACTTATTTAGTACAATATACGTATTTACTTCACTCCTAATTGCTTGCTTGATTATATATATTGTGTCAATCCATCTCTATGTCGTCTATCTAGCTAATCAATTAACCTAACTCTCTGTGTCACGTGGTAATTCTCTATTAGTATTAATTATCTGTGCATGCATTACTGAGCTAGCTAGCTAGTACTCCCTCGTTCCGAATTACTGGTCGTGGTTTTAGTTCAAATTGAGCTAATCGAACACGGTCTGTATATATATAGGGTGAGCAGAAAAGCATCGAGAAGAGGTTCGACAAGGTGCAGTCGGACGAACCGGAGGTCGGGCTGTATAGGGTGACGGGCGTGTTCCCGTCCATCTCCAAGAACGGCAAGAAGCTGGCCTTCGTGGACAACGAGTTCCAGGCCGTGTGGCTGGTGGAGGCCGACAGCGAAGCCGCCCCGCGCGTCGTCTACAAGGCCAAGCCCACCAAGAGCGTCTTCTCCACGTCGTGGAACCAGAAGGACGAGCTGGACACGCTCTACGTCTGCGAAGGCCCGGCTTTCAGCATCGAGAAGCCGGTGCAGATCATCAGGATCCCCAACGTGTCCACCAAGCTGGACCCCGACGAGCAGCAGTCGTTCCCCCTCACCGACCACAAGTACAACTGCGCCTTCCCGTCCACCAACCCGGAGGGGACCAAGCTCGTGTTCCGCTCCAGCAGGGACAGGGTCCATGGAGGGAAGAGGGAGGACAAGAACCTCTTCATCATAGACGCCGAGAAGGGGGAGCACGCTGGCGTGGACCAGCTCACCGATGGGCCATGGACAGACACCCACTGCAGCTGGTCTCCCCGGGAAGGCTGCGACTGGATTGTCTTCTCCTCGAGCCGCGGTAAGCCGGGCGACGCGCCGGCGTCCGACCACGGCTTGGACTCGGGCTACTTCTCTGTCTACCTGGTGAACGCCAAGGACATGGGCGTGGTGCCGGGGCCGGTGCCGGTGCGGGTGATCCACAGCGCGCCCACCATCGCAGGACACGTGAACCACCCCGTGTTCAGCCCGGACATGATGAGCATCGTCTTCACCGCCGACCTCGCCGCCGTCTCCGTCGACCCCATCTCCATGCCGCACTTCATGCACTCAGTCAGGCCCTACGGCGACATCTTCTCCGTGGAGCTCCTCCACAGGGAGGACATGGCCAAGAACAAGGACATCCGCAAGTACCACCGGATCACGCACAGCCGCTACGAGTACTCCACGCCTACGTGGTCGCCCCACACCGACGGCGAGCAAGACCCCAACGCCAGGTGGAAGATGCTGGAGAGAGTCCCGTACATCACGCCACGGTGCCCGTACGCGCGCGGCCAACAGGGCGAGAAGGAGGGCTGGCACATGACCGGCCACCTCATCATAGACAAGAGGTCCTGCTGATTCTGAATCATCAGCGCCCGGTCCATCACTCTCCCTCTCCGGCCGTTTCGTTTCCATCTGCCTACAAATCACCTGCGCGCGCTTCTTCTTCTGGCCATACTTTCACTTGTACTACTCCACGTCCAACTCTCTTCTCTTGTGGTAGCTTCATGCATGCACGCATGCATCCAGCTAGCAGTTTTCTTTCCCATGCATGACCTACGCACGCATGCAATTAATAAATGGGCCTGTCTAGGCCTTATCTAGGCCTCATCTAGATGTGACATTCATGTCACGTCGAAGTTTGTTTTGCTATTATTGTCACTGCGCCTGCTAAAAATCAGTCCACTGAGATTTAACCAAGTCTCAGTCGACCATGCAGCATTTTATGTCATCGTTTGCGACATTTTTTCATACTGGTTGCAACATCCATCTTGCTGGTTGTAGCATGTCCTGCCTCATCGGTTGAAGCACGCCATCTCATCGGTTATAGCATCTTTCATTGACGGTTGTAGCATTCCAGTTAGAACGGTTGTAGCATTTATTGTTGTTGATTGCAATATCGGTGCAACGTTTTTCGCCGCCGTGCGTAGTATCTAGCCGTACCGCTTGTAGCAAAAAAACCACACTAACATCACTCAACTGAGACCACATTGGCCCTGTTTGGTTACATGAGTTAGAGTTAGTTTGGCTTAGTTTGGACTCAACTAACCCAAAAGTATCCAAACAGGAGGGTTAGTTTGGATTAGATGCATCTAACCCATCCAAAAAATCTAACCCACCCAAGAATTGTTTATTTGGGTTAGTTCTTCTCGGGGCCACTAAAAAGCACTTTTTTCTCTCGCTCTCTCTGTAGCAGATCCCTCCTCACTTTCTCTAAGCTTCTCGTCCTCTCCCTCCCTCCCTCCCTCCCTCCCTCCCTCTCGCACCGTCCGTGAAGGCGCCTCGATGTATTCGCGCTCCATCGAATCATGCCATCCAAACACCTCTTTGGTTAGAGTTAGTTCATGGTTAGTTCAGAGTTAGAATCTAACTCTAACCTCTAACTGAGTTAGAGTATCCAAACAGGGCCATTAAGTCTTAGTCGACCGAGTTCTAGACACACCCTAGTGTCACGTATGTTTGTTTTCCGTGTGTTTTCTTCGTACAGCCCACCCCGCTAACAGTTTTCTTTCATCTAGCATGCTAGCTCCCGCACGCACGCATCTACTTTCTTTTTATCCGGCTGTCGCCGCGTTGTCTAGACCCAGCTAGGTTGACGATCGAGTGGGCTGGGTTGTTGTTTTCTTGCCGGGCTGGAAAAAGACAGTTCTAAGGCGACGAAGAGGCTGCGAATAGTATTTGTCGCTCTTGTCCAACGAACACCTGCACCGTCAGCGTTCCTACCTAATCTGTCCTAGGGTTCATACTAACTAGCACCAAAAAATAGCCACTAATCTAGCACTAATCTGGGGTTCATATGGCACTAATATTGCACAAATTAACCTAGCTAGGGCTCATATGGCAGAGAGAGAGAGAGAGAGAGAGAGAGAGAGAGAGAGAGAGAGAGAGAGAGAGAGAGAGAGAGAGAGAGAGAGCAGAGAAGAGGGGAGGGGAGAGGTCGGGGGATGGGTGGGAGCTTACAGAGGGGGGTCGGGGGAGATGGCGGCACCGAGGACGGTCGGAGGCGAGGCGGGGTCGGGGGAGACGGCGAGGTCAAGGAGGCTGCAGGCGCCGGCGAGGTCGAGGAGGAGGAGTCGGGCGTGAGTGAGCTTCTTTCCTTTCTTGTTCGTTGACGAATAATTGAGCCCCTCGTTGTGACTTTTCCTTTTCCATGGAGTACGATCTTTCTTAGGTAATGTATTATCCATTCTTGTGTTGGCGTATGCTTCATCGTCATCGTCATCTTCCCTCATTGGGTTGTCGTACTGGTCGTAGTTTTCCTCGTTGGCGACTCCATCCATTTCAATGATGTTCCTTTTGCCTCTCCTCACGTCAACTCGGCTGGGATTCTTCGGGTCGGTTATGAATAAGCATTGTGTCACGTGCTTAGCGTGTATCCATGGCCCGTTTTTTTTTGCGATGGCGTTCACGGTAGTGCTCTTGGCGTCGGGTATAGACATGGTAGTGAAATACCAATTTTCTCGTTTGACTTTCTTAGCCCATCTGACATAGAACATCGTCGCACTATGCAGTCCAGAGTAGTCGAGCTCCCAGATCTCCTCGACCCTTCCGTATAATTTTTCAGTTACGGCATTGTCGCCGGTCATGCATTCCATTGTCACTCCTGAGTTCTGCAAATCACTGTTTATATCTTTGGCCTCCGTGTCAAACGTGTATCCGTTGATATCGTATGCCTGATAGGTCGCGAGGTTGGTCGCGGGGCCATATGCTAAGGCTATAACATTAAATCTAAATTTTATGCCTTTTATGTCACTTTCGTCCATTTTTTACCTTAACGGTGCTAAATGACAGCTGGAAAGACTCTTTTGCCCTTCGTGTGGTACGTGACTAAAATTTTAATAAATGCTAATAATGGGAAAAGTACATATCTGGACGGCTTGGTTTGCTGTATCCGGCTACGTAGCTACAAGCTACGCTACATGCATATCTGTTATTTAAAAGAGAGAGAGTCCCCTCAAAAAAAAAAGAGAGAGAGAAAAGATGGTGCATGCATGGACCTGTTATTTAAAAAGAAAAGAAAAAAGAAGCTAGATCCGGGGCGTACTTTATGCTAGCCAGGCCTCCTACGTACGGACCTGTTATTTAAAAAGAAAAGAAAAAAGAAGCTACATACTTGAGCCAACCTCCAAAGATAATCAATCAAGCGCTTCTGCTAGCTGTGTACGTGCGTGTCTCCCGGTGAAACTTCAATACTAGCGTCGTATAGCTAGCTTGTACGTTCGCGTTCGTCGGAAAGGACCCGACTGCCACGGGCCAAGGCCAGTTTATAGACGTAGACGACGATAACTACACTAGGCTTCCTATTTGCCTATTTGCGTGCATACTGAGTTTTCGAGAAAAGGGGAAAACAAAATAAGAAATATTTTTAGGGCCATGATAGACGATCTATCAATATAACGGCAAATATGAATCAATCTGTGATTGGATGGTTAGAGGGACTGTGGTATACTTAGCTCATCAGAATTCAAATCCTGATCTATCAATATAACGGCAAACATGAACCAACCTGTGATTGGATGGTTAGAGGGACTGTGGTATACTTAGCTCATCAGGATTCAAATCCTGGTGCTCGCATTTATTTCTGGATTTATTTCAGAATTTTCGGCGATGGGCATTCAATGGGAGGAGACGTTCCCGTCGACAACGACGTGCCTACGTTGACTTCACAAATTTCAAGATGATATGCAGGCTCAGACTTTTGAAGGTGCTCATAGGAACAAGGTGTGCATGTATGCGTTCATAGGGTGAGTGTATGCGTGTGTATATGAGCTTCCATTTATAGTGTGTTAAAAAAATACAACGCCAAACAAGGTGTCGGTAAAACAGACGGACTAGTTCTCTTTCTACCTACTGTGACGAAAATATCTACATTTATTTTTTGGTCTACGAATGGAACCTCGTATAGACAGCTGAGTCAACCGACCGGGCGTCTTAGGCCAAATGGATTTAGACTTGATGTTATAAAAGGAAGAAAAAGTTTTTCAGTGTCAAATAAGGAAATGAAATTTTAAAGTAACGTTAAATAAGGAATTCTTTCAAAATAAAAACCAGAGAAAATAGTAAAAAAGCAAAAGATCAAAAAATGAACCTGAACCTTCGTCCAAAAACCTGTGGTACTAATTGGGCCTCCATTCTGCCACAACGAGTGGCAAATAGGAAAACACCTCACTTACTGTGAGACCTACACGCGCGGACTCTTCTAAAAAAGTCCTACACGTGCGGAAGATGTAGTCCAAGCAAGGTTTTGTTTTGTCGTTACTGACTTTTGTTGGTAGGGACTGAAATGACCAGTTTTCAAAATATCTCAGAAATTTTGGATTTTTTCATCTAAATATTCAGACTAATTTTGAATTTAAAATAAAAACATGGTTAAAATAAATACATTTTTAAGAACTTGTATACGTGAGCAAGTCCGCACCATTCTTTTTTTGCTTAGTAACATATCAATGTACCCCCCCTCCCCCCGCGTCGCCTCCTCTGAGGCGACTCGGGGGCCAACCCTAGCGCCGCCGCCGCGCTTCCCCCTCGCCTCCCCTCCCTCCGCCACCGCCTGAGGGCCTCCGAGGCGCGGGTGCTCGGCCCCAATGATGGTGGCGGTGGGATCTGGCGCCTCCTCTCAGTTGGAGGGCCTTGGCTCCCCGGGGCGGCGGCCCTGGCCGATGGGCGCGGTGCAGCCGGCGGGCTCTGGTGGGCAGCCTCCCACGGCCGCGTGGGCGGCGTGGGGGCTGCGGACGCTGGCGCAGTGGCGGCTCCTCGCAATCCGTCATGGCTCCATGTAGAAGATCCGCCCCTGCTTCGATCTGTCCTGATCCGTGTTGGCGCCGGTCCTTGGCGGCGGCTTTCGGCGTCCCCTATGGCCGGCCTGGTGGATCTGGCGTGCGGGTGAGGTTCCGGGGGAAACCCCCGGCTGGCGCGGCGGCCTCCCCAAAGTCGACGCCTTTGGCGCCGATCCCCTTCCTGGTGGCTTTAGGGTGGATCCTCTCCCTTCCGCCTCCTCCTCGAGCTATGGCGAAAGCTTTTGTTCCCCTGGTCTAGGCGTCGACGGCACCCTGGTGTCGTGCTCCTTCTTGAAGGCGGCGGCTGGGAACAGCTCTTGGTGGCGGACTGACGGGGCTGCTGGTGGCGTGGTGGCGGTGCGCTTCCGCCTTCTACTTGGTGCTGCGCCTTGCTTCGTGGGACCAGCGGACGGTTTCTTTGGTGGAGCGGTGCTTCATCCATACATTGATGGCGACGGATCTTGACGGCGTGGTGCAGTGCAGATTCGGAGTTCGATGTGGGAGGATGGACTCGCGCAGGAGGACGACGCTGTCTGGCGTCGTGGTGACGTCGATGGCAGAGAGACCTGGCACGTAGATGCAACAGTACAGCTCTAAAGATGGACTCGTGGCAGGTGGCTGCGGCGGCCTCATACCCGGCAGGCATCCTGTTTGAGGAGTGCGCCGGACTGGTAGGTGCCCCATACCAGGCAGGTGTCCTGGTTGGGACCTCAGGTCTTAGATGTTTAGGTTTGTCTGCGATGTCTGTTTGGTATTAGGCCCAGGCTATCAGCGCTCCTTCATCAATTGGATAGGTGTAGCGATAGTCTTGCTGTTGTATGACTTTGTAAGGTCTTGTGAGAATAATTAATAAAGTGGCCGTATACATCGTCCAGATGCAGAGGCCGGGGGTCATCCTCCTTTTCTAAAAAAAAAACTGCGAACTGCAACCTTACGTAGCGGTGGGCGGTACCATTGGAATAAAGGATGTTAGGTTATTCCTAAAAAAAGTGTAAGTGAGGTAGATAACATTTGGTTAGATGGTTCTGGCAGTTCAAATTCGAAGTTTTAAAACATTTCGTTCCGGATCGAGTTTTCTTGGTGGGCAGCGGAAGGGCCGGTTTCTGAAAATCTCGGGCGAGAAAAAAAAAACCCTGAGCCCAGGTGGTCCGTTATTTTTCCTTGCGTTTGCTTTTAGTTTTTGAGAAAAAAAAAGATCACTAAACTAGTCAGCTTTGCTGATTACATTCAGAGATCATTAACAGGCGAAGGCACGTCGGCAATCAGATGATACTGTGTGAGCTAGAGGGTTGCATTTTCTGTTCACCACGCTGATACTGTGTGAGGAGAAGTTTGCTAGTGCTTCTGTGACATGCATCACCGATCACTGAGTAGGATACAGTCAGGTTAGGTACATCCAGCTTTAAATCTCTAGCCACCACACCGTTATCTAGTGCTAGTTCTAACACACAGGTAGATAGCGACGCGTTGACAGACTGCAACGAACACAAGACCGTTGTGATCCATAGCAACAGCGCCAACACCGCTCTGTCCATGGGATATCCGGAAAGAAGCGTTTGTATCCACACCTGTTTCAGAGCTGTCCACTGACTTGGCGATGAATCAGGCGGTCCGCTGGGGAGGGATTCAGGTCAGAGACCAGGGGCTTTTAGGCCTTATACAATGGAAGGTGCTTAGAGAGATGCTTAGAAAAATAAACCGGATTGTTCTGAAGCACCGGTGCCTATTTCTACAGGATAGACGCTTAATTAAGCGTCTATCCTGTGCAAATAGGCACCGGTGCTTAAGAAAAACCTGATTTATTTCTCTAAACACCTCCTCTAAGCACTCCATTGTACAAGGCCTTACCTTTCTCCGATTAAGCTTCAGTTTGGCAGGTTCTGACCTCCTCATCGTACCTAATCAGGAATTGAACGGAGTTCAATATCAATTCTTTGCCATCTCCATGGATGCCTCTTTATAACTAGAGAGGCTTGCCATTGGTATGTGGCCAATCTATTACACTTGCACCTTCCTGTTATACGTATTTCTCAAAAAAAAAAAACTTGCACCTTCTTGTTTATGTGTAAATATAATACAACGAGTATATATATTGGTCTTTGGACTTTGGTCCTCTGTAATGCGGGTTTCTCAAGAACGATGGAACACACGATAAAGTGCTAGTAAAAAAAATGTCTAGTTCGGCGGTGCCCGTGTCCGGTAGGCCTAGTTCGTCTTTGACATATTGTCGGTCGCCCGGAAAATATGGTATCGATCGGCTCCGGCGCAATAATCTGGAACGGTTTCAGTTTGGACTTAGCTCCATCGAGTTATATATACACCTGACCCCTTCCGTGCAATCTTCAGCCACGACATTATATACATCGTGTTTCAGATTGACTTGGGCTGGCGGCGGCAGTGACGACGAGGACGCAGGCAACCAGGGTGTCCGATGTTCATTCTGCTCTCGTCCATCTGAGAGTTGACTACAAGCAGTTGGCGGAGTTTCCCGCCGGCAAGGCCCTCAGCTCCGACGTGGTCTCCGTGGGTGGGCATCTCTGGAGGATCGACCTCTACCCCGGAGGGTATAAGGCCGTACGACGGACACGTCTCCATCTTCCTCAGGCACCCCGCCACATCATCATCACATTCATCCGTCAAGGCCATATTCGAGCCCTTCTTCTTAGGCAGGGACGGGAGACCATCTCCCAAGATCACAAACAGGTCGCACGTCAAAGAGCATAATCAAAACCGTATTAGTCGACGCAACTACTTCTTTCGTGCTGACGAGACTGGATATCCCGAGTTCTAGACATATGTCGTCGATGGATACGTCACATTCCTGTCTCCATCGTGGTCGTACATGAGCTAGGCCCTGATCCAGTTCCGGCCTCGGACCTCGGAGACCATCTCGGCCGCTTGCTGGAAGATGGCAATAGCACCGAGGATGGGATGATGATGACGACAGACGTGTCATTGGCCGTCGACGGTGAGACATTCCGGGCACACCGGGTTGTGCTCGCGGCCCGCTCACCGGTCTTCAAGGCTATGCTCTTTGGATCCATGATGGAGGCTACCAAGACCTCGTCAGCGCCCATCGTGCTGCACGAGATTACACCTGCGATATTGGGTGCCATGCTTCGGTTCATGTACACGGATGCCTGGCCCGAGGACGACGAGCAATTCGGCCACTCATCGTCGATTGAGATGTTGCAGGATCTACTTGCTGCTGCAGATCGGTATGGGCTAGACCGGCTGAAGCTCATGTGCGCACGAAAGTTGTGGGACAACATGTCGATACATACTGTTGTGAGTATCCTTGTTTGTGCTGACACGTATGGCTGCGCGGAGTTGAAGAAAAAATGCCTTGACTTCTGTGCAAGTAAGGAGAATTTCAAGCAGGTGGCGTCCACTGATGGTTACCCATTGTTTGTGCTGAAATTTCCATCAATTTTTTAGAGCTAATCGAACACAAGGTTTAGGAATGGAGGTAGAGATAAATCCACATTAATTCGAGCATAGCATTATTGATGGTTGGCGTTGCTATTTTATTTTATTTTTTATGTTGCATTGGTTGTTTCGTAGTCAGCGGCGCAGAGGCGAGCCTCCTGATGGTGAGGTTCACCGTCTAATCAGTCCCACCCTCTAACACGATGCTGTTCCGGTGCCTTAGACAATTTCCTGGCCCCAATAATCTGTGATAGCTAATCTGTACTCCACAAATCCACGCCTTGCATCACAATTTTATGGCTGTTCAACTACTACTTAAATAGGAGGTTGTCGATTTTACAAGCAATACAACCAAAGCTTTGTCTCTATCTGTGCTTAGTACGACCGCACGAGTAGCAATTTCCCAATCCGTTAATGTATTTGCTTTGTATGTACGCTTATATGTCAAGTTTTGCTTTTTTGCAGGTAACATATATGCCACTTGTTACTTCCAATGCAAGAAATATATTCTTAGCAAAACTAATCGTTGTGTAAGAAAACCAGATGCCCGAAAATTCATAGACGTTTTTCAGCAAAAAAATATTGTTCTTTCAACAATTGTTCTAACTTTGTTTTGTTATCCCCGTTGCTTTTTTTTGCGAGAGAAATTTCTAATCTATGCTGTTTTTCCCATGCTGTCCGACCCTTCTCTTTAAGCTCGACTTCGCCAAAGCTTTCGACTACATCAACTGGGCCAGCCCGCAAAAGATCATGCTCGTCCACGGTTTCCCGCCGCTCTGGTGTGATTGTCCAATCGTCGCTCTTTGCCATCCTCCTGCACGGCGTGCCTGGGATGTGGTTCCCCCTTCGTAAAGGGTTGCGTCAGGGTGATCCCCCGTCGCCCCATCTCTTCCTCCTCGTCGCCGAGGTGCTCCAGAGGATGATTCGCCAGGACGCCAACCTGCGTCACCCCCTCGACCCCTCTCTGCCTGCCTTGGTCCTCCACTACGCGAATGATACCTTGATCATCATGTGCGCTGGGGTCAGGGCGGCCACGCACCTTCGGCAAGTCCTCAATGACTTTGCGGCGGCTACGGGGCTCGTCATCAACTTCGCGAAGAGCACTCTGGTGCCAATGCATGTCCCTTCCGACGTGCTTCAGGGAGAGGTGGGCGCCGTGGGATCCCGGGTCGAGGGCTTCCCCCAAACTTACCCAGGGCTCCCTCTGTCCTACCACAAACTTGGCCTTGCTAACTTCGCCGGTCTCATCGCGAAGGTGGACCGCTACCTCGTCGGCTGGAGTGTGCGTAGGCTTATGTTGATTAACGCTATCCTGGAAGCGCTGCTTTCATATGCTATGGCGGCCCTCCGTCCACCTCCTGCAATCTGCTAGGCCTTGGAGACCCTTCACCTGGCGTTCCTATGGGGCGCTTGCGAGCTCACGCCCGGCGCCCGGTGCCTTGTCGCGTGGGAGCAAGTGTGTTGGTCCAGGGCTGACCTGGGCCTTGGCGTCCGCGATCTCGCCACCCAAAACAGCTACTTCCTGCTCAAGCTCCTTACATCGCATGCACTTCGCCTCCCCATCCTGTTGGGCCAATTAGGTCTGGTCCATGATGAACGGGCTTTTGCTCGCCGCGCCTGTGGCTACCGCCGTCGGTGGCGACTGATGTCTACTACACAACTTGTTCTTGTAGAGTCGTGTTGGGCCTCTAAGTGCAGAGTTTTGTAGGACAGTAGCAAATTTACCTTAAGTGGATGACTTAAAATTTATCAACGTGGGAGGCATAGGATGAAAATGGTCTCTCTCAAACAACCCTGCAACCAAATAACAAAGAGTCTCTGGTGTCCCCAACAAACCCAATACAATGGTAAATTATATAGGTGCACTAGTTCGGCAAAGAGATGGTGATACAAGTGTAGTATGGATGGTAGATATAGGTTTTTGTAATCTGAAAAATATAGAAAACAGCAGGGTAGCAAGTGATAAAATGGAGCACTAATTGTATTGCAATGCTTAGAAACAAGGCCTAGGGTTCGTACTTCGCTAGTGCAATCTGTCAACAATACTAACATAATTGAATCATATAACAATACCTCAATGTGTGACAAAGAGTCACTTCAAAGTTCTTATCTAGCGGAGAACATAAGAGGAAATTGTTTGTAGGGTATGAAACCACCTGTCGGTGTCAAAACCGGCGGATCTTGGGTAGGGGGTCCCGATCTGTGCGTCAAGGTCGGATGGTAACAGGAGACAAGGGACACTTTATTTTACCCAGGTTCGGGCCCTCTTGATGGAGGTAAAACCCTACTCCTGCTAGAGTAATATTGATGATATGGGTAGTACAAGAGTAGATCTACCACGAGATCAAGGAGGCGAAACCCTAGAAGCTAGCCTATGGGTATGATGATGGTTATGATGTGTTTGTCCTATGGACTACAACCCTCCGGTTTATATAGGCACCGGATAGGGTTAGGGTTACACAGAGTCGGTTACATTGGTAGGAGATCTTGAATATCCGCACGCCTAGCTTGCCTTCCACGCCAAGGAAAGAACCTTCCGGACACGGGACGAAGTCTTCAATCTTGTATCTTCATAGTCCTGGAGTCCGGCTGAAGATATAGTTCGGCTATCCGAACACCCCCTAATCCAGGACTCCCTCAGTAGCCCCTGAACCAGGCTTCAATGACGACGAGTCCGGCGCGCAAATTGTCTTCGGCATTGCAAGGCGGGTTCCTCCTCCAAATTCTTCAAGAAGATAATAAACACCAAAAAATAGTGTCCGGCTCTGCAAAACAAGTTTCCACGTATTGCCATATAGAGAATAATACAAACACAAATCAAATCTGCTGACGTATTCCGCAGTGCGTCATAACACTGCGACCAAGCCTTCTGTATGGATTATTTTTTGTTGTTCCACCGCAGCACGTTCAACGAGGCGGTTTCCTTGGCAAGTCTTGTCGAAGCAAAGATCGTGTGCCCCTTTTAACGGGATTCTCATTAATGCGGACGTGGGTAACCCAACCGCGCCATTTACCACGGCGTGTGAGCGGCAAGCGAGTTTTATTAGGTAGGTGGGGACGCATAACGGCATCAACCTATATAAGGGGATAAAGATCCACCTCTTTCACCTACGCCTTCTTCCTCCTTTGCCCATCCATCTCCTGCGCACTCAAGCTCCAACGCCCAAGTTCGCTCTTTCTTCCCCAATCTGCTCCAGCGATGCCCGGAGGGGGTGGCAAGTGGATGGCTTCCTCCGTTACGGAGGGTCAAATCAAAAAGCTTAGGAAGGCCGGATATCTGTCCAAGGACATCCCGCACCGGCTTCCCGAGGCGGGGCAGCTTCTTCCCACCCCAAGGCCCCATGAGAGGGTAGTTTTTCTCCCCCATTTCCTCCGCGGACTGGGTTTTCCACTTCATCCTTTTGTCCGGGGGCTCATTTTCTACTACGGCCTGGACTTCCACGATCTGGCCCCGAACTTTATCCTCAATATCTCGGCGTTTATCATCGTGTGTGAGGCCTTTCTCCGCATCCGCCCCCACTTCGGCCTCTGGCTCCAGACCTTCAACGTCAAGCCCAAGGTGGTGTCCGGCACCCAGGCGGAGTGCGGAGGTGCTATGGCCGGCAAAATGGCCAACGCACTCTGGTTCGATGGCTCTTTTGTGGAGTCCTTAAAGGGGTGGCAGGCAGGGTGGTTTTACATCACCGAGCCACGCGACTCGAAATGGGTCGCGGCCCCTGAGTTCCGATCCGGGCTCCCCACGCGGCTCATGTCCTGGAAAGAGACGGGCCTATCGTGGGGCAACGAAGAAGAAGTGACCGGACTGCAAACTTGCATCCGGTCCCTGATGAACAAGCCCATCCGGCATGTCAACATCATCCAGGTCATGTTCGTTCGCCGGATCCTCCCATGCCAAGAACGGGAGTTCACTTTGTGGGAATTCGACCCGGCGCAGCACCAAACCCTCAATAGGCTCTTCGACACGACGTATGAAGACGTCTGGAAGGTGCTAACCAAAGGCGCCGAGTGCCCCACATCCGCTTCCAAGGACCGCGGATACAGCTCGCAGCGCAACGCTGGCGAGGTAGGCTATTTATACCTTTCACAGGTTCGTTAAGCTTTTCTACATAGATTAACTCTATGTGGGATCTAAAAACTCCCTTTGCCTTTGACAGGCGTGGCTGAAGATAGCCGGACCAATCAACTGTCCGGCTCCTCTGCCCGAAGACCCAGCCCCAGCTCTCTTAGAGAAGCTGCTGGTTTCGGCGCCCTATGTGGTGCCGGAGAAGAAAGTTAAGAAGAAGAAGACCACCGGGACTCGAAAGAGTGCCCGCAATGTGGTGGTGTCGAGCTCGTCATCTGGCGAGTCTGCGACGCCCTCCTCTCGTGAAAACGAGGAGGAGGAACAAGGAAGCTCTCCCCCTCGAGCGACGGGAGCGAAAAAGAAGAAGGCCGCCCCAACAGGGGAGGCCGAGGGGTCGAGGAAAAGGAAGACCCCTCCGCCGGACTACTCCCCCAACGCCGAAGAAGGCGGAAAGGAGTGGCCGGACAGAACCAAGCGTCCGGCGACATCGTAAGTATTCACATACCAGAATGACTCATAGTATCTTCAAGTGCGCAGCTTACCCTAATGTCGAATGCTATTTGCGCAGCCCGCCCCGAGCCGCACTCGATGATTCATCGAGCGGCTCCCTGGATTCGTCGGACATGAATTCTGTCCCGCCCGCAGTCTCCCCCAGCGGGGCGGACGACGCCGAAGCGGCGTCCCGCCGAACAGGGCAGGAGGAGGTGGTCCTGGAGGAGCCGCAAGGCAATCCTCAGGACCCCAGGAGTAAAGGGGATAAAACCCCCCAGGGCTCCCAGTCCGGCTTTGTGCCGGACACCGCGCCGGACTCAACTGTCCTGGCTTGTGGTGGGCGAACTCCTTCCAAGAGGAGTAAGCCGTCTGAGCCGGCGACCTCTGTCCAACCAGAGGCGCCGGATAGTCTGTTGGAGGCGCTTGAAGGCGCCACCATCGACGAGGAGCATCGTATTGTTATGAGTGCGGTGTTGTGAAGACTGCTGAGAAAACGCTCCAATCCGGGGTGATGTGAAGAGCCGCCACTAATTGAGCCTCCGGATCAGGAACAGCCAACTCCAGCTCACCGGGCAAATGTACCGATGGGTGATACAATACGTCCAAGAAAACATTGGGTGGGACCGGTTTACGCTGAGAGCCCAAGCGGCTTAAAGCGTCCGCTGCCTCATTCTTTCTGCGGTCCACATGGTCCACTTGATAGCCTTTGAAATGCCCGGCCACCATATCTACTTCACGTCGGTACGCAGCCATGAGCGGGTCCTTAGAATCCCAGGTGCCAGATACCTGCTGAGCCACCAGATCCGAATCACCAAAGCACCTAACTCTGCTCAGATTCATCTCTTTAGCCATCCGAAGACCATGAAGCAAAGCTTCATACTCAGCCGCATTATTTGTACAGGGGAACATTAAACGGAGGACATAACAAAACTTATCTCCTCGTGGGGAAGTTAAAACGACTCCAGCCCCCGAGCCTTCCAATTGTCTTGACCCGTCAAAATGAACGGTCCAATAGGTGTTATCTGGCTTCTCCTCAGGCGCTTGTAACTCTGTCCAATCGTTTATGAAATCGACAAGTGCCTGTGACTTTATGGCCGTCCGGGGTACGTACCTTAAATCGTGCGGCCCGAGCTCGATAGCCCACTTGGCAATCCGACCGGTCGCCTCCCGGCTCTGTATAATGTCACCCAAAGGAGCAGAACTGACCACCGTGATGGGGTGTCCTTGAAAATATTGCCTCAGCTTCTGGCTTGCCATAAAAACACCATATACCAGCTTCTGCCAATGCGGATACCTTTGTTTGGACTCGATAAGTACTTCACTGATATAGTAAACCGGTCGCTGAACCGGATGTTCCTTTCCAGCCTCCTTTCGTTCTACCACCATCGCCACACTAACCGCTCTGGCATTCGCAGCAACATATAACAGGAGTGGCTCTTTATCTACAGGGGCTGCCAAAACTGGCGGATTGACTAGCTGTCGTTTCAAGTCCTCAAACGCTTTATCAGCCTCCGGACTCCAGACAAATTGATCCGTCTTCTTGAGCATTTGATACAAGGGGATCGCCTTTTCACCAAGGCGACTGATAAACCGGCTTAACGCTGCAATCCGCCCGGCCATGCGCTGAACATCATTGATGCATTTCGGTTTGGCCAGGGAGGTGATGGCTGTGATCTTTTCTGGATTGGCCTCAATTCCTCTATGGGACACTAAAAATCCCAACAACTTGCCTGCAGGTACACCAAAAACACATTTATCCGGGTTGAGCATCATTTGGTACACTCTCAAGTTATCGAAAGTCTCCTTTAAATCGTCAACCAGGGTCTCCTTCTTTCGTGACTTGACCACAATATCATCCACATAAGCGTGCACATTACGACCAATCTGCTCGTGGAGGCAATTTTGCACACATCGTTGATAAGTAGCCTGCGCACTCTTAAGCCCGAAGGGCATAGACACATAGCAGAAGGCTCCAAAGGGAGTAATGAACGCTGTCTTCTCCTGGTCCTTAACTGCCATCTTGATCTGATGATAACCCGAATAGGCATCCAAAAAACTTAAACGCTTGCAACCTGCCGTAGCATCAATGATCTGATCAATCCGGGGGAGAGCAAAAGGATCCGCTGGGCAAGCTTTATTCAAGTCTGTGTAGTTCACACACATGCGCCAGGTGCCGTTTTTCTTAAGAACTAGCACCGGATTAGCAAGCCATTCGGGATGAAAAACCTCAATGATAAACCCAGCTGCCAGGAGCCTGGCCACTTCCTCACCAATCGCTTTACGCCTTTCTTCGTTAAACCGGCGTAAAAACTGCTTTACCGGTTTATACCTAGGATCCACATTAAGGGTGTGCTCAGCGAGTCGCCTCGGTACACCAGGCATGTCAGACGGCTTCCATGCAAAGATGTCCCGATTCTCACGGATGAACTCGATGAGCGCGCTTTCCTATTTTGGATCCAGGTTTGCGCTGATACTGAACTGCTTGGATGGATCGCCAGGTACAAAGTCAACAAGCTTAGTTTCGGTAGCCGATTTGAACTTCAAGGCCGGATCGTGGTCCGTGGTTGGCTTCTTTAACGAAGTCATGTCCTCCGGGTCAACACTGTCTTTGTACTGCTTTAGCTCCTCCGTAGCACAAACCGATTCTGCATAAGTCGCATCTCCTTCCTCGCATTCCAAAGCGATTCGACGGCTCCCATGAACCGTTATAGTGCCCTTGTAACCTGGCATCTTAAGTTGCAGATACACGTAGCAGGGCCGTGCCATAAATTTTGCATAAGCTGGCCGTCCGAACAAAGCGTGGTACGGACTTTGGATTTTAACCACTTCGAACGTCAGCGTCTCTGATCTGGAATCGTGATTATCGCCAAATACCACTTCAAGGGCTATCTTACCAACCGGATATGCAGACTTGCCAGGCACCACCCCGTGAAACACTGTATTGGTCGGTTTGAGATCCTTATCTACCAGTCCCATACGACGGAAGGTCTCGTAATACAAGATGTTAATGCTGCTCCCTCCGTCCATGAGCACCTTGGTGAGCTTATAACCTCCCACCTGAGGCGCCACCACCAACGCTAACTGACCCGGATTATAAACCCTGGGAGGGTGATCCTCTCGGCTCCATATGATAGGCTGTTCTGACCAGCGCAGATAGTGAGGCGTGGCCGGTTCGATAGCACTGACTGCTCGCCTCTGAAGCTTTCTATCCCGTTTATCCAAGCTTGTAGTAAAGACGTGATACTGTCCACCACTCAACTGTTTCGGGTTGCTCTGATAACCTGTTTGCTGCTGTCCGAAACCACTCTGATTACTTTGATTACTTTGGCTGACCTGTCCGCCCGGATTACCCTGGAACCCTGGACCGGAATTTCCGCCACCGTATCCTGATCCGGAACCTGAACCGCCGCCGGAGCTATGATCATATTGGAAAGTGTTTGAGGTTTTGAATTCCTTCATGATATAACAATCCTTCCAAAGATGGGCTGCTGGTTCCTCCTTTGTTCCGTGCTTCGGACAGGGCTGGTTTAAGAAAAAGTTCAAACGCTCCGGATTAGGACCGGGATGTGCGCGGAAACTTGGCTGTTTCCCCTTACGCCGCTGGCCTTTATCCTGTGCACTTGTGCTGGCCACCAAGTCCATGCTCCCGTCCGGTTTACGCTTACCTCCGCCTCCATTACCTGCCGGCCGATGTTGCTGGCCTTTGCTGTTCTTCTTTCCCTTCCCTGCTTTGTCATCACCAGAGTCAGGATCCTTGGTACTGTCAGAATCCGCATACTTCACTAAAGCGGTCATGAGCGTTCCTATATCTGTACAATCACGCTTCATCCGGCCCATCTTTAGCTTCAAAGGGCCAAACCGACAGTTGCCTTCCAACAGTACTACGGCAGTGTCTGCGTTGATGCGATCTGACGAATGCAAAACTTCTGACACCCGCCGTACCCAATGGGTAGTTGATTCCCCTTCTTGCTGAACGCAGGCTGCTAGGTCAACTATCGACATTGGCTGTTTGCACGTGTCCTTGAAATTCTTGATGAACCGGGCGCGCAATTGGGCCCATGAACTAATTGAATTAGGCGGTAAGCTCTTTAGCCAAGTCCGGGCCGTTCCTTCTAACATCATAGTAAAATACTTGGCACACGCCGTGTCATCCACATCCAGCATCTCCATAGCCATCTCATAGCTCTCCACCCATGTCTCCGGAGGCTGATCTGCCGTGTAGTTTGGTACCTTGCGGGGGCCTTTGAAGTCTTTGGGCAGCCGTACGTTGCGTAAAGCGGGAACAAGGCACGGTACTCCCAGAGAACTGGAGACCACCCCCGGTTCAACCGTAGCTGCTGGGAAGATAGGTGTAAACTGACGAGCCTGATGCTGCGTTGCTAATCCGGCCTCCCGTGCACGGGTGCGATCCACATTCTCGTGAGCATTGTCGACGCCCGCCGGATTGTTGCCGCGGAACGCTTCATGCCTGGCGTTACTTGAAACGGCCGGCTCCTCCACGCGCCTACTATAGCTTCCGCTGGGGCGAGGGGTGGAGTGAATCCGATCACGGCTTTGCGAATATGCTTCTTGCTGGGCCAACGCGGTCCTAAGGAGCTCCTTGACCCGGCGTGTCTCTTCATCCTGCGGTGAATCTCCTTCGATCGGAATGGCTTCCAACCGAGCCGCCGCCGCGACGAGGTTATCCATCGGGTTGGAATAATGACCTGACGGCGTTGGCATGGCCGGTGGTGTACCAGTGTCATGACGAGGCAGGTTTATTATCCGGTGCTGAACCGGGGCGCCGGCTGTCGCCTCCGCACGGTTTACCCCCGGGGTGTCGAAGAGATTTCGAGCGTCAAGGGCGGCGGGCAACCGAGATCGGGATTTTCTCTTCAGGACCTCTTGAGACGCCTTCTGATCCATCATGAGCCTGTAAGCCTGTGCATCTAAAGCGGCGCGCTCCGCCGTCATCCTGATCTCTTCTGCTGCCAGCTCCGCTTTAGCCCGAGTGATCTGCTCTCTCACTTTGGCAATCTCAGCATTGTGAACCTCCTGATCCACCGGGTTGGCTTCCGCCATGAGCGCTGCTAGTGCGTCAAACAGGTCTGACAAAACTTGGGCTGGTGAACCCGTAGGGCCTCCTGCCCGCGCAGCCGTTGCTGCTGCCGATCCGGAGATCGCTGCTGCTGCTGTTGATGATCGTGGCGCCGCCTGTGTCCCAGCCATGAAGATCCCAACCCGATAGGGCAGATCAGAGGGGTCCGGAATACTGTTGCCATCGGAGCCGCCCCCAATCCGATCATCTTGTAGCTGGTAAAGAGATTCGGTCTCCCCGGTCGACGTTTCATCGCCGGAGTAGATGGCGGTTTCGTCACCAGATTCAGATCCTTCCTCGTAGCTTCCTCCGTGGATGACTCCCACGAAGGCGTGCTTTCTGATCGGTTTAGCCGGGGTCGATCTCGTGCACTGAGCTGTCTCGACGAGGTCGACGCAGACGCCTAACTCGGGGCCCGGTTCTCCGATCTTGCCGATGAAAACATGGATGCCGCCAAAGGGGACCCGGTACCCGTACTCGATCGAGCCGGCGTCGGGGCCCCAGCCTGTGCTGTCGATGTAGAGTTTTCCGCGGCGGCTCTTGGTCATCTGTCCCACCGCGTAACCCTCGAGTCCTTCAAAGCGGCCCTCCAAAAACTTGAAACCATCTCGCGATAGCCCCACGGTGGGCGCCAACTGTCGTGGATTTGTCACGGCAGATGTCCTAGTGAGAGGACTTAGTCGTGGAGCCATCGCAACGGGTTAGCTTGAAGGGGTTAAAAGTGGACACAAGGACACGGATTTTATACTAGTTCGGCCCCTTCGATGAAGGTAAAAGCCTACGTCTAGTTGTGATGGGATTGATGGGTTTCGAGGGCTTAGGGAGCGATAAGCTTCGCCTAAACCTCGAGTTCTTCTTCTCCCTCTAACCGCCGTCGGGTCGTCCCCTTATATACACGGGTGACGCCCGTCGGTCTGCAAAGTCCCGACCTCCGGCTTACAAACGTGCCCGGGTCGGTCTCTCTATCCTAACTTACAATGCAAGTTTACCTCAGGCCGGTTTACACCGTAAACCTCTAAACCGATTATAGGCCTCGGGCCCTTCTATTTCTCCTTGGGCTTTAACATCTCGGGTCCATTGACGGAGGTAACCCGGGCCCTGCAAGCCGGTTTACCCCAGATAGCAATATCTCCAACAAATTCATTTTAAAATCTTGAAAATACAAATAATATATCAAAAAATCAGAAAAATAAAACTAATTCATTTTAAAATCTTAAAAATACAATTATATATCGAAAAAATCAGAAAAATAAAACTAATTCATTTTAAAATCTTGAAAATACAAATAATATATCAAAAAAATCAGAAAAATAAAACTAATTCATTTTAAAATCTTAAAAATACAAATAATATATCAAAAAAATCAGTTCATCGATCCCTTGAAGGTTTGACAAAAGGTTTGATACATCATTCAGTTCATCGACCAAATACAAATCATCCGGATTCGCCATCGTACGTTTTAATTCACATGATCCATTCAACAAAGTTTGGTACAATAAATTATTACACATCAATTCTTCCCTTGTGTCCCTGTTTGCTTACGATTGTGCCGTATCCATGGAGCATCCTCATCATTTAACTTAATGCTTGGGTCAGTGTTCACTTTGAAGGGCGGAATTTCACCAAACATATTATAATCTTCTGACATGTCTGTCTTGTCCTCCACTCCCACGATGTTTCTTTTCCCTGAAAGAACAATGTGGCGCTTTGGATCATCGCATGATGTACTGATCGTTTTCTTATCTTTCCGTTTCCTCGATTTGCTACTCATGTCCTTCAAATAAAAAACCTGAGCGACATCTTTGGCAAGGACGAATGGTTCGTCAAGGTAACCAAGATTGTTGAAATCCACCATTGTCATTCCGTATTGCTCGTCCACCTTTACCCCACCTCCTGTTAGCTTGAACCATTTGCACCGGAACAAAGGGACCTTAAAGGAGGGTCCATAGTCAAGTTCCCATATCTCCTCTATGTAACCATAATATGTGACCTTTTGCCCATTCTCGGTTGCTGCATCAAAGCGGACACCACTGTTTTGGTTGGTGCTCTTTTTATCTTGGGCGATGGTGTAAAATGTATTCTCATTTATCTCGTACCCTTGGAAAGTCGTTATAGTCGAAGATGGTTTCTTGGCCAACATGTACAGCTGATCTTCAACATCATTGTCATTCATTAAATGTTTTCGCAACCAACTGCCGAAAGTCTCCATGTGGGCCTTTCTAATCCAGGATTCAGGCTTCCCCGGGTTGTCCGAGCGTAAAATATTCTTGTGTTGCTCGAAGTACGGAGCCACCAAGCTGGAATTTTGCAGAACTGTGTGGTGTGCTTCAGTCATAGAATGACCGTCCATACATATCGTGGATTCCCTTCCGATCTTGCCTTTTCCACTTAGTCTCCCCTCGTGCCGCGATTGAGGAATACCAATCGGCTTAAGGTCAGGAACATAGTCAATACAGAACTCAATTACCTCCTCATTTCCATAGCCCTTGACGATGCTTCCTTCTGGCCTAGCACGGTTACGAACATATTTCTTTAATACTCCCATGAACCTCTCAAAGGGGAACATATTGTGTAGAAATACAGGACCGAGAATGGAAATCTCTTCGACTAGGTGGACCAGGAGGTGCGTCATAATATCGAAGAAGGATGGTGGGAACACCAACTCGAAACTGACAAGGCATTGGACCACATCGTTCTGTAACCGTGGTAGATCTTCTGGATTGATTACCTTCTGAGAGATTGCATTGAGGAATGCACATAGCTTCACAATGGCTACTCGAACATTTTCCGGTAGGAGCCCCCTCAAAGCAATCGGAAGCAATTGCGTCATAATCACGTGGCAGTCGTGAGACTTCAGGTTTTGGAACTTTTTCTACGACATGTTTATTATTCCCTTTATATTCGACGAGAAGCCAGACGGGACCTTCATACTGCTCAGGCATTCAAAAAAAATGACCTTCTCTTCTTTGGTAAGAGCGTAGCTGGCACGACCTTGAAACCATTCCGGATGCCGGTCATCTGGGTCTTTCAAAAGTTGCTGGTCCTGCAGTGCTTCCTTTGTATCATTTGTCTTCCCATACACGCCCAAGAAGCTTAGCAGGTTCACGCAAATATTCTTCGTAACATGCATCACGTCGATTGCAGAGCGGACATCTAGGACTTTCCAATATTCTAGCTCCCAAAATATAGATTTCTTCTTCCACATGGGTGCGTGCCCGTCAACTCCCCGCGGAACTGATTGTCCGCCAGGACCCTTTCCAAAGATGACTTTCAAATCCTTGACCATATCAAATATCTCAGCACCAGTACGTTCCGCAGGCTTCGGCCGGTGATCTGCCTTCCCGTTGAAATGCTTGCCTTTCTTTCTTACGTTATGATTTCGGGGAAGAAATCGACGATGACCCAGGTACACGTTCTTCTTACAATTAACCAAACGTACACTTTCAGTCTCATGTAAGCAGTGCGTGCATGCATTGTATCCCTTATTTGTCTGTCCCGAAAGGTTACTGAGAGCAGGCCAATCGTTGATGGTTACAAAAAGCAACGCTCGTAGGTCAAATTCCTCTCCTTTGTGCTCATCCCAGACACGTACACCAGGTCTGGCCCACAACTGTAAAAGTTCTTCAACTAATGGCCTTAGGTACACATCGATGTCGTTGCCGGGTTGCTTAGGGCCTTGAATGAGAATTGGCATCATAATGAACTTCCGCTTCATGCACAACCAAGGAGGAAGGTTGTAGATGCATAGAGTCACGGGCCAGGTGCTATGGCTGGAGCTCTGCTCGCCAAAAGGATTAATGCCATCAGTATTTAGACCAAATCTTATGTTCCTTGCGTCAGCTGCAAAATCTTTGAAAACTCTATCGATCTTTCTCCATTGCGTTCCATCAGCGGTGTGTCTCAACTCCCCGTCGGACTTACGGTCCTCTTTGTGCCATCGCAACGACTTGGCATGCTTTTTGTTCATGAACAGACGTTTCAACCGTGGTATTATAGGAGCATACCACGTCACCTTGGCGGGAACCCTCTTCCTGGGTTTCTCGCCCTCAACATCGTCACCAGGGTCATCGCCTCTGATCTTATAACGCAATGCAGTGCATACAGGGCATTCATTCAAATTCTCGTATTCACCGCGGTAGAGGATGCAGTCATTAATGCATGCATGTATCTTCAGAACCTCTAAACCTAGAGGGCAGACAACCTTCTTTGCTTCGTACATACTGGCGGGCAACTCGTTATTCTTCGGGAACATATTCTTCAACATTTTCAGCAAATTTTCAAATGATGAGTCACCTACACCTTCCTGTGCCTTCCATTTTAGCAAATCCAGTGTGCAGCCCAGCTTTTTCAGACTATTATCGCATCCTGGATACAACGACTTTTTGTGATCCTCTAACATGCGATCCAAATTCTCCCTCTCCTTGTCAGTTTCGCAGCGTCTCCGTGCATCAGCAATGGTCCGACCAAGATCATCAGCGGGCTCATCATGTGCCTCTTCTTCACCTTCACCTAACCCTTCCCCACCTTCAGCATCATCCTCCATGAAAGTATCACCGAAATGATCACGATAGATGTCATCGATATCATCCCCTTCTTCATCTTCTTCCATTCTAACCCCTCTTTCTCCATGCTTGGTCCAACAATTATAGCTTGGCATGAAACCATGCTTCAGCAGGTGCATGTGAACGTCTCTTGAGGAGGAGTAACCCTTCCCATTCTTACAGACAGCACATGGACAGATAATAAAACCTTGCTGCTTGTTCGCATTTGCCACTACGAGGAAATCTTTCAAACTCGTAGTGAACTCGCCGGAGACTCGGGGACCGTACATCCATTGCCGATTCATCTGCATTATTATTATATAAAGTATATAATTAACCATCATGCATTTGTTAAACTAACTAGCTAGAAATAATACAAATTAAACAATCAATGACACATGAAAGGTTCAAGTTGCTAACCGCGATCGCGGAGGAAAAATAAATGAGAAAGCTCAAGTGTGGCTCGGACACTTCATACCATGTTTGTTTCAGGCTCTCGGGCATTTCATCAAACACCTTGTGTGCATAGGCTCTCGGGCATTTCATCAAACACCTTGTGTGCATAGGCTCTCGGGCATTTCATCAAACACCTTGTGTGCATAGGAGAAACCAAAAGCAAACCCACCACCACCTTCTTAAAATTGTAAAGTGAGCTGAGTGAAGTGAAGTGAGCTGCGTCCTATATATAGGGATGGGCCTTTAGTCGCGGTTGGCCAGGCCAACCGGGACTACAGCCCCTCCCGTCCGCCAGCTGGATGGGCTTTAGTCCCGGTTGGCCTGGCCAACCGTGACTAAAGGCCTTCGGGGACCTTTAGTCCCGGTTGGCCAGGCCAACCGGGACTAAAGCCCCTCCCGTCCGCCAGCTGTCGACCGAGTGCGCTGGGCCCAGATAGCTGGTCGCGGGTCTTCTCCCGAACCGCGACTAAAGACCCCTTTGGTCGCGGTTCGATTGGTTTGGGGACTAATGGGGGCGTATGGAAGCCTCTTTTTCTACCAGTGTCCTGTGGGAATCCCCGGCCCCCTCGCACGTCAAGTTATTCGCCCGGCTATTGTCCCTTGCCCGCAGCAACACCAGGGATGTCCATTTGCGCAAGACCATTGTCGACGTAGCCGGGGTGGACTGCCCAGCCTGTGCTGGCCCTCTCGAGACCGTCGGCCACCTCATCTTCAGATGTGCTTTCGCAAGGAGGTTTTGGGAGCTCCTTCGTCTCTCCCCCGACACCGCCACCGTCCCCATGCTCCACCTCTTCGATGTCTCGCACGCCGTGGGGGAAGCTTCCCCGGATGCGTTCGTCCTTCTCAGCTGTTGGCATATCTAGAAAAGGCGTAAAACTATCGTCTTCCGTGGGGAGAGGCTGCCCCTCGCCACCATCCCCAAGGCTGTCCTCTGGCGAGGACGGTTCTACCTGGAACACCGTAGACATGTCGATATCTGGCTCCGTGTGCTCACCTGCTGTTGTTCTCTAGCCCCTATAATATGTAGCCCCTGGGCTCCCCCTATACTCTCTCGTGTGCTCACCTGCTGTTGTTCTCTAGCCCCTATAATATGTAGCCCCTGGGCTCCCCCTATACTCTCTGAACTTATTTTGGGGTTTGCCCCAACATACGTATATATGAAAGCGATGCAGGTGGGGGAGTTCTCTCACCCCCCGCCCCTTGAAAAAAAATTATATTCATCAATCATGGCAGTACAAAGAACACAAGAGGTAAAAAAATTACAACCAGGTCGATGGACCACCTAGCGACGGCTACTAGCACTGAAGCAAGCGAAGACGCGCCGCCGTCATCGCCCCTTCATCATCGGAGCCGGGCAAACCTTGTTGTAGTAGACAGTCAGAAAGTCTTCGTGCTAAGGCCGCAAAGGACCAGCACACCAGGGCAGCAACCATCGCCGGTGAAGAAAGTTGTAGATTGAAAAGGTCAAACCTGAAACTACACGAACGAAGACGAACAAAAACTAGATCCAAATAGATCGACTGAAGACAAGCCGACAAAATCCCATGAGATCCAACAAAGACATACCTCCACACATCCTCCAACAATACTATTCGCACCATCGGGACGGTCATCCCCATTGCCTTCACCCACAGAAGAAAACAAACAAAAGAAAAAACCAGCATTAAAAGCAACAGCGACCTCTGTAGAAATAAAACAGGAACTAGGCCGGGCGACATTGTCCCACCCAAGGCCGATCCTAGTGGCAAATAGGATCGGCCATCTGGCGTGACGCGGCGGACGTACTACGCACATATTTTTCTTAAATGTTTGTGCAACTTCAAAAAAAATGTTGATCGCATTCCAAAAACTGTTATGTAATTTTATAAAATGTTCACGCGTTACAAAAATATGTTCGCGACATTTGGAAAATAATTATACAACTAAAAAATGTTCACACATTTGTAAAATAGGGAAAGCTTCCGTCCGATCGGCTGATCCAACCAATGCTTCCGCTTGTGGCCCAGCTGTTAGATTCTATGTTGGATCAAATGATAGTGGGCGCCGCAAACCCCGCTCAAACCATTGGGCCGACCGCCCAATAAAAAACATATAACAACGACAAAACTAGAGGAAAAATAATAGGAAAAAACTATTTATTTAAAATTAAACATATCTTTCGTTGGGCTATCAACGTACATGAACGAGATAAACTTGACACTTGATGAACAATCATCAATTGATGGATTGCAATAAGAGATAGGCTTAGCACCGTCAGCCGACGCGGCTATTTAAGCTAGTGAGCGTACGTCCCGCGCGGAGAAACGGGACTAAAAACAAGTCGATGGTTAGGGCCTATTCGGTTAACAGGAATATGAAACGTATGAATGAGAAAGGAACGGAGGTGCAAAACTGAGGATTCAAAACCGGAGGAAAGCAAAAGAGCTGGACGTTCGGTACAACGTTGGAAGAGCAGAGGTAGCCGTCCATCAAAGGGTGCTCAAAGCGCAACTTTATGAATTTTTTATTTGGCTGCATAGTGATTATCTGAGTAAAGCATCTGGCTATGGAATAAATTATTTGAGAAGTGATTGATCTTTATTGGGCATACGCGAAACATGAGCTCCGACTGGATTTACCATTTCCTGTGGGATCACCGGGCTAGAGCAGTATTCTAGAGGAAACTGGAGTAGCATTTCCTGTGATCCGAATGTCCGGTTTGCCCAAAATCCTCTGGAATACTGATTCCTGCAGATTTCCTGTAAAAAAAACTGTGAACCGAATAGGCCGTTATAGTTTTGCCGAGTTCTTCCCCAGTGAACTCGACAAAGGTGGGCAGCTGGGAGGACCGCCGGAATTCTAACTTAAAAAATGAAAAACTGGAAATGTTCACCGAGTTTCCGTTAGGCGAAATTCTCGGCATTAAAGGCCACCGTCACGGCTCTGTCAACTGCTGCAACGCGTGCCCCACATGTCAGTATATGCCGAGTTTCTTCCGCCGGGAACTCGGCGAACATGAGATTCTGCCGAGTTCTTTTTGTTGGCCGAGTTGTTTTTTATGAGAACCTGGCAAAGACAGTTTTTTATCACCGCCAAGTCGGAATTTGGGTCAAACTCGGTAAACAGAAGTTCGCCGAGTTCCTGATATAATTAACTCGGCGAAGTACTGAAACTCGGGACAAAACCAGAGATTCTACCAGTGATACATACGGAAGCACGGGATGTAAAGGAGTATTGCTTGGGCGTGTCCATGTAGTCTTCTTCTTCTTGGGTTCTTGCTAGCATAGACGAACGGGACTGAGGGAGAGTCCAGAACGGTTTTAATCCGGCCGGCCGTAGGATCGATCGAGTATATATACCCTATCGTGTACGACCATGGAAGACAAGACCAGGCTTGGTGCAAGCTTCAGGTTATTGATGAATTGATCCGTTCAGCTCTGAGTTTCCATACCTGAGTTTGAGTTGATTAATCGCACGGCAGCCAGAGCCAGATCGAGCAACCACCACAAAAGATGACGACCGGAGGAGGGGAGGCGCTGATGACGATGCAGACAACCACGACGGCAGGTGTTGATTCTGCTCTCGTCCGTCTACGAGTAGACTACGGCCAGTTCATGGCGTTTCCCGCCGGCAAGGCCCTCAGCTCCGACGTGGTCTCCGTCGGCGGCCAGCTGTGGAGGATCGACATCTATCCGGGAGGGATAAGGAATTACCACAAACACGTTTCCATCTACCTCAAAAACCTTAGCAAATCCACATGTGCCAAGGCCATCTTCGAGCCTTTCTTCCTGGAAAAGGACGGCAGTCCCTCTCCCAAGATCACAAAGCACGCGAGCGTGTGTGAGAACTTCGCGAGCATAAACAACGACAACTATTGCTTCGGCGTCGAAGAGCTGGGATACGCCGAGTTCTTCCAGCGGTCTTCTCTTGAGAGATACGTCGTCGACGGGCACTTCACCTTCTTGTGCTCCATCGTGGTCGTGAACGAGCTAGGCCCTGTCCCCGTGCCACCCTCGGACATCCGGGACAGCCTCGGCCACCTTCTAGAGGGTGACGAGACAACATCAGACGTATCCTTCATCGTCGATGGCGAGACATTTCACGCGCACCGGGTGATTCTCGCGGCACGCTCACCGGTCTTCAAGGCGCAGCTCTTTGGGTCCATGCTCGAGGCCACCACGACATCGTCCACGCCCATCGTGCTGCATGAGATTGCCCCCTCGACGTTCAAAGCTATGCTCCGGTTCATGTACACTGATGCATGGCCTGAAGACGCCGACGGTGACGAATCATCATCGGTCGAGATGTTTCAGGATCTACTTGCTGCTGCAGATCTGTATGCACTAGACAGGTTGAAGCTCATGTGCGCACGAAAGTTGTGGGATAACGTGACGGTACGTACTGTTGTGAGTATCTTGGTTTGTGCTGAAATGTATGGCTGCCCGGAGTTGAAGAACAAATGCCTTGACTTCTGCACAGTGGGAAAAAATTTCAAGGAGGTAACATCCACCGATGGCTATGCATGGCTAGAACTGAGGTTTCCCTCAATTGCTGCAGAGATAGGAGAAAAGTTTAGGAGATAAAAGGCAAATGATCTATGATGACAATGGGATCAATCGGCCGGCTCTGTGCCTTCTCCTTCCTAGTGCGGAATTTGAATGTTATGTAGGTTGTTTCGACATGCTGCAAATGCCTATGTTGTCGGCTACATAGACATAGATGTTATGTAACAACTACTATGGTTGTGTTGCAAGGTGGGTGTCTTTTTGCAAGTGTAATTTTGCATTGTCGTGAACGCCACTTCCAAATGTTGCTTGCATTTGATAATCCTATTTTACTGCATCTTACCTTTATTTTCTAATGCACACAAAAATAATCCCGCGGACCGATATAGGACCACGTCGGATGGCTTCACCGCGTCGTTAGGCAATCCAGCGGCTACGTGCTACCAGGCATGCTTGTCGTTGTCATGGGTCCACCTACTCCGTTAAATCCACCGTCCTCGGAGCCATCGTAGGTAGGTGGATTTCCCCTCCCCTCCTACTCATTGAGTAAATCTGAACTTCTGTAACCGATCAATGTCACTCACTTACTCACTCGCTCACTTTGTCGGGACACCGTCACATAGCTTAGTCTCCTCTTTACAATTCTATATGCCTTCAGTGAAGTGTTAATAAAGAGAGAAGGTGAGCGGCATGACGTACAAGTGATGTTATATAGCTACCAAAATGAGTTAAAACGATCAAACATGCAATCCAACAATTTTTTCTTGGTATATGTTAAAAGCGCAATATGGGGTTATGTTTGAGGCACCAACCCACTTAATCAAACTCAGTGTAGCACTTGGATCTCTAGGCATTCGTCGGACGGGCGAGCCCCTAATAAGTCACCTCCCGGCGGACCGACTACACTCAAATGCGAGATATACACCGTCCAACAATTACAACATGAAAACCCCACACACAATATTTTCTTGCATGTATGCAACAAAAATGTTGCAACATGCCAAACATGTCCAAGTAGCAAAAAAAATAAATAAGGTATGGATTAAATCCTCATTCACTTCAACAACATGCTCATTGCAGCATATCATTTATGTGTTCTCAGTAGAAAAGGTAGGCGCTTGCGACAAAATAACCTAGAAACATAAGAGCTATACACTGGGTAGGAGCAGGCACACAATATATGAAACATGGCAAGATTTATAGGTCAACATAGATCAATTACCTTTTCTTAACTCAGTATTATTCGATGGAAAGTTCAACACTAGCTAGTAGCAACGCCAACCATTAATAACACTATGCTCGAATTAGTGTATATGTCCGGTTGCACCTATGGCTTTATCTCTAACTTGATGCCCCAACCTCGATGAGCTCACCAGTAATTGATGGAAATTTCAGCACCGACAATGCATAACC
Source organism: Aegilops umbellulata (assembly GCA_032464435.1). Classification (NCBI taxonomy): domain Eukaryota; kingdom Viridiplantae; phylum Streptophyta; class Magnoliopsida; order Poales; family Poaceae; genus Aegilops; species Aegilops umbellulata. The sequence continues at coordinate 659,728,061 of CP136057.1, forward strand.
ATCGGCGGACGCCACTTGCTTGAAATTTTCGTTTCTCGCACAGAAGTCAAGGCACTTTTTACTCAACTCCGAGCAATCATACGTTTCAGCACAAACCAGGATACTCGCAACAGTATGTACCGACACAACATCCCACAACTTTCGTGCGCACATGAGTTTCAGACGGTCTAGCGCATACCGATCTGCAGCAGCAAGTAGATCCTGAAACATCTCAATGGACGATGAGTCGCCGACAGGCTCATCGTCTTCGGGCCAGGCATCTGTGTACATGAACCGAAGCATGGCATCGAATGTCGCAGGCATGATCTCGTGCAGCGCAATCGGTTCTGACGAGGTCATTGTAGCCTCCATCATGGATCCAAAGAGTAGAGCCTTGAAGACCGGCGAGCGGGCCGCTAGCACCGCCCGGTGTGCACGGAATGTCTCACCATTGACGATGAATGACACGTCTGTCGACATGATCATCCCGTCGCCGGTGCTACTGCCATCTTCCAGCAAGCGGCCGAGATGCTCCCCGAGGTTCGAGGTAGGGACCGGATCAGGGCCTAGCTCGTTTACGACCACCACGGAGCACAGGAACGTGATGTATCTGCTAGAGCGTGCCGTTTAAAGAAGTGAGGATATCCATTCTCGTCAGCACAGAAGACGTAGTTTCTACGTGTAACACTACTTTGATCGTACTCATTGACGTGCGACCAATTTGTGATCTTGGGAGATGGCCTGCCGTCCCTTCCCAGGAAGAAAGGCTCGAATATGGCCTTGACGGAGGAGTATGATGATGATATGGTGAGGTGCCTGAGGAAGATGGAGACGTGTCGGTGGTTGGGCCTTATCCCTCTCGGGTAGAGGTCGATCCTCCAGAGCTGCCCACCGACGGAGACCACGTCGGAGATGAGGGCATCGCCGGCGGGAAACTCCAGCAACTGCTTGTAGTTTACTCTCAGGTGGACGAGAGCGGAATCAACATTGGCCACCCAGGTTGTCTGCGCCACCTCCCCTCCTCCGCTCGTCATCTTTGGTGCGTGCTATACGTCGTGGTTGCTCCGGTAGCCAATCAAACTCGATCAGGTGTGTGCGTGCCGAACGGATCAATCAATCAATGAGCTGAAGCTTTGCACGGCAGGGTCCATATTACTCCCTCCGTTCCTAAATAATTGTCTCAAATGAAGTATAACATACGGATGTATGTAGACATGTTTTAAAGTGTAGATTCACTCATTTTGCTCCGTATGTAGTCAGTTGTTGAAATCTCTAGAAAGACAATTATTTAAAAACGGAGGGAGTACATACTACTACTCGGTCCATGGGATTGTCGCGCCAAGTCCGAGTCAAGACCAAACTGAAAGCGGTCCGGATTCTCGCGCCCGAGCCGATCGATCATACTCCGAGTATATCATATTTTCCGGACCGGACGACGGAGAACGTATGAAGCGGACACAGCCGAAGTATACCTTCCCTTTCTGGACAAGGATTTACGGCACGCAAGTTCGGGGCACTCAGTCCCTTATGTCAGCTTTTTTTTTTTTGGCTTTCGATTTTCAAACTTCTATATCTTTTAAACGAAAAAATCAAATTAAGTTCTTTTTTTCATATTCTGTTTCTCTCGACCAACACTTTCAAATAAGATGTATTTTGAATATATTTTGACGACTTTTAAGAGAATGTTAAGTTCCAATGTTTGAAACTTAGTACGAGCGGCCGATAAAAATCAGTTATTTTGTGTCTACGATCGACGGAAAAAATTGCTTAAAATTATACCTCTGAAACTAGTTGAAACAGGGCATTTTTTATGCAAAAACGGTAAGTTTCATCATTGAAACTTAAAGCTTTTTGAGGGATTTTCCTTTTTACCGTGCCTTCGTGCAGAGTTCAACTACTTTGTGAACCGCGGGGCAAATCGAGCGGGCAGTGGAGCTTGGCAGGTGAGGTCCCGTGAGGGAGTCCTGGATTGAGGGGTCCTCGGGCCGCCGACCGATTGCTTACGGGCCAGCCCATCAACGATTTTCTCAAGGTTTTTGTTAGAAATGTTTTCTTCTACAGGCGCTAGATCGGCCTAAGTGCACCCTTTGCTTATCAAGTCTCAGAGAAAATGTGCAAAATGTTTCGAAAAATTCTCATACCGTATTGTAAGAAAATGTTTGGCTCGTATTTTAAAATGCTTACCATGTATTTAAAAACTATTCGTTGTGTACTTGAAAATGGTTGATCACATATTTAATCATTTGCTGAAATCTTCAACGTTTATTGCAAAATTGTTTACCATATGTTACAAACTGTTCACCTTGTATCTAGAATCTGTTCATCGGGTATATAAAAATGTACATCATTTCCTTTGCAAATGTTCATCTTGTATTGCGAAAAATGTTCATTGTGTATTTTTAAAAAATATTGAGTAACCTTTTCTGTAATTGTTTCCAAAAATACACAACAATTTTTTAATATGCTTTGAACATTTTTCTGAACAACATAAAAAAATTATAAAAGAAATATTTTTTTAAGAACGAACATTTAATTTAAATGATATGAACATTTTTTTGGATGGTGTACATGAATATTTCTACTGAGTAGTGTGAACATTCTCTGAACGTACGTGAACATTTTCCTTATAAATTTTTTTTTGAACAACATGGACATTTCCGAAAGTACGTGAAGATGTTTCTTAATAGCATTAACAATTTATTTAAAGCACGCGAATATTTTCGTAAAACCAAGTGAAGAATTTCTTTAAACAGAGTGACAAACTCGCGTGCACACACGTTTGGTGTTCTATTTTTGTGCTATCAGCAAAGAATGATATGCTAGTAGTGCAGGCGCTAGCCACTTCAAGGCGAGAATGAAGTTCCGCGTCTGCCATATGAGAGCAACTAACTGAGGGATGCCTATTGCGGGAGCCCCTCAAGGGTTATTTTTGGTCGGCTGAGAGCGCGTCACTCGCCGGCTCTCAGTCGTCGCCATGTATCGCGTGATGGGTGTTCTCTTGGGAATTTTTTTTATTTTTCTTTAGGCATTTTCGGGTTTTAGATGAGTTTTTTCCGGGGGTTTTTTTTTGGCTTTTTGGTTTTTGTCCAGCTTTCCCTAAGATTTGGACCCAAAAAATCACAAAATAACTTGTTCTTTTATCTTCCGCGAGAGGCATAGATTTGCATTTCGTGGTGGCACAGGTTTGCTTCCGCGAGGGGTGCCTCTCGGAAAAGAAGAAATATGTGTTTTTTCTTTCACGAGAGGCGCACCTATGCCGAGAGAAAAAAAATGTGTTTTTCTTCTACCGCGAGAGGCTGCCTCTCGCGGAAGAAAAAATAAATTTTCCTAAGGCATAGATTTGTTTTGAATGGAGGCACATATTCGCTTTCACGCTGTGCCCTCTTGACAAGGGAAAAGAAATGCGGGGAGGGGTGAGAGGGGGGGCGTGCTTCAAGCGATATATAGACGCTCTCTCGCCGAAGGCGATACATAGACGCACCCGCTTGCTGCAGAATAGAGGGGGGAAATGAACCTAATGTAGGCTGGACTTCATTTGATTGACCTGTCGTTCTCTAAAAGGAACTGAAATTCCATGAAAACACCCCTAAACAACGAAATTCCATGGAAATGACCACACGATATTTATGCCAGAAACTTAAAGAATTGAAATCATATTGGATCTAGTCACTCTGGTTTAGAGGTAGGAGTTAAATTCCACAAAATGTCAACTAAAATGTATTTTCCCCAACACAAAAAATGTTGTTCTGAAAACTTTTAAGTACCGGTCGAGCTGATGCACTCCCGCCATCCATATTCTTATTTGAAAGAATACACACATAAAACCTTTCATTAAGAAGCTTGCAAGTGCAAAAATCAACTGGAGGTTGGTGGTAACCTTGCATCACTGCATATGCAAGCCTTCCACAAAATTGAATTTAGTAGTTTCGCCTTGAGTCATTTGCAGGACAAAAAAGATGTTGACAGACCAAAAGTGAACTTGGTAAGTTGAGGCTTGAAAGGTACTTCTCTATTTTTAACCGTCCTTTTTCTGGCTTATGTCACACTTCTCCTCATTATTTGATAGAAAAGTGAATTTATATCTTTTTTTGCGAATGGAAAAGTGAATTTATCTATGACAGTAATTTTGCTTTTATATTTTATATATGCACCTCCAACGTAAGCTCAGGTTGACACGTCCACCTTTTGGGACTTTGGACAACTGTAGACGAGAATTTCCTTTTTCCGGGCCCCAATAATCTGTAGTACTCCCTCCGTTCCAAATGTGCATGACATTGACACAACTTTAGCACCAAACTGATACATGCGCAAGAGAGCGAGCTGAAAAGGGCAAGGAATAGGTAGGCCATGATGCATCAAGAGTGTTAAATTTGTACTAGATCACAACCACCTCCACCTGAGCTTCAGTTGTTGAGGCCCTTGGCTTCTACTCCACAAATCCACACATTGCATCACAGTTTCATGGCTGTTCAGCTACTTAAATAGGAGCATGTCGATTTTACAAGCAACGCTTTCTCCCTCTCTTTGCTTGGTACGAGTAATAAGTGCCCAATCTGTTGATTTCTTTTGCTTTACATGTATATAGGGTCACATATATGCCACGTTGTTACTTTCAGAATAAATCAATGCAAGAAAGATATTTTTTAGCAAAAACTGCATTGTTCTTTCAGCAAACCAGATGTCCGAGTATTCAAGAAAGATTATTTTTGCAAAAAAAAAGTTTCAACAATTGTCCTAACTTTATTTGTCATCCCCGTGGCCATCACCACCTCCAAGACATGATGATATGTTGGACGACGATCGGTGGGATTAAAGGTTGTCAGTCCGAGGAACAGAAACATCACATGTTCAATAGCGTCATTCACGATGACACCACACCAGTTAAAGATAAAAGCTGTGATTTTATTCTGTGTGAAGCCGCCTTCACCTTTGAGACGTTGTCACAAGGGCGAACAAACCTAACATAGATGGAAGTGAAACTACAACCCAAGTGTTAGTTAATTGGTCATTCAAGGACAAACCTAACACAGATGGAGGTAAAATACAACCCAAGTGTTAGTTAAATCTTGGTTCCCTGTCTTCAGCTGTCGAGAAGGCCAGACATAGACCGATGTCCTAACTGGTGTGGATGTTAGATCTTTTTCACCCACTCTCCTCTCCTATTGGCCCGATCCCATGAGCCATAAGCAACATGGAATTACTCAATAAATAGGGTGGTTTTCTTTTATGCCGTATAAGTATTTTTGTGTGTAAAGGACTCCTCTTTATATTATGAAGGTTCGTCCAAAGTAAAAAAGCACCTCAAATATAATAAAAATTACGTGAAGTTTCCCAAAGGTTCATATATAAATGTAACCATCTAGCTTACGAGAAAGGTAACATGTCAAAGAGGGTGGGCCATTGATAAGTGGTGAAAATGGCGAGGCGTCGCGGTCGTCGAACCGACTGGCCCGGCCGGCCACCAACCTTATGCACTACAAACCCTTGTTAAGCCTTCACTCACACTACTACTCATCCAGTCCAACTCCAACCCCCCAAGGTGTGGCGTTGTTGTATCTTGTATCAGCTGATCAAGACTAGGACACCATGCCATTCTTCTTCTTCTTTATTGGATTACAAGGCAAGGCAAGACAAGAGTAGACCGTCTCCATCCATCCATCCACCGCCACCTCACCAACCAACTCACTCACCGATGGCAATGGAGAGAGAGTGAAAGCGACCATGGCACCGCCGTGCGTGCGTGCGTGCTGCTGTTACACACACGTACGTGGCCCCGCCGCCGACACTAACAGCATCCCAACCACCTTCGATCGGACCCTCTCCTTCCTCCTCGCTCATTTCTTCTTCTTCTTCCTCGCCGGCCTCTCTCTTCACGCGCATGCACTCCAACAGTAAGGCACCCTACCTACGTGCGTACGTACCGTCGTCGTGGTGCGGTGATCGGATCCGACGATGGAGTACGTGGCGGCGGCGCGGTCTCTGACTCCGATGAGCCGCAGGACTCGCCATGCTCACCGCCTCCAGCTCGTCGCCGATCCTCCTCTGCAGGCTCCTCCTCCTCCTCCTCTTCCTCCTCCGGTGAGTGCACAACTATGCTCAGTCACCGTAGAATCATACAGCAATTAGTTGACTTCACAGATCGCACGCATGCTAGTGTGTCAGTCAGGTGGTTTCCTTTCCTTTTCTGCATTCATTCAATTCAATTGTATCAAGCAAGTTCAGTTCCTCTTTTAATGGACGAATGCCATGCAAATAAACTCGGCTGGACCAGCTACCGGGCCATAGACGGCAAAAAATATATCAGCATGGGCCAGGCCCACTCACATTAGCCCATCAATGCATCAATGCGACCCAAATTTACCATATCCTCTTTTTCAAGAAAGAGAAACAACTTTTACCATGCCCGCTCTGCTTCTTCTGATGCTGAACCAATGTAAACGTTCAGTTGCAGCCGACGACGGCAGGCATCGGCAATGGCAACGGCAACAACAACGGCGTGCCGGTGCAACAACAACAGAGCCAGAGGCGCATGGATCTTGAGCAAGAGGTACCATACCGGTTATTCTTTCTTGTATAAAATATATTCCCTCCGTCCCATAATGTAAGACGTTTTTTAGCATTATAAATTACAACAACTTTTCTGAATTTACCATATCGTTTTTTCAAAGGCAAGAAACAACTTTTACCATGCGTCTATGAACAAGTTGACGTGTGGAGACTGAAACTGTAAGGGAGTACGTGGGTGCAGGTGGCGGAGCTGAAGCAGCAGCTGAGCAACGAACAGATGGTGCACCACATCCTCGAGCGCGCTCTGCACGGCCCGACAAATTCATCAACCTCGGCGCGCTCCGTGCTCCTCAACATCCCGGCCTTCATCCCGGCCAAGGCCAAGCAGCTGCTCGCCGAGCTCGTGCTCGTCGAGGAGGAGATCGTGCGTCTCGAGTCGCAGATCCATACCAGGAAGGGAAGCCTGAACCTCTCGCAGCAACAACGAGCATCGGTTGCAACAGCCACCACGTACTCCTACCCGGCAAGTGTATATACCAACAATAATGGCCACGGCAGTGGCAACCCGCCAAGTATCTACACCGACAATGGCAATGGTAATGTCAGCAATGGAGGAGCAGCTACACCGGGTAACAACACAATGATCGCACACTCGGCTCCGGGGTCGACGCGTCATGGCAACATCAAGGTCAATGGAGGAGCTACGACAGGTAACAGCACGCCCACGCACACGGCGCCGACGTTGGCTCGTCAAGCCTCGAATGAGGTGGCGCCGGAAATCAAGTCCATGTTCTTCATCAGCCAGGCCATGAACGCCGAGTACCTCCAGCGCCACCTGGCCGCCGCGGCCACCGACGACAAGCCGGCCAAGAGCCCCAGAGACCAGGCGAGAGGATCATCGGGAGGAGCCGCCGCCGTCAGCCCGAAGCTCAACGGTAACATCCTCGGCCTCCCGCCAAGAAACTCCCTTGAAAAGGTAACCACCAACCAAAACTGAACGAAGAACCATTTGTCTATGGGTTGCTCTGCTCATGCTCTGTTTTTCCAACAGCAATCGGAGCGAGCACCCCAAAAACCTCCAAGAGTCTCCCAAGAAGCATCGCCGGTGCCGCCGCCGACGACGAAGAGGGACGAGCAGGCGAAGGTGCAACCGAACAAGCTGTCGGAGAGGATCGTGAAGTGCCTGGCGGTGATATTCATCAGGCTGCTCCGGTCGTCGCGGGTGGCGGAGATGGAGAAGTCCGGCAACCTGGCCAGGTCCGGGAACCTGCAGGGGAGCTTCCGGATCGACGCGGTTCTGAACGTGGCGGCGGCCAAGGAGAAGGATCAGAGGGGGCAGCAGGATCACTACGGGATCTTCGGCTTGCCGGACTCGGTGGTCCGGGACATCGGCCCCTACAAGAACCTCGTCAGGTTCACGTCGAGTGCATTCGATCTCAGAGGGTTCTCTAGCTCCACTCTGCTCACCAAGCTGAGGTAAGTAATAGTAGGACATTCATCAGTTCATCCAACTAATTTACTGCTTGTGTTAATTATTGATTTTAGTGGTTATACATAATTTTTGGATGAAATGTGTGATGGTAGGGAGATGTTGGAGGCCTTGCAGCAGGTGGATTTGAGGTTTCTGACGCACCAGCAGAAGCTAGCGTTTTGGCTCAACATTTACAACACATGCATCATGCACGTATGTTCTTTCTTCTTCTTCTTTTTTACCTTTTATCACATTTCTTCGAGGTAGAGGTTTTGGTATCTAGTACCGATTAGTGATTAAAATTGTGTGTGCTTTGAACAATTCTGCAGGGAATCCTGCAGCATGGTTTGCCCTCAAACTCTGAAAAGTTGCTGGCACTCAAGAACAAGGTACAATAGTCTGTTTAGAGAAACATTATGTAACTTCTTTATTTTTCTAGTTGTGTAAAGAAAGTGTAACATGTATGGTTTGTTTCCTTCCTTTCAGGCGACGATCAATGTTTCAGGGCAGAAGTTCAATGCTCTGGTGATTGAAAATTTCGTCTTGAGGCAGCCATCCAGTGTGAAAGAAGTGAGCATTTTTTAGATTCTATTTATTTTGCTTTCAGTTGCAGTTGCAACTGCACAACAATAATGTGTTATTCTCATGAGTAAATAAACACCGCAGGAATTCTGGAAGTGCAATGTCGATGTCGAAGAACAGCAGGTGAGGGGTCTCTACGGATTGAACAGTTCGGAGCCAAACATTCTGTTCGCGATGTGCTGCGGCACCAGATCTTCGCCAGCGGTAAGTCCATGCACTCCTAAACCTCCTAATGAGTGAATGACTATACTCCTTGGATTACCACGCATGTTTACCCTCCTAATGAGTGAATGACTATACTCCTTGAAATTTCTACCAGATTTATCACCATCGAAATCTCAATTTTGTGTTGTACATGCACATATTGTGAGTTGCAGCTGAGGATATACAAGGCGGACCGCGTGATGATGGATCTGGAGAAGGCGAAGCTGGACTACCTGCAGGCGTCGCTGGTGGTGACCTCGACGAGGAGGCTGATGATCCCGGGCCTGATACACTCCAACATGCACGACTTCGCCAAGAACATGGAGTCGCTGCTTCGGTGGATCTGCGACCAGCTCCCCACATCTTGGTCGCTCAGGAAATCCATGATGGACTGCCTGAGGGGACACCAGGGCCACCTCAAGGTTGAAGACGTCGTGGAGGTGATCCCATATGACTATGAGTTTCAGTACTTGTTGCCCATGTGAACAAATATGCTATTGTTATAACTTAAGTATATTTCCATGTATATATTGTTGTCTTACAGGTGAAAAAGGTGGTTTAATGCATATTGTTTTTTGTGATTAAAGCTTTATTCTTTGTATCAAATTAATAAAAACAGTTATATTGCGTCTTTTCTTGTGCGATGAATAGAGTATTGGAGAGCATATGAAAAACATTGGCCATTATATTTAGTAGATTTTTTATGTTGAGTTTTTTTGCACACTAAACCTTTATGGCTCCTTCGGTTGCTATTACTCCTTTAAAGGAATGTTGGCCACCCGCCTCTTGAGGCCCCATGTGAGTGTTTTAGCCATCCGAAAGCAGTAGATCCCCCCACCCATCACAGACTTCCCTCGACTACCTGATCTTCGCCGTTCGTTTTACCTCGCTCTTTGTTTCACACAAGTATGACTGGTAGCATTTTTCGTGGGTGGGGTCGCACATTGATTGGACGTATCCATGATGCGAGAGTGCCTTTGATTGGCTCATCAGCTCCTCACGCACACACATTTGTTGACCTAGCTTGTGCACATGCGCACAAGAACTGGGAGTGAGGATATCGGTGGACTAGGGCAGGAGGACGACATGGGCATGGTTGAGGTAGCCTAGATCAGCCTCACCAGCGGAGAAGGCGCGAAACAGGCATTCAAATGCCGGAGCAACCATGGGCCAACAGGTCCGGTAAAAACTTGGCCCAAGGCCATCGGGCCCAGGAGTGTTGTTCCTAATGAGGTTGTCAACTGTGCACGACATCTATATCTCACTTATAGCGAGTTCTATCGTATGCTCACCAAAAATACTTTTTGCATCGCATTATAACTGAGCCGATCCAGTTATTCTCCTCCCTGTCCGCTCGCGCGCTAGGGGCTCGAGCGCTCGCTAGTTTGTTCGGGAGGCTCATTCTTTCATGAGGGTTAGCTACAGTTAGTTCGATATTTATGGGTTTTTTCCTTTATCATTTTCTTCCTTTTTTACATTTGGTTTTCTTTGTTTTCACAGTTTTATTTTGTTATTCTTTTTTCTGCGCATTTTCACCGCTTTTCTTAGTTTTTTTGTGGTGTTCACCGTTTTTTATTCTTTTTCAAGCATTTTTTGATTTTTTGTTTATTTCTCAGTTTTCACTGGTTCTTTTTCTTGGCGCTTTCATTTCATTTGTGGCTTTCTTTATTTCTTTTCATTGTATTTTACTTTTTTATTTTGTTTTCTTTCTTTTTTTATTTGTTTTTATGTTTCTTTCTCGTGTTTTACTTTTTTTATTTACTTTCTTCATTTTTCTTCACTTTTCTTTATTTCTTCGTTTTTCTTTTCCTGTTGTTAATGATTTTTATGTACATTTTTTTGTATAGATCAGAAACTTTTTGTATACACATTTAACATTTTCTGAATACATGATTAATATTTTTGAAATAATACTTTTATGTCTATTTTTCCCATACAACTTGTACATTTTTTTATACATCTGCAACATTTTTTGTGTACACATTTAACATTTTGGAAATATATGATCAGTATTCTTTAAAAAAAATATTTTTATATCTACTTTTTTGGTAAACACTGTACATTCTTTTGTATACATCTGGATCATTTCTTATATACATGTTTAACATTTTTAAATATATGATTAACATTGCTTTTAACATATATTTGTGTCCCTGCTTTTGTCATAAACAGTCAGAGAATTTGTAATACATTAGAAAATATTATGAATATATGTTTAATATTTTCCAGATATATGATTAACATTTTCTAAAATATTTTTATTTTATGCCTATTTATTCATATACATTGTACAACTCTTTATATATCACGATTTTTATATACACCTTTAACATTTTTAAAAATACATGATTAACATTTTCGAAAGTATATATTTTTTGATGTCCAATTTTTTTAATAAACATTGTACATTTTAAAAATATTCTTGTATATATTTGGAACATTTTTATACACGTTTAACATTTTTCAAATATATGACTAGTATTAAAAATTATTTATAATATTTGGAAGTACAAATAAAATAAAAAAGAAAGCAAAAAATAATTAAAAATTTGAAAACAGAACAGTGAAAAAAAGGGGCACTTTAGAGGCCTGTGGTCTACTGCGCTCTGGGTGGCCCAGTTTGTCGCTAGCTTTAGGTGAGCCGACCCAGTTTAACATACGCAGACTCCTGATCTTCAACGGCTCGAAACCCGGTACCAAGGCCAGCCCATCGGCAAGGTGGCCTGTGTATAGGGCCGGGACAATCGAAGGAGTCCTAGGATCTGGTAAAAAGTAGATTTTGTCTTGAATGCTTGGTAAGCTAGAGCTTGTTCCGCTTGGGTGCTTCGGGCAAACATCGGCATCTTCATTTAAGTTGTGGAGATTGCCCCGAGCAATTCGTACGTGCACCGGCGACCCGCCCTCAAGGGTTGCCAATTCTACGGGTTCTGTGACCGCCCTTAAGGCTCCCTTAGTGTAATCATGGCATCTTGCATTGTGCGAGGGTGAGAGGAGATTACGATGGCCCTAGTGTCTTTTTGAGGAGCATTGTTCCTCCACACCACTCCAAACGGAGATTAGCATCCGCAAGGATGTGAACTTCGGGATACATCATCGTCTCCGCGTGCCTCGATTATCTCTTAGCCGAGCCCTTTACTTATGTATACAAACACGGTCATGCACAACTAGATGATGTATATGCAAAACTGAAGATACAGATTAATTCGTGTCATTGAAGTCAACGATAAGTTCCATGCACAAACGCATTAAATTGATGCCATTGTGTCCTTAGAGCAAACTTACTAGATGCCATATTATTGCATGTCGGAGGTCCAACGTTTGAGTTGACAAGGTGACTACGAGATAATGAACTATGTACATGGTCGGTAGCCTTGCCAATTTTTCTAGGGTATCTTACCACAGAACAAAATATTATATGAGTAAAGAAAGAAGCACATGTATATGCCTCTATGTTGTTCTCTATGTCGTGTACTAATTGGTTTCCTTTCTTACTAATTAGTCTTCAAAAATCTACCATAGTTGCATATCTAGGAGATACACGTGTGAAATACTATTCCGTGGTTGTGGATCATAATTGCTCTCATGAATTAGGTCAGAATACTCCTAAGTGGAGATTGATCACAGGTGCTCTGATGAAGTAGGTTAGTACTATTTTGAGCTAATATTGGTGGGAAAGATCCAATTCCGTCAAATATTCAAAAAATTAATACTCATAACAAGTATTAACTTTTTTAGTCCTGGATATATATTTGCCCGCGTCAAATATTAGCATACATATGGGGCGAGTTGTACAAACGTGATAAAATATAACAGTAAAACAAGGACCCCATGCATATGTGTCTATGACCTGTACTAATTAGTTTCTTTTATCAGCAATGTTTCCAGTATCTATCTAAGTTGCATATCTAGGAGATACAAATGTGAAATAATATTTGGGGTAGTGCATCATGATTGCTCTCATGAATTAGGTTAGAAATATTTCTAAGTGGCGGTGGATCACGATTACTCTCATCAAATAGCTTCGTACTATTTCTAGCTAATATTAAAAATAATGGGCCAATTTCATCAAATGTACAACAATTTTATTCTCATAACAAATATTTAGTTTTTAGCCATATGTATTTCCCATATGAAATATTAGCATACATATGGAGTAAGTTGTACACCAGCGAACAGAATAATTAATTAACTATGTTTTATACACAAAACAAATGATGCATACCTTGACCAACATAAGATGAGCATTAGCGAAGCCAGTTAGAACAAACTTAAGAGAGAGCATATTTTTAGCTTTCACGATGGTGCATGTGGAGTTCAAACTATATTTAGTAACAATCTTAAAATTGCGGATAATGGCCTCAAATGTTAACAATTTCTTCTATTATTTTGTCTTCTAATTCAAATTAATGGAAATAACGTAAAATGTTATTGGATTACATACTTTTTATAACCATTTTAATAAAAAGTATAGTATAATTCACCTATGGGCTAACATAGTCAAGAGGAAATCTATCCATATTGTATCAAATGTTACTTTATTTGAAATGAAAAATAGATTGGATAAAACAAGAAATGAACAATGCAAGCGACGACTAGTATATCTTATTAATTTATAATACACGACCATGATGCTTTAGGGGACGTGCGATGGCTTGGCGTCGTTAATCAAAACACTTTAAGCTGCTAGGATCACCCATGTTCCTGGGCACGCCCTCCATGAGGCACGCCACCGGCGGCACAATGGGCGTTGTGGTGTTGCCGTACACGTTCCAGCAAAAGGGGCCGTCGATGATGTCGCCGGAGGCAGGCAGCAGCTCGACGCCGGAGAGGGTAATGTTAGTGCACGGCACGGCGTCGCTGCAGCCCAAGTGGATGGGTGGGCCGCCCACTGCGTAGGTGCCCCGGATGCCTGCGTAGGTGATGTTGGAGACGAAGACGGCCGTGGTGGCGTTCTTGCAGCTTCTGGTTTTGGTGGGGCAGTAATACTGGTCGATGATGATGGGGTTGCGCACGGCGTCCATGTGCGCGTTCTCAAACGTCACCGCCGTCACCGACCCCGACCCGCCCTGCCACGTCTTGACCCTCACACCATTGTCTGAGTGCCGGATCACCGCGTTGCGCACCGTGATGTTGGCCACGCACGCCCGCGACCCGTGCTTCCCCAGGCTCCCGATGCTGCAATGCAAAATGCACCCAATAATGTCAGTCAGCTCAGCTAAGAGCAACTATGCAGAGTTGAAGAAAAGCTAAAACTGCTTGTTTCAAAAAAGATAAAAAAAACTAGGAATAACCCGTGTTTCAGCTAAGAGCAAAAAAAAAAAAAAAACAGAGTTGAAGAAAAGCTTAGTACTAAGAAATAACTGTCTGGTAGTGGAAGGATGTTAACCTGATGCCGTGTCCGGGGCCGCAGGTGACGTTCTCGATGTGGACATTTCGTGTGCCGGCGCCGATGGAGACACAGTCGTCGCCGTTGGAGACTACGGTGTCGGTGATGAGGACGTCCTGGGTGTTCTGGACGTGGATGCCGTCGGTGTTGGGGCTCAACGCCGGGGAGCTGATGAGCAGGCCGTTGACATGCACGCCGCGGCAGCTGTCGAACCGGAAGTGGAACTCCGGGCTGTTCTGCACCGTGAGCCCTTGCACCGTCACGTTGTTGCTCCTGGAAAACTTAAGCGCCTGCAGATGGATCATAATCCATCACGTATATAGTACGTATTTAATTAGCACTTGCTACTACAATCTCTGGCCATTTCTACGTACTCCCTCCGATTTTATGTACTTGGCATATTAGCTTTGTCCCATGTCAAACTTTCTAAATTTTGACCGAGTTTATACAAAAAACTTAGCATCCACAATACCAAGTCAATACCGTTAGAATCGTTATTCGATATATTTCCATACCCTCAATATATATATATATATATATATATATATATATATATATATATATATTGTTGTGAAAGTTTAGATTGTTATCGATAAATTTGGTTAAACTCTATATAGTTTGACCTAGGTCAAAGATAATATGCGGAGTAAATAAAATTGGAGGGAGTAAGTAAACTAGTTGGGGTACAGGCCACTCACCACCGGGCTTCTACAATGTTTGTGCTTGTTTCCTCCCTTGCGAGGCTTGCATGGGAGATCCCACCACTTTTGCCCCTTGCCGTCGATGAGCCCGGCGCCTCGCAGAGACAGGCCGTCGGCCTTGTAGAACACCAGCCATCTGCGCTTGCTGTTTGCCGGCCACGTCGCCGGCTCGCTCGGCGCAACGATCGTGCCATCAATCTGCAACGTGACGCTGCCCTGGCACGGCCCGGCGAAGGTGGTGGTGTGCACCAGGAACGAGTGCCCGGCTGCCGCCAGGACGACGCCGCCGTCCCCGCCCTCCTGGCACGCCATGCGCCACGCGGCCTTGATCGCCTCCGTGTCGTCCGCCAGGCCGTCCCCGACAGCGCCGAAGTCCTTGATGACGTCGTACACGTTGCCACTCTCGTCGGACGGCGGCCATGCGGAGGTGTGCTTGGTGTGGCGGCGGTCGCCGCTATGGACGCCGTCGCAGAGGAAGCTCGCGGCGACCACCAGCGCGAGACGCAGCGCAATGGCCTGCATTAGAGCAAAGTGTTGCAAGCTGGTGTTGGATTAATGTCGGATCGATGGGCTTGCTCATATATGTACAAGGCCGACCGAGGCACGACCGCACGAGTGCAACGTTGATAGCGCCCAAGGAGAAGTGGGGCGGGTGTTCTTGGTTGGATTTGTGCTTGCTAGCACGATCAATCATCTCCAACTGATTTCTTATTATTGTGGTTTCGGTTGAATTAAGTCCAAGAGGAATCTCTCTTTTTCAAAACTAGTAATTCACTTCTAATCGTGTATTATTGAGTGCAAGTATGCTTTCGGTGGTGTTGCGTGAGGTGGGCATTTGTAACTTTTGGTTTCTACTAGTATTCATGGAAATTGAGGATCACCCTATTTTTCAAACGAAAAAACAAAAAAATAAATAATCGAATGCAACTATGTGGCCGGGAAACTCCAACATTCTTACAATTAGATTTGACGAACGTCTCAAATCATACTTGTTTAATTTGATGCTTTTGTATTGTGGTACGAGCTATATCATATGGTGTACTATGATGTTAATTACAATATCGTGGCGGGCATATGAGTAAATAAGAAAGTTGTTCTGGTCATTGCATTGCACATGGTACCATACAAAGGTATGTGTGCAATGAACACTTGCAACACACGATTGCAACAACAGCAGTGTGTGGGATAGAAGAACCAGCACGCACGATTCAGACGTCGACAATGTGTGTGATGGATGAAGCGACATGCTAACATCGAATCACACGATTGTATGTTTCGGTCATGTGCGATTGCGTGTAGGATTGCAAACATTTCGTCCTGACTAATTGTATGTGATGTATGATCTATCGGATACGTTGTGTTGTACAGATCATTTGCGATAGCTCGTCCCATCTACAGGAATATTGTGTGCAATGGTTCGTCCTATAAGAGCAACTCCAATGGGGCGACCCATCTCGTCCGCGGCCGTTCGTTTGGGTCGGTGCGGACAAAAAAGCCGGCCCAACGCGCCGACCCAAACGGACGCGTGTCCGCTTTTCTTTACCTGCCGACCCATTCCCGGCCCATTTTTAAGCCTGATATGTGTCCGCGCGGGCACAAGACGGACGCGCGCGCGCTCGCCCTTTTTCCTCACTGAGCCCGCTGGTCGGTGGCATATTGCATTCACACACTCGCCAGCCTGCTATGTCGCCGACGCCGCCGGCCATTTTTTCAGATTTAAAATGGATACATAGATAGTTCTAGCATACACAGATAAAAGAAAAAGACCACTACTCGTCGCTTTCTGACTCCGACTCGGTAATGTGTCCTCCTCCGACGTCTGAATGTAGGCGTCAGCAAGCTGCTCGTCTTTAAAGTTCCAACCCGACGTTTCTCGTAGCTTCAGTTTCAATTGAGCTGCCTGCTTCCGCGAACGCTTGTCCTCCCGATAGGCGGCTCGCTCCCTCCTCCTCGCGTCCCTCTCCAAACTCAATTGACTGTAGAACTGGCGCTCGTTGACGATGTCTTGCGGGAAGCCTCCGCGCCACGCCACCAAGGCTTCCACGTCCTTCTCTGCGATGGCGAGGCGACGATGCCGCCTCCGGTGGACACGACGATCCTCGTCGGTGAAAAGCCGCGGGAGATGCGCCAGATCCTGCGCCCGCTGGCTCGACACGGTGGGAAAATTCATATCCCGACGAGGCCTCCGGAGGCGCCACGCCGCCGCGTCGTGCGCGCGGGCCGCCTCCTCTGCGGCGTCGAAGGTGCCGAGGATGAGACGCTTCTCGCGAAAGTAGATCTCGGAGGAGAAGCCGCCGGAGCGGAGCTCGCGGACTCCGCGAAAATGCGAAGCGCCCAGGCGGCAGATCAACATGGTGGCGCAGAGGCGGCGAGAGTGGGCGGCGGACAGAGTGTAGAGGGAGCGCCTTTTTTATAACGAGGGTCGGCCGTGGCGCACGTGCGAACCTTTCCCGCGCGCTGGAGCGCCAAAACCAGCGCGCGCTAGGCCGCTTTTCACCGCGCGCGCGAACATTTCCCGCGCGCTGGAGAGCCAAAAGCAAGGCGACGACATGATCTAAAACGCGCGCGGCCATGAAATGGGTCAGCCCGTTGAGTGCACTGCCGACCCAAAACTAAAAAAGGGCGGACGGCGGGCGGGCGACCGACCCAAACGAATAAAAGTTGGACAAAAACGCCGTCCGTTTGGGTCGGCCCGTTGGAGTTGCTCTTACACATGGTTATTCGCAGTGTGTGTAATGCACCCCCTCTATCCCACATCACTGCAAGACGGCGGTTCGGATGTGTCGTGCGTGATAAGTTATTACTAGATGATACCCCGCGCGTTGCTGCGGGAACACATGATAACAAAAAGTTTAAACAAATGTGAGAGAAATAAAAGTGTTACCGTTTTGTTAACACAAAGTGTTACTGATTCTTAACACAAACTGTTATGTATTATTGTAAAAAGTGCGAGAACGGGAAATATATATATAACTGAGATGTGATTCCTGCCAAAAAAAACTTGGATAGAATGATAGAAGAGCTTCTAATACTAATTAAAATATGCTGGTTTTTCATATGCTATTTTATTTCAATATAAATCAAATGGATATCACCTTCGTTATCATCAATACTCTTCAACTGAAAAAAGTAGAACGGCCATTCATTTCATACATCATCAATATTGCTTTGGAAAAAAAGTCTCCTGAGTTATCGGGTCTAAGCATACTGTGAAATAGGCTTTTGGTACCTTACACCACCAATTTGTTTGAAATCAAGCTATAATCCTTAACATAAGCTATGCACACGGTAAAAAAGAAATACATTACCTGTTGATGACTGATGCACACCCGGAAGGCATTAATGATTACTCTAACATAGGTGTGCTGACAGTGAATTGCGCCTTGGATGGAGCTGCGTGCAAAGAGGATGGCACTGATGCAAGTAGTTAACATAAGCAGTAATATATGTTTGCAATAGAGTGGACTCTATTCCACGATCGACATCCATGCAGGAAAAAATGTAAACAACAACTGAATGTTCATACCAAATATATATGCTTTGTTGACCAATTATAGGAGAAGCTGGAGCAAAATTGGCCACCACCTGTCAGAATAGAGTACATCCATCAATGTTCACACCGCTATTGTAAAATAGGCTGATTCAAGTGACACGTTAGAAATTGTGTTAGCAGTTAGTATAACAACGACCCAAATATTGACCCCTGCTAGCTGCATCGTCTTGAAAGGAAGTAGAAAAAAACATATTTGCAACTTGCATACGACTGGAATGGCATTACTGTTAAACTAAAATACCTGCTATACATCAACAGAACTTGAGAATATAAATATTATTTTTTGACATCTAGTAGCCCCAAGACTCTGATTGCAAACAAAAGAACATAGGCAAAAATGCACGACCGAAATGTTAGTGATCAACTGGATCAGATGAAGAAACAGAAGCTATATAAACAGGACAACCACCCACCACAAAATCGTGGCATATCGCTCAGATATACCATCTTGACTTAATCCGTTGAAAAATTTCACATGACAGAGAGAAAACCGCTAATATGAGAGATGCTAGACATTACAACGTCCAAAGAGAAATTCAGAACCGGAGAAAATAGAAGGGAAAAGAAGCTGCATCTTACCTTGGAGTGCAGGGCAGGGCAGGGCAGGGGTGCTGTTGCAGGTCTTTAGGTCATGGCAAGGCGCCTAGGAGGCGAGGAGTATGGAGGAGGCGTAATCCAGGACCACGAGTTCAAGGTGGCTGGAAGATGAACATGAAAACAAAGTGCATAATATGGTAACGAATAGGTGGCCTCCCGTCGGTTTGTAGAAGAGGAAACGAAAATGGGAGTAAATGAGATAGAAGCCAAAGAGCTTCACGTGATGCCATTGAAAAATGATAACGGGGCAGACGAACCGTCGAGAGGAGATGGATGCGAGCTGCAGCTGAATGGGCCAAAGGACGGGCTTGCTTCCAAGGGCGTTAATTCCTTTAAGGCTGGAAAGTTACGGACGTTTAGTAGCTCTGTTCAGACTGAAAATCAACGGTTGATTGTAAAAGTAAAAGAAAAAATAAAATGACGTGGCATAACTGCAAGTTAGTGGGGAGAAGGGGTGGGCCTGCTGATGTGGCATAGCTGCATGTTGAGAGAAATCATATAGTGGGGGTCTCCTATTTAGATATAGAAGATTAACCGTGTGCGATGATGATATCTGCACTAGTGTGCTTTCGCATGATTAGTAGGTCATAAAATACTGGAGCAATATTTTTGTCTAAGAGCAATTTTTGGACTTACCAATCACCGACTTCTTCACAGCTAACATGATTAGTTTTTATAAAAAGATAACATTATTAGTTGGTCATAAAGTACTACTCAATATTTGATTCGAGAAGATTTTCTCCTTAAAAAAACCTGCCGACGTGCACTCCATGATGTGACTATGCGCGTGCATCCCCTGAGTTCGGCAGTGTGTACGTGGTTTGTACCGTGCTTTCAGTTGACCTGAAATGAGACATGTACGTGCACGTTCTCAAATAAAAAAACAAGTCTTATTAAATTATACAGTAGCTATACTGTGGTTCTTTTGTCTCGACACCAAACCTTAAATAATGTTGGTCCCTTAGAGCATCTCAACCCGCAAACCTCAAATCCTCATTGTCCGGATCAAAAAAGTCATCTAACGTGAAGTTGTATCGCTCTGTAGAGCGGTCCGGACACGATTTATGCTGCAAACCAAAAACGGACCGGGGGGGGGGGGGGGGGGTTGAGGGAGTCCGGACTGCTCCCAAGCCCGCTTCTGAATGCTCTGAGCCATCCAAAAACAACAACTCACACCTCCCGTGCTTTCCTTAAGATGCACGCACAGCTTAACACGCCGCATTCATGCCGGCCTAGAGCACGCGGAGGCCGGCATTGATGTCGTGATGTGACCGGAGGGCGACGCTGACCAACGCGACCACTCGGCAGCCGCCGCTTTAATACGGACGCAGGTTCCCAAGGAACCAACTCCGGTCGCTACCGCATTGAAGCAGCGGATCGGACCTTCACATGGCCTCGCTGCAGCTATATAAGACGTGCTCCGGCGAAGCACAACCGCAATCCCCTCCCCAGCGCCGCGGCACTCCTCCGCCTCCCGGTCACCCAGCCCTTCCTCCTCTTCGATCTGAAGCGAAGCGATGCCAAAATCATGGTGCTTTGTGCCGGTAGGTGGCGTCGACGGAAGTTCTTCCTCTGGTGATTCTTGGTGCCGCCGTCGTCACTCTTCGGGCCCTTTGGCATCCACGGTGACCGGCTCCTCCTCCCAGGAGGAGATCGTCATCTCCTCTGGCAAGGAGGAGGACCAGGCCCCGCAGTAGCCGTCTGAGTAGGCGCCGCAGCGGCCACACCTACTCTTAGAGGCCGCAGTGAAAGACGAAGAATTCGTCCGTCAGACCGAGCCGATGTGGAGTGTTCGCTCCGACATATGGGGCCCTCGCCACCATCGCCGGCGCACGTGAAGGCCGAGCCACCATCCCCGCCACACAACCAGCAGCTCCGCCCGTGAAGGACGAGCCCATCTCGCCCCCAACCACTTTCTCATTCCAAATACGTCCAAAACCCTAAGTCAAACTTGGCCTCATCAATTCTTTCTATCCGGCACCACGGATAGAAAGTGCGGGAGTCCGGACTGCTCCCAAGCCCGCTTCTGAATGCTCTGAGCCACCCAAAAAAACAACTCACACATCCCGCGCTTTCCTTAAGATGCACTCGCAGCTTAACACGCCGCATTCATGCTGGCCTAGAGCACGCGGAGGCCGACATTGATGTCGTGATGTGACCGGAGGGATGGAGGGCGACGCTGACCGGCGTGACAACTCGGCAGCCGCCGCTTTAATACGGACGCAGGTTCCCAAGGAACCAACTCCGGCCGCTGCCGCATTGAAGCGGCTGATCGGACCTTCACATGGCCTCGCTGCGGCTATATAAGACGTGCTCCGGCGAAGCACAGCCGTGATCCCCTCCCCAGCGCCACCGCACTCCTCCGCCCCACCGATTCTTTCTATCCGGCACCACCGAGTTCATATGTCATAGCCACTGCCAGAAACCCTAATAGTTAGGTCGCACCGATACGGATCTCGGTCTCACCGAGATGGCCTTGCAAACTTTCTGTTTCCCTTTTGTAACATTTCTGTCTCACCGAAATGAGCGATCGGTCACATCGAGTTTGCTTGACCAACTCTCTGTTTGCTCTTTGCTGAAATCGGTCTCACCGAGTTCACGCAATTGGCGCCACCGACATGAGATTTTCCCCTAGCCCTAGCACATCGATCCCACCAAGTTGTTCCAGCCGGTCCCACCGAGATTCCTAACGTTCACATTTTGAACTAAATCAGATGCACCGAGTTCTTCTATTCGGTCTGACCGAGTTGGGTCAAATGTGTGTAATGGTTGGATATTGTGTGGAGGCTATATATACCCATCCACCCCCTTCTCCATTTGTGAGAGAGCCATCAGAACGTGCCTTCCAACATCCATTTTCTGAGAGATAACCACCTACTCATGTGTTGAGATCAAGATATACCAATCCTACCACAAGAATCTTGATTTCTAAGCCTTCTCCAAGTTGCTTTCCACTCAAACCATCTTTACACCATATCCAAATCTGTGAGAGAGAGTTGAGTGTTGGGGAGACTATAATTTGAAGCACAAGAGCAAGGAGTTCATCATCAACACACCATCTATTACCTTTTGGAGAGTGGTGTCTCCTAGATTGGTTAGGTGTCGCTTGGGAGCCCCCGACAAGATTGTGGAGTTGAACCAAGAAGTTTGTAAGGGCAAGGAGGTCGCCTACTTTGTGAAGATCTACTCGAGTGAGGCAAGTCCTACGTAGACGATGGCAATGGTGGGATAGACAAGGTTGCTTCTTCATGGACCCTTCATGGGTGGGGCCCTACGTGGACTCTCGCAGCCGTTACCCTTCGTGGGTTGAAGTCCCCATCAACGTGGATGTACGATAGCACCACCTATCGGAACTACGCCAAAAATCTACATGTCATCATTGCGTTTGCACTCTCCAAACCCTTCCCTTTACCTTCATATGCAATGTTTTACTTTCCGCTGCTACACTCTTAGAATTGCATGTGTAGGTTGATTGCTTGACTTGTGCTAATTAAAACTAGGAAAAGGTTAGATTTTTTATTTGGTCAAGTAGTCTAATCCACCCTCTAGACCTACTTACGAAGCGAAGAGATTGCTGGCTTAGAAAGCAAAGAGATGACCAACAAATTCATCATCAAGAAGATCCTTAGAGCCTTGGATGGAGAATATGATACCATGTGCACCTTGATCCAAATGATGCCCAATTACAAAGATCTCAAGCCCACGGAAGTCATAGGTAGAATTGTTGCTGATGAGATGTCACTCAAGGATAAGGAAGAGCTCCACAACAAGTCAAGTGGTGCTTACAAAGCTTCAAGTGATGCTCCTACAACATCAAGTGAGAAACAAGTCTTCAATGAAGAATTGAGCTTAATGGTGAAGAGCTTCAACAAGTTCTACAAGAATAGAAGCAAAGAGAGAAGCTCCAAGTCAAGATCCTACAATGAGAAAGGATCTTCTAGTCATGATCGTAATTGCTACAATTGTGGAAGACCCGGACACTACTCCAATGAGTGTACGACTCCCTACAAGAAAAGATAAGATTCACCAAAAAGGAGGAGTAAAAGAGATGAATCACCTCCAAGAGAGAGAAGGAGTAGAGATTCTGAAAGGAAGGACAAGTCATTAAAGAGCTACACAAGACAAAGACATCAAGCTCGCATTGGTGAATGGGTATCCGGTTCCGACTCCGACACTTACTCTGAGAGAAGCTATCACTCCGACTCCGAATATACTCAAGATGAAGGTGTTGCTGGACTTGCACTTGTGTCATCCAAATCCTATGACATATTTGACTCACCAAATGAAGGAATTGGAAGATTCTTCATGGCTAAAGGCCCTAAGGTATCACACCCCGAGTATGTTGATTTCAATAGTGATGAAGATGATTTGCTAGGTGATGATGATTTACTTATTGACAACACTAGTGACGAAAACTATGATGAACTTTCTATTGATCATGCTAATCAAGATGAAACGAATGACAATGATAAGAAGGAGATATCACCTAACTAAAGAACTAGACACTCTTAAGTTAGCTCATGAAACAACTCTAGAGGATCATAGAGAGCTCCTAAGGACTGATGAGAAGCTACGCTTCGAGAAGCTAAATTTAGAGCAAGAGCATGAGTTCCTAAAAGCTATCAATGATGATCTTCCAAAGAAGAGTTCTTCTTATCTTGCCAAACGTCTCCTCTTGTCTACTTATATGTATGTCACAAGTAAAATCTAGCAACAAAAACAAGAAAGATTCTTCCTCTAGTAGTAACAATAACAATGTTAAATCCAATATTGTTGCTTCTAGTAGTTCTCTTGATTCCACTAATGATTCTCTTAGCCAAGTTACACTTGAAAAATAAAATAGCTTATTGAAGGGAATTAGAGAGAAAGGTGTTTACAAGAGCCTTGCGGGAAGTAAGCAATTTGAGGAAATTGTACGCAAGCAAGGAAGGCACCGGAAGAATCAAGGTGTTGGTTTTGAACGAAAGTTCAATGCCAATGGAGTTGAGTGGGAAGAAGATCGATACCCCAAGACGAAGTTTGTTCCTCAACAAGAGAAGTATGACCCCACTTCTTTCAAGGGAACACAAGCTCAAGATGATCTTTCACCACAAGACCACAAGCTAAAAGGTAAGGACAAGCTTCAAGAAGAGATTGGTTCATTTGAAGAAGCTCCTAAGGCCATAGTCAAGTGGGTTCCCAAGACAACGCCAAATTCTACTTCAGCAAGTACGACTATAACTCCAAAGGTTCCCATCAAGTTGATGTGGATCCCAAAGAATAATAACTGGATTGTTCTTGAGGGTGACTCCACCAACATAGTTCACTCATATTCATTTTAGCAAGGACATGTGCAATCAACTTTCACATCTTGCACTAGTTCAAAGAGTCACAAACCCTCTTGTTGGTAAGACAAGGGACAAGGTAACCTAATGCTTTCATGGACATCATCATATCTGTGTTTCACTCTATGTCTATGGATATCCTTGTATGTTCCTTGTGGGACTAACCCATGTAGGTATTGAAAGTTACACACTCCAATGGATTGCTCAAAATGATCGACATCAATATTAAGTATCCACATCTTCAACATCTACATGAAGTCATCATCGACAACACCCAAGGTTAGTTCATCCCTCTTAGGGGGGATATCACATCTATGGGGAGTTTTGCTCTAAAAATTGAGCTAAAGCAACTCTAATGGTGTGAATACATCAATGCTTTATGTAAAAGTGGTAACCCTACTTGTGCTTAAACAATGAGTATGACATATGATCAAATGTTCTCATTTGACTCCTAAGTCAATAGATGACCTAGTCATCACCCATTGATTGATAGATGCTAGAGTGTATGTGCATGCTTTGTCACATGTTTTATTTGCTATCTTATTGTGTGAGCATGTTCGTTGCATAATTTTCTCCATTCGAGGACATCCATTTGTAGTTTTGATTGTTTGGTTTTTATTTGGCCAAATGGATGGACAAGAATGCCTAAGAACCTTCTCTAGCTATCTACACTTTTTCTCTTCTCAAATTCTATTCATGCTACATCACAAAATTTGATCAAGTCACTTTCGGACCCTCCGAGTGAGGAGCACTCGGAGCCACCGATCCGTCAGGGGCTGACTTCCAAAACCTTCTAATGCATTTCAGCCTGACCAATCATTCCAACCCGGTCTCACCGAATGCAATAGACCGATCTAGGTTTTTTTATCAGGGTGCTATCGATTAGATCCACTCGGTCTCATTGAGTTGCAGTAACTGCCTATAGTTCCGCATCTCGGTGCACCGATAGATCCATTCGGTGCCATCGACAACGCCTGGGTATATATACCTCGCATACCCGTACGGTTGAAAAATTCTTCAAAGCGCATGAGCTCGTGCCCCAGCACTGCCACCCCTTGGTCTCCGGATCATCGCCATCTCCGCCAGTGTGCCTCCGCCGCTGGTCTCCGCCGCCGTCGTCGGATTTCTTCACCGTTGGTTCTGCCGTAGCGAATCACCACCAAGTTAGGGTATGGTTCGATTGACCCTTTGTGCTATTCCTTACTCAAATTCTATGCACAAAGTGAATGCCTTTATTCATGCCACGATTGAAATCTTCTTATCCACACAAATCATCTTCTAGAATAGATTGGATGCAAAATATTAGGGTTAGGTTTCCACCGAACCCATCTCGGACTGACCGATCCAAAGTTTTCGATCACACTGATTGGCCCTGGCCATTGCACTAAATACAACTCGGTCTGACCGAAGTGTGCTGATCGGTGAGACCGAAAGCAATTTCTCAGTGGAACCCTAGCATCTCGGAGTCATCGAACTACAACTCGGTCTGATCGAAACTGCATGTTTAGACTCTGTCAGTGCTTCTGTGTCATCGGGATTATCAAATTGGTAGCTCCAAAATGCTTTCTGCGGAAAACTAAAGTTAAGGTTTTGTCTCAATTTTTTTGCAAAAACCAGTTGTATTTTGTGATGCTCATCTACTCTATCCACACCCATCTATTCACAAGGTCAGTTGCAGAGATGTCAGAAGCCAGAACATGTCTGAAGAGCAAGTCAACCTCAGTGAGGGCACTAGTCCCTCTGGTAGCTATGATGATGGGAGTAGGAGCACTCCTAGCAATTTTCCAAAGTCAGCTACCAGGCAGAGAAAGAAGAAAAAATCTGACAGTGAAGATGAGGACTTTGTGGCAGAGGAAGAAGTAACTTCCAAGAAGTAACCACTGCACCCCTACAAACCTTCTTCCTCGCCTCCGACTATGAGGCCACTCCTCACTACCGCTCGAAGTGTCGTCCTTGTCTTCGACGAGGTTCTGGCTCGGCCTCGCAGTGCCATCGACGCCTTCGGCATCGCCGTTGCAGCTCGTAGTGCCATCAACGATTTTGCCCTCATGTTGCACTTGTGTTCTCCCAAAAATCAACTTGCACTGATTCAAAATTGAACGAATAGCTCATGCACAATATTAATGATGTCTAACTTGTTACCTTTAGACACTCACATGGACATCACATTTCTCCCATTGCCCATGCATTGCAACATTGCAACCTAGCTAACCATGAATTTATAAGAGTATGAAATCAGTCGACAAAAATTCTCAAGAAGCGCCTCCACCCTGTCCTTCTCCCTCTTTCTAGCCATATCCTCTTTCACCCCTCTTCTTCCTCTCTCATCCATCCTCTTCCTTTTCAAAAACTTGGTTGAATACGTTCTCAGCCTGTGAAGTAATTCACGAACACATTCAGTGTCTGTCCTCTGGGATAGTATTTCTTGGTAATAGTATAAGTCAAATTTGAACTACAGAAAGGGTTCTTTATCGACAAATGCCCCTCCCAAACATGCCTGCGTTAATCAAGAGAATGGACACCTTGAAAGAAATTTCGCCTCAACACAAATTATGCCCACTACTAAAATAGTCTCAACATGATACAACCTACACAGAGTCTGAGCATCAGGTAAATACCATCACTACCTGAACAAAACAATTGCAATTCCTGTAACGACTTCTGTAATAATAGTTTACATGAGAGTAGTACTGATCAGCAGTACAGGGGAGCGAAAGTGTGAAGATCTACAAGAGGCAATTAACATCGTCAAAAACACCTTGTCATGCTTTATGCTGCCGCTGTATTCAAGAAGTCTAAAAGGACCCCCTTTGCTGGTCATATTCTAGAGTGGTATAACAACTAAAATCACGACAAGAATTATGAAACGGAGGGAGTAATGGAGATGGGTCAAAGCTGTTTGGCGTCATACATTCACGAGTAAAAGGCACTGGCGGTCAGAGAACTTGTCAAGCGGGTGCACTTAAGTCACACTACTTGCAAACCGGAAAAACCCGTCACGGAACTTGCATTGCGGGTGCATCTAGGTCACATTGGCCATCTGGACCGGCCAGCCGCCCGGTTTTCTCTGTTTCTTTGGTCACGCGAGGCGCACGTGACCTGAGTTGGGGCTTGTTTCTTTGCACAAAAACCCCTATTCTCTTTGCGAATCAAGTCGTGACGACGCAGCCTCATTTGCCTAGAGTTTTTTTAGTAGCAGATGGGGGAAACGACTGGCGGCGGCGCTGCGGGCACGCCGAGCTCGTCGGCGGCAAGGGAACAAGCGGCGTCGACGGAGCTTCCGATTTTGAGGACGGAAGGGCATGGAGGCCCGATGTACGGTGAGTCCTCAGACCCCCCCTCCCCCACCGCTCCTCCCCCCAATTAGCTAGGGTTTTCTGCCGCCACGATTGAGGACGATTGACACTCCCGCCACGATTGCTTCCGCTCATAGTCTATTTTGCAATGTAGGGTTTCATTCACCAAAATTCAGTATAGAGCTGCATCATGGTGGTTTCTTCATGGGGAAAGGAAATAACTTGGCATATTTGGATGAGAAATTATCATTGTTTGATAACCTTGACAGGAACACTTTCTGCCATGATATGATTGACTATATGCTTCAGCAGTTAAACTATGCAATTGATCAGCTAGAAAATGTGTTGTGGTGCCCACCTGGTAAAACAGTAGCTAATCTGGTCCCAATTGACTTTCAATTAGACTGTCTCAAGATGGCAAGAGCTTCTGTGCATTCTAAGGTCCTTGTTTTATTTGTGAATCATGTGAAAAGAAGTGAGGAAGATGACATTGCTTATAGGGCTGGGCCTGAACTGCCTCCAGTAATACTTAGCCCTATAAGCAAAGATAAATTGAGGAACATGAAATCAGAGAGCACAGAAGGTATTGTAGATAATGCTGAAAATTCAGAAAAAATGCCAGATTCAGGTACTGTAGAGGATCCTGAAAATTCAGAAATTTCAGATAACTCAAAAGATTCAGAAGAGGACTGGGAATGTGATTCAGAGACTGATCCTACTTGGTATGACAGTGATTATGCAATAGATGAAGATGATGATTTGTATGACAAGAATGTAGATGATGCTGTGAATGATGCATTGTTTGAGAAGGGGAAGCAAATAGGAGCTGAGTACAGACATGTTCCAGGCACAGATGATGTCACTGAAGATGACTTACAGCTCCCAGAAGAGGAAGATTTGGAGAAAATGCACAAGAGTGACTCTGATGATGAGGAGTACAAGAAGAAGAAAAAGAAAGAGAAACCCATATACAAGTTCAAAACATTTAACCCATTTGTTGACATGGAAAATCCTCAATTTAAACTAGGGATGGTCTTTGACTCAGTTGAGCTAGTGAGGAAAGCAGTAGCACATTATGCAGTGAAGAATAGAGTGCAAATCAAGAAAAAGAGAAACAACAAGCAGAGGTTTGAGGCAATATGTTCAGAGGGATGCCATTGGAAACTGGTTGCTGTGGCAGATAACAGGACACAGTCCTTTCTTGTGAAGACATTTGTTGGAGAGCACAACTGTGAGAAGGTCTGGGATGTGAAAGAACTGACAGCCCCCTATCTGGCAAAGAATTATGTAGAGAAGTTTAGAGACAATGACAAGATGTCATTGTCTACATTTGGAAGGAAAGTGAGGAAGAAATATAACATGGAAGTAAGTAGGCACAAACTTGGGAGAGCTAGGAAAGCAGCATTGGAAGTGGTGCATGGGGATGAGGTGAAGCAATATACACTTCTCTGGAAATATGCACAGGAATTGAGAACTAGCAACCCAGGATCTTCTTTCTATCTGAACCTAGAGCATGGATTGTTTAGCACATGTTACTTTAGTCTTGCAGCTTGCAAGATAGGGTGGCTCAAGGGTTGCAGGCCCATTATATGCCTTGATGGAACATTTATAAAGACAAAATATGGTGGTCAGTTGCTAACTGCAGTAGGTATAGATGGGAATGATTCTATCTATCCAATTGCAATGGCACTGGTGGAGACAGAGTGCCATGCATCATGGTCTTGGTTCCTAGCTACACTAAAGCAAGATCTTAATATTCTAAACACAAGCAATTTCAGCATTATGAGTGATAAACAGAAGGTAGCAATTTGTAGCCATTTCTTTTAATTAACTTCACTGTATTTGTAACAATTTTTACTGAATTTTAATGCAATTTCGTTTACTGAATTTTAATGCAATTTCTTTTACTGCATACAGGTACATCTTAGAGGCCAGAGAGCTACCAGTCATGTCTATGTTTGAGAGAATAAAATCTCAGATCATGCATAGGCACATGACAAAGAAAAAAGAAGCTCTGCAGAAATGGTCAGGGAATATAACTCCCAAAATTAGAGACAAGCTTAGGAAGAATGTGGAGTTGTCAGCAAACTGCCACCCAGAAGAATCAGGCATGGGTGTCTTTGGAGTTTTGTCAAATGAGAAAACCTACATAGTGGAGCTGAACATGCACACCTGTACTTGCAGAAGATGGCAGCTGACTGGAATTCCATGTAGCCATGCATGTGCTTGCTGCAGACACGAAAGAATAAGGCCTGAGACTATGGTGTCTTCTTGTTACTCAGTGCAGACATATCTATGTGCTTATGGAGTCCAGGTGTATCCAACTAGAGACAAAGATGAGTGGGCTCCAGTTAATGCTGTACCTATATTGCCACCACACTATGAGAAAAGAGCTGGGAGGAGGAGGAAGAACAGAAGGCAACAACCAGAGGAGAGTGAGGATGGCACTAAACTCAGCAGGCATGGTGCTATTATGCATTGTGGGTATTGCAAAGCAGCTGGGCATAACAGGAGTGGATGCTCACAACTGAAAGCTGCTGTACTAAGAGAAGTTGTAGAGGAGGAGGAGGAACAGGTACAAAATGAGCAATCAGCTGCAGAGCAACCTAGTGAGAGCACAGAGCAACCTAATGAGAGGAGCACAACTACAGATCAACCTACTGACCCACAACCTAGAGCACAGAGTTCCAGGGGTAGGAAGAGAAAGCCAACTGACAAAATGAGAGAACAGGTAGAAGAAATGATGGAAAAGGCAAAAAAGAAGAAGTCCAAAATGGTTGTTGATGCCAATGGAGATGCTGACTACCCAGTGATCCTAACTGTAAGTACATTATTCTTTACTTGAAACATGTAAAGGAAAACAAGTTACAATACCTGACAATATATCTTTGTTTCTTAGCACATCCAGCAGAGATGTCTGAATCCACAATTGGACCCAACACAACAAAAAGATAGCATGGTGCACATTCTGTCACATGAGGTATTTAAAATATATTTCTGTTTTTTCTTCCAGTTTTACTGTAATTTCATTACCTGATGACTGTATGCAGGGACCTGCAAAAGGAATTCCTGTTTCTAGGGTGCACCAAATACCAGATGAATCTGCCTTTGTAGCACAGCATAGAGCCAACTTACCTGCTGCCACATTTGTTGCACAACCAGCACAAGGCCCCCCACAAGGCAAAGGAAGAGGAGCAAGAGGTTCTGGAACAGCAGGCAAAAGTAGAGGTGCTGCACCAGCAGGTAGAAGCAGAGGAGCAAGAGGTGTTGCACCAGTAGGTAGAAGCAGAGGAGCCAGAGGAGGAAGAAGTGTTGCACCAGCAGCCAGAGGAGGAAGAGGTGCAGCAAAGAGAACTTCAACACGAGCAAGGGGTCTGGAAAGAACAAAGAAAACAACTAAAACAAGGGGAATGGAGTGGCTCCTGTTTGGTGAAGGATCAAGCAGAAATGCTCCAGCAGATGAACAGGAGCAAACAGAATTCCAATCTACACAAGGAGCTCCAGCAACTCCTCCAGCAGATGAAGAGTGAAATGCTTTTATTTTTTTATGTTGTAGAACTATGGTACTTAAGACTGCAACATCTTTTGTGATGGCCTTTTGGTACAAAACTTAAACTTGTTAGCCCTATGTAATGGTATGTTCGTAAGTTGCTACAAAACTGAAACTTCCAGCACTTCTTTCTTGCAGTGAATTTGCTACAGTTTAGTTGTGAATGTATATACAGACAAATTTTTGCCCATTTTCATAACACAACATGCAACAGAACACTGATTCTTAACATATAAGATCTCTTACAATAACACAAATGTCAGCTTGTACAGTACGAACTCTTACACAAACAAGTTCACAACAGAACACACACTTTCAACTAAAAACATACTCAACTCCAACTCCTGCATATCCAACACTACATCTGCACTTCTTTGCGCTTAAGCATTACCATATGGTCCAGGTCCAGTACCATCTATCTTGCCGCGCCAGGTTGTGAAAGTGTGCTTGCGGCTGAGATCTGCGTCTTCGTCGGGGAGTAACTCATCAGCCAACCCTTCATGTAGCAATGGGCCACGGTCGATGACCTCCTTGACATGCATGGTCACTGGAAAATCAATGGTGCCACGATCAGTTGGAGAGTTCGGGCACGGCGGTGAATGAGCATTCTCGTCATCGGAGTCTGGTGTCCACGGTTGCAGAGGAGGAGCCGGAACAGAGACAGTGAGCACCTTCGGAACGGCACTAGGATTGCGTAGCCACGCCGTGCAAGGCAGCACCCACTTGTCAGTAGCCGGGAGCATGTCGATGAGCTCACCGTCGACACCGGCGAGCACCAGGTTGACGGTATCCGGGTCCCAGGCCTCTTTCGGGAGCCCCTCCAAGCTCAGCGCCGTCTTGTACTCCAGCTTCGACGGCCTACCACGCGACAAACTTGACCAACGTTGAAAACTAATTCTGCTGCCGCTGCAACGCACCTGCTCCAACGCGAGCACCACACGAGTGCAATCCTCTAGCGAGTCAAACCGCACGAAAAAGTGGAATGGTGGGCTGGTCACCTCCACCTTCATGGCTGCCGGCCTGATGGCACAATGAGACGCCATCGCCGCGGCGAGTGCCTCCGGCGTCACCAGGCTCCGCGGCTGTCCAATGATGGTGGCATACAGCGCTCTCCCGTGGAATGCCTGCTCTAGCGCCGCCATGCCAGCAGTGCGAGCGATGAGAACGCGGCCTCGCGCGGGGCGCAAATCCGGCTCACCGCGCTGCCACACCTCCTGAGGGAAGAAACGCGAGTCCGGGATGCGAGACCATCCCACGACCGGCGCGGACGACCTCGCTGGAAGGACAGCGCCGCCACTACCTCCGGCGACGACGGCGCGGCCACACAGTGCCACGCTCTCCTCGCTGACGCCGGCGCTGGCCACACTGCCTGCCACAGCGACGGCGGCGCGACTACTTCCGACGGGAGAGCTACCTCTGCTCCACACAGAAGGGACGCCGCCACAGCTCTCGGTCTCGCTACCATCAACGCCGCCACCCATGTCGCCGGCTAGGGATTCGGTTTTCGATTTGGGAACTAGGGTTCTTATTCTGGATCGTCACGACTTGATTCGCAAAGAGAATAGGGGTTTTTGTGCAAAGAAACAAGCCCCAACTCAGGTCACGTGCGCCTCGCGTGACCAAAGAAACAGAGAAAACCGGGCGGCTGGCCGGTCCAGATGGCCAATGTGACCTAGATGCACCCGCAATGCAAGTTCCGTGACGGGTTTTTCCGGTTTGCAAGTAGTGTGACTTAAGTGCACCCGCTTGACAAGTTCTCTGACCGCCAGTGCCTTTTACTCTACATTCACTCCTCTGTACCGGTACAATTCTTATGTATCGAGTTTGTTATTGTCAACTGGAATTATCTCCTAACAAATCTATAGTTTGAATGTAGGCTAAATGTTAATACCATGACAGAAGTAGCACCAGCATTTTCTTCGTTAGGATCTTACATTTCTTATAAATCAATTTGGTTAGTCAGAAGCTCTTACCTTACTTAAAATTTAAAGATTATGAATGGTTATATGTTTAAACATTATGCACTCAGAAGTCATAATTAGATCCATCAGTACATCTAATATTAAGCGCCATTTGTATTCAGTTGACAAATCATTCGACTAAATGGAAGCATTGAGCAACATCCTACAGGAGTGGACCTGCAAAAAGGACTACGTATTGCACCAATAAATATAAGCATCAAATAAACTTCAAACTAATTTATAGGATTTTCACACTACCAGAGCCGGGGGTGGCAGAGAAGTGGACCTCGGGGAGGCATCATCTTTGGGGAAACCATCTAGAGTGTAGCTAGATCAACTTAATATGAGGAATCACACCTGGATCATCTAGAATACTGTTGCCAGTTGGATTGGAATAATTAGTAATTACACTATTCCTGTTAAAGCACATGAGAAGGCGTAATTCCCGCATCGTCGAGCAAGTGAATAGAAACTAACCAAATTTAAATGTGCATTCCTAAAAATATATAATCATGTACTGCTTAATTGGATTATCGATCTAAGCACATCACAAATCCTTCCATCCAAGTGTGTGAATTCCACCCATTCAATTAGAAGATCAAACCTGAGATAAGAGAAATTAAAACCAAGAAGAACACATGTCACTTGCATCCAATTAGTGTGAGAACATCACAAATATCACATGATCTTGTGGCCGTATGCATCGTTCTGATGCAGAGGCCGGGGAGTCCCCCCTTTTCGAAAAAAATAATATCACATGATCACCTTTGTAGTGCACATGCGGTTTATGGACCGGCTGGGGCATAAATGTTTCTTTTCCTTAGTTTTGATTAACCGGCGATTGAGCAAGCAGTAAGAAAGATTCTGACCGTCAGGTTCCGCATACATGCCGGTCGCCGGAGTAGGCCACCGCCGCCAGCAAGCATAAGGAAATTAATGACACTTAATTTCTCAATCGATCAAACCATGCGTACTATGCCTAATCACCCTGTTTAACTGTCAGCAACTTACAATTGGTCAAGAGGTGGATTGGATGAATTGATGCATACCTTCCTCACTGTCTGTCCTTTCATTCAGGAGCTCCTTTCCATCAGTTAAGTGTGTACAAGGTTTCACGGCATCACGCTCTGATCTCAGTAACAGTTCATAGCACCGTTGCCATTTCCAGCTGGTTTGTTAATTGGGTAGGAGAGTGAGCACCTCGACGATACAAGTGCCGAAGCTGCCCCCACCACCGCAGTTCATCAAGTTCCCCTGCAATGCACGCACCAAGAACCATTAATCAATAGTGGCCAAGGATCCGGCTCTGCCACCACCACCAAAATTTGAAGGGAGATTAAGCCAAATAAAGTGAGGTTTAATTACGGAGGCTCAAATAATACGTCACAGAGGAGCATCTCACCACTGACCGCCGCCGCCTTGTGCCCCTGTCCCCCAGCTTCGGCTATACACACATCCAGCACGCGAATCCGCCGCCTAACCTTGGCGATCTGTAAGCTGATCGGGTGGGGGTGGTGGAGGTGGCTGAACGAGAGGTAGGGGAAGGCGGGGGGGCGGTGGCAGCAGAGCGAGAGATGGGGGCGGCACCGAATCGCGATGAGCATGGTTTTTTTTTTTCGTTTCGTAGCGGGAGCATGGTGGGAGGTGGGACCAAAAAACCAGACGAAAATAAATCGTGAAGACTATTCATCAGCTCAGACATTAGAAGTAGAGATTTCAGAGACATTAAAAATGGAAATCCTAGAATCCCTCACCAGCATCCGCACTAAAGGCCTGTTCGGAAGTGATCCGGCTCCGCACTTCTCTGGAAGCGGGCGAGGAGCTGGCCGAACGGGGCCTAAAGAGTGGTCCTGTCGAGAAGTTGGCCCTGTCGGGAAGCTGGAGCACTTCCAAACGGGGCCTAAAGAGTGGTCCGATCTCAAACACTAAACATTTATGTCAATTTTAAACCCGCGTGCATGGGCTAGAGAATTAGATTAGAGTTCTTTTAGGGAAAAAAGGGGGGTCTTCTTGCATCGTAACTTTCTGCATCCTTACATCCACTCCTAGTCAGCCGTTTGATGGAAATCTCGCACCTAGCAGCCGTCGGCCCTCCTTTTACAGAAACACGCCCGCCTACAGCCAAGTCCTCCATGTGAATTTTTGAAAAAGGTCCACATCCGGTCACTACTCCCTGATCGTTTCAATCCAAATCCCTAGTCACCCCACCGGCGGCCACGACAGCCACGACCTCTTTGATCCCTCCAAATCCAATCCAGCGGCAGCCACGGACGGAATACACATCTACATGGGCGATTGCCACAATAGGGACGACAGCTTGCCGTGTAGGTGGTCCGTGGTAGTCGCAACTCGTAACGACAGCCTGCGACGCCAGCCTCGGACGGATATCTATGTCAATGGCCGTTGCGGCGGCAACCGAAGACGGAGCACCCGACGGATTCCGTGCTGGAGGTCCGCGTAGGCGGGCGGCGCATCCCGGCCGCCGACGGTCTGTGATGGAGACAGCCACAACACTCTGGCTGCCGTCATGACCACCACATCTGGACGGCTAAGGCCGCGACCACACCCAAACGGTTTTTTTTTTTGCGCGGGAATCGTTTATTAATTAGATGACCATTCATGTAATGATGTAGCTACTTCTCACTAGATGAACTCCTCTTGCCGATTGCAATAGCAGCTGATGTTGTTTGGTACTATTGTTGAATACAATTGTCAGATTCAGGGCTCCGCAGATCCAAGAAGGTTCGAACTTTGGAGCGTCTGTGAAGATCTTAGCCTCTCGAGCCTCAAGCTCGTTGCCCTACAGCCTAGCCTCACCGGATACGCGCTCAAGCGGGGAAGAAGATGAACACGGCAGTTTACCCAGGTTTGGACCATCTTGCGGTGTAAAACCTACTCCTGCTTTGTGGTGGATTGACCTCACGAGAGGCTGAGGATGAACAAGTACAATGGATGAACAACCTCGCAAAGGCTGTTGTGGTGAGGGTGAACAACGATTAAATCTCTTCTACAGTGGTGGCTAACCTATATTTATAGCACCGGAATACATGCTACTTCTACTACTAAGCAGCTAACATCCCAATAGAAGATGGGTGGTTGAACTGAACGAACGCTGCTCATACAGGACAGTAAATAGATGAGCTCACAATCAGACTAAGTTTCTTGGACATCATTTTCTCCTAGGTGATAGCAGCTGCTCCTTGGTATAACAAAACCAGAGTATTTTCAGGTTTATGAGAACATAATATATCATGGTGCTCCTGCTACTTGCTACACTTCATTGAACTCGCAACTGATTAAAGAAAATAAGAGAAAGACAGTCTGACAAATTCTCATTCATTACAA
Organism: Aegilops umbellulata; assembly: GCA_032464435.1. Classification (NCBI taxonomy): domain Eukaryota; kingdom Viridiplantae; phylum Streptophyta; class Magnoliopsida; order Poales; family Poaceae; genus Aegilops; species Aegilops umbellulata. Next base: position 659,764,517 of record CP136057.1, read on the forward strand.
GAAGTCGATACATATGGACCGTTTCTCCCATCTTTTCGAGACGTAGTAGGATGGAAGTTTATCCTGATTTTCAATCCTCAACACTTGGATGATATGGTGGCACGGGATTTCAATCTCAAATAACTTGCATGAACAAGTTTTTTTTAGAAAAGGAGGAGGACCCTCGGCCTCTGCATCTAGACGATGCATGCAGCCACTTTATTAATTATTCACACAAGACCTAACAAAGTCATACAACAATAAGACTAAAGCCACCGTCTAGGCAACATCTGTCGCTACTCCTATCCCATATAAAACCGTAGAACTATAAATTTCTAAAATGATAGGTAGGAATATAGCGAGTAAAGCCATTGTGATTCCCATAAAAGGAGTATTCCCCAAACCTGGGGAAACTTTTCAATCTTATGAATTAAATTGTTTGAAAATATTATGAATTCAAAAACCATAAATTTGAAAAAAAATCTTAGATTAAAAATAAATTGAATTCAAAATATATATTCTCATATTTGAAAAATGTTTTTGGATTTCAAAAATGCTCACCAATTCAAAGAACTATTGATGAATTTAACAAATATTCATGAATTTGAAAAAATATTTGTGAATTAAAAAATATTCGAAAAATTGAAAGTTGTTCGTCAATTCAAATAATATTCATGAATATAAGAATGTTCACGGAATTTGTTAAAAAGACGACAAAGGAAGACAAAACAAAGGGAAGCAAGAAAACATAAGAAAAGAAACGTAAAAATAGTAAACCAGGAAAATTGAACAAACCACACAAACTGGAGCTGCATGAACACGGTGACCGCGCGAAAAAAATTCGACGCTACTGTTGGCAAGCCCTATGTATATCTAGTTTAGAAACCGCCCCCTAGATTGGCTGAGACTTCTAAATTAGTTATCACATAGCAAGTTTAGAAGCCCCAATGAAAAGAGGCGGTTTATGAAAAAAGCTAGGGAGGAGGCGGCTTATTTTCTAGGCTGCCAAAAGAATTGGCTCGTATTGCTCACAGAGATGGATACATAGTATTCACGCTGGTAACATGTTTCAATTTGCCATGGGTTGGAAGGCATACTTTTTGTCCCAGAATAACCTTTGTACTTGGCTTGCTTGGCTGATACTTTTTGTCCCAACATAACCTTTGTCCTCTTTATTTGCTTTATTAGTAGAAGAAAGAAGGGCAAAAGCTGAAAAAATGTCTACGTCCAACGCTTGGTGTGCGGGCACGATTCACTCTTCAGTGTGATCGTATCTGAACTGATGTGAGAGGCAAATGTATAAAGCAAACCCAACAAAGCTAAATTTGCATAACATTGGTTTATAACCCTAGAAAAACGAGTGTCCGGGTGCCTCCAAAGAAAATACAAGCCTTGCTTTTCCTGTTGTTTATGTGAGTTACACCATGCATGCATGCAAGAAACTCTTAGTATACAAAATTGCCAACGAAATCAAAGATGGGTTTATTGCATCTGTTTTGACCAAAGTGTGTGTTAATTACCACCACGGTGATCGGACCCCCCTACTAGTACTTGCCGATGATCCCATGCCGAAGGCGAAACGCCGCTGCCTGTTCTCCGCGGGCTTGAGTATCTGGAACGAGCAGGTGAGGTCGTCGTCGACGCACATGAGGGCGCCGGCGTTGTCGAACTCGCCGCAGTAATTGGGCGCCGAGAAGACGGTGACCATCCTCCTCCCGGCGAAGAACTCGTAGCCGTCCTCCACCACCTGGTGCGCCCGGCACACTAGGTCCAGGTCGTGCCTCTCCATGAAGGCCGCCACCACGTCCGCCCCGAACGTGTACGACACGCCCCTCTCATTGGGCCCCCACCCCGCGGCGCCGCCGGGGTCGGACCAGAGGAGGTCGCAGAGGAGGCCGGTGTCGGGGACGTCGACGGGCCTGGGGAGGCCGGCGATGTCGCGGACGTGGCGGAGGTCCGGTGAGAGGCCGCCGTGCATGCAGAGGATGCGCGACTCGACGAGGGCGGCGACGGGCATGCAGTTGAAGCAGTCGGAGAAGTGGCGCCAGAGGCGGACGGAGTAGCGGCGCTTGCACTCGTCGTAGAAGCCGTAGACGCGGTTGACGGAGGCGCACTCGTGGTTGCCGCGGAGGAGGAAGAAGTGCTCCGGGTACCGGAGCTTGTAGGCGAGCAGCAGGCAGATGGTCTCGATGCTCTGCTTGCCGCGGTCCACGTAGTCGCCCAGGAACAGGTACTTGTGCTGCGGCGGGAACCCGCCCAGCTCGAACAGTCGGATCAGGTCCGTGTACTGCCCGTGGATGTCACCTGCCGCGTCACAGCATGAGTTAGATATATATATATAATTCACAACAAAAGTAAAAAAGTAAAAGTAAAACATAACAGAACACCGATTTTACTAAGGCTAGGTCTCAGTCAATTGAGATTTAACCAAGTTTCAGTCAAGTGATATAGTATATAAAAAATGAAAAGAGTTTTTTTGCATGAATCTCCATGCAGAATCAAAGGAAAATCAGTTTTGCTAAGTCTCCGTCGACTGATGTCTCAATTGATGTTATCTTCCTTTGATTTTGCATGGAGAGTCGTAAAAAACATATTTTCAGTTTTTTTTCTTCTTACATACTCCCTCCGTTTTTATTTAGTCCGCATATTAGATTTGGTCAAAGTCAAGCTTTGTAAACTTTGACTAAATTTATAAACAAAAATATTAATATATACAATAACAAATCAATACTATTAGATTCATTATTGAATGTACTAACACATCATATAGATTTGTTATGGTAAATGCTTATAATTTTTTTTATAAAGTTGGTCAAACCTTATGAAGTTTGACTTCAGTCAAACCTAATATGCAGACTAAATAAAAACGGAGGGAGTACTATATCACTTGACTGAGATTTGGTTAAGTCTCTGTCGACTGAGACCTAGCCACACCCAAGAAACATAGTATCAAGTAAGATATAATGAACTCTTAATTGACCGAGACTTAGCAAAACTGTTTTATAAAATCTTAGTCGACTGAGATTCTATTTTCTTATCTCCTCTTGATCTTTGCGTTGAGATTCGCGCAGAGGTGGGAGAATGGAGGGTCAGATCATATCTGACGGCTAGCAGCATCGACTTGTAAATATACAAAATTATACAAGTGTAAGTAGACATGAATGGACCTAAACAACACTGCCAATGGGTGAAAATAATTGATCATCCATGAATAGTATGTGAGATGATCTCATAGTCATTGGGCAGGTAAACGTGACGACGCACAGTTTCTGACTTGGTAAACTTTGAGCTAAAAACAAGCATATATATCGGCTGGTAGTGACAGTTCTTGTACCAACTAATGCACTAAAACCAAATCAAAGTCCACCATGATTGTAGTGAAAGTAATGGAGGCAGGCAGCTGGTGCGTACCGGCGATCTTGATGGGGGCGTCGAGCTGGAGCAGGTTGGGCTGGCGCATGAAGACGTCCTTGGCGGCGGCGCAGAGCTGCCGGATCTCCCCCTCGCCCAGCTGCACCTGCTGCACTTGCTGCTTCCCGGGCCGCCCCCGCCGCACCTCCAGCAGCCGCCGGATCACGTTGTCTAGCGCCGCACCGTTCATCGCCACGCTAATCAAGCAAGCAAACCAACCGGAGCTCCTAGCTACTTGAAGGTCTGACGTTCCAGCAGCAATGGATGTTTATAAGTAGACGACGACGAGGAGGAGGAGACTTGATAATTAATCTGCAAGCGTAGCTAGACAACTTTGCATCAACCAACCAAAGGTCGGCCGGCCGGAGAGAGAGATGGAACAATATATCTAGCTAGCTAGCACCTTTTCTGCTGGCTGGTATGGGCTATGGAGCACCCTATGCTCTTCTCCGCTCTGAGTATGTTGCAAGCTAGCTAGTTCCAAGGAATATTAACAGAGTGGCGGCGACCACCCAAAGCAGGCCAGCCAAAGATTCTCCTCACCACCACCACAAACGCAAGATTCTGTTTCACAACCATAAAGCAATTACATATCTCAAGCTAAACAAACAAGCTAGCTACGGAACTAATCGTGTTGCATGCATAGCCCTGGTACTAACAACATCTCAAGAATATATATCAATCGACTCGACTGGTGCATGCACTAAATAAAGATGATGCATCGACCGTTTGTTCGTTCGATCGATCGGTTTCAAGGAAAGTTTTTCCAAAATTGATTGAAATGAACTTGACCTGCATCTAGCACTAACCTTGAACAATTGAAGAAACATGTGTGAGCAGCAAAAGTAGGTTGGAGGAAGACGAGAGGCCAGGAATTGGAAGGACCGTGAATGGAAAGATGGATGGAAAACAAAGCACTTTTGGGAGGTCGGCCGGCGCAAATTTAAAGCGGGGAGAAAGCGAGCCGCTGTTGTTGCTGTTGCGAATATATCCTTGTGGTGCCGGCCTGCACGCATGATGGTTCTTTTACTGTGACCGTCTATACTAAAACCGCGGTCAATCGCGATAGCGATATATACATCTCGCTCCACATCAACACGTTCTTATTACATTATTCTCTAATATGTAGCTAACACATGAGTTGTTGATGCGGAACATTTCAAGTACAAGTTAACTCAGTCGACGTAAGTTGCTGATTCCTAATTAAAGAACCTTTTTTGTGTGGGAATCCTAATTAAAGAACCTGATGCGAGGGAAAAGAGGAAAAAAGAATCAGACCCATAAGCTTAGGGAACGATATCGGTGAAGCAATGACTATCGAATTTCCCTGGTATAGCAGACACGTTAATTTTCTCCAATCAAACCACTATCATGAAAGGTAGAATTTTGCATTCGTAGAGGGCTCTGGGGCAAGGGAGATTCTGGATCCCTAATGGATCTTTTCGTATTATGATTAATGAGGAGAACAGTGGTTATTTCGTAGCTGGTACCGGTTTAAAACAAGGAACACCCCCCCCCCCCTACTTTTAATCTAATAGTTGATGTTTTTAGCGAAATGTTAGAAAAAGATGGTTTGCATAATATTATCAGAGGCCTTCTTCCTAATCTCATTCTTGGTGTGAAAAAATGGTAGGACATGAAAAATGCTATAAATGTATATATTTCCCTACTTGTAATATGCCGATGAAACCATTATCTTCATTCAGGAGGATATGAATGCTAGGAACCTAAAGTGAATTCTGACATGTTTTGAGAATCCTTCTGGTATGAAACTAGATCACCACAATAGTGATTAGATTCCTAGTAATCTAGAGCTTATGTTCAAATTTGTTGATGTAAAATTGACTCATCCTTCTTTTTTTTAGAAAATCGTTTTTAGTATTTAGACGCACCTTTACATCACTCTAGACAAAATTACCAAAAGCATTGCAGGTTGGAGGAAAAGGCAAACTTCTTATGGAGGAAAACTGATTCTTCTTCAGGCTTGCATTGTTTCAATTCCTTACTCGTCTTTTGTGATGAAATTCCATTCCTAGGAAATTTCCCATTAAAATAAAAAATGTACACCAATGTCTCATTTCTTGTATGGGAAATGTAGATTTTTTTTTGAGAAATATGGGAAATGTAGATGATAGCCACAAGTAGCACTTGGCTAATTGGGGCATGGTTTGTAGGAAACATGATTGCGGTGGTGTAGGCATTCTAAATCGAAGATTTTGATCTTAGCTTGATGGGCTCCTACCTCGTGAACCAAAAGATACTTTGTCGGAGGTGACAACACGGGGTGAAATTGGTTGGTCATAAAGATAACCTCTCTCCATCTATCGAGAAAAAACCCCCTTTATGGTTTTGTTGGACAAGTACATAAGCTACTAAAGTTGATTCTCTTGGAAATTAACAAAAGGAACTAGACTCATGTTTGGTGTGGTCACGTGTTCCTAGCCACCCATTGTGGTCTTTATCTATTATTAAGAATGCACAGAAAAGTATTGTGGCTAAAGTGTGAGATGGGATTGATCTCAAACTTCCCTTTAGGAGTTGTGTTGATGAGAACATGTCAGCCGTATGGCTGGATTTGAAAATTTGTATATACATATATAGTATTACTGATGAGCTGGACACTCGTCTAGAGCATGCATTCATCTAGTAGTTATACTTGTATGGTTCCGTTTACCAATTCATTAACTTTTGTGCAATCCGCTATGGCAGTGCTCCTTACTTATGGAAGATATCCATCCCACCAAAAAAACATATTTTCCTACGGCAGTTAGCCCGAAATAGATGTTTAGTGAGAGATAACTTGATGATGAGATGCCATGTGGGTGACACTACCAACCTCCACTGCGTTAATTGAAACTAATAATCATGTGTTGTTTGAGTATGTTCTAGCCAAAAAAGTTTAAGATATTATTCCTCTCTGGTTTGGTTGTAACAGTGTATGTTAGGATTTTATGAGATGGTCGCCATCCACTGGCGGAGCTATGTCTACTGTGCAGGGGTCATGCCCCCCCCCCCCAGCCCATCAATTTTATATGAAGAATTTTGGGCGGCACAAATTCAGAGAAATACTGTTTTTGGCCCCTCCAGAAAATTATATTTTGTCATTCGCCCCCTCAGCTCTTCCTTGCTAGCTCCGCCACTGTCGACATCTACTATGACGTATGCTCTCTGACATGAATATTTCCAACTCGGCGCTTTGTGGACCTTACAATTTTTTTTAATATTATTTGTTTACATGCGAAGCATTCGACCATCATCAAGGAGGTCTGGTGCTTATGGAGTCGTGGGTTGCACAAATGGAAGATTTCCTGCAAGCCCTTCAAATAAGCATATTGTTGGACAAGAACTTCAGTTGCTTGACAAGGACCGGGGAAAATTGTCAAGTATGCCTTGTGAGGCTGCCTTCAAACCAATCCCAATGTTTGTTCTTGGATGAAAAAAACAATTGTTTCCTGAGTACTCCCTCTGTTCCAGAATATGAGGTGCATCAGTTTTTGTACATGTTAAACTTATGTATGTTTGACCAAGATTATAGAATAAAATATCAACATCTACAATACAAAATAAATAAAATATAAGAATACTTTTTGTGATGGATCTAATGATAAAAATTTGGTATTTTTAGTACTTTTTTCTCACAGTTGGTCAAACGTGCACATGTTTGACTTTTAGAAAAACTAATACACCTTATATTTTGGAACGGAGGGAGTAATTTTAGTAATTTTACTCCATGTTGCATGTTTTCTATCAATGAATCTAGACCAACCGAAGAAGCAATACGCTTTTCCTCTGTGATTTTGTATGAGACGCAACACTACTTCAATATGCTTAATGCAGAAACTGAGGCGTATGTTCTTTTATACCACTATATAGTGAATAACCTTGAATATCGGGCATTTGATGAAGCCGATCCGACGGTAAAGAGGTTGAACATCTAAGCGATGTTATCCATTGTATATCATGTTTACTGTATCGGACTCTACTACGTGTACTATCTAGAAGATTGTGCGCTTGAGTTTAAGCATAATGGACATTATGCACGAACCAGAAACAAACTTCTACTTTGCTCTAAACTCTTTCAAACTTAAACCCTATATTAGTTCTATTTCTGATAAAATTGGTAGTCAGTTTTAGTTGGTAATTTTTGTTGTGTTTGAGGCTACGGATGTACTTCATAAATCTCATTTATCTTTGTGATGCAACATTAGGTATTCATGTTATTTTCTACTAAGAGTTTCAATGCGAGGTACTTAAGAGATACACACCTCCTACAAAAAAATGTGATCAGTATATTTTACGTGAGTTTATGTAGTATATATATTGCAATTTTTGAGTATTTTGTGGCTATAATTTGCTATTTTATGAAATGGACCAAGAGAGTTAAATCCGCATCTTGGACTTCATGCACATGCCTCAATTCTTTTATTTACCTATACACTATAGTACCTTGAACGTTTGTCACACTTTGATTTTCTGAACTGTCATGTGCATGCAATGCACGTATAACTTACTAGTATGTATCCGTAAGCTTGGGAACTGAGTCCATGCTATTAGGGCAAAAATATAAAAATATTATGTGCATGGTTATCTCAAGAAGCACGTAATGAACCAAATGCAATTTGTGCATTTCATTGGTTCTAGGCCATACAGTACATGTACATGATGTATGCCAACAACACAACATGCAAACATTATTACAACATAACTCTAATACATATATGACACACACCATTGTGAAGAAACAACATGCACTAGTAGAAAACCGGCATTTTGTCCAGGTTCATAAGGGCCTTTAGTCCCGGTTCCTGAACCGGGACTAAAGGGTCGTTACTAATACCCTCACCCTTTAGTCCCGGTTCAAACCAGAACCGAGACAGATGGGCCTCCACGTGGCCGCAGCCGGCAGCCCAGGCAGGGGGGCCTTTGGTCCCGGTTGATGACATAAACCGGGACCAAAAGGCTTCCACGCGTCAGCAGGAGGTTTTTCTTTTTATTAAAAAAAAGTGTCTGTTTTAGGGGTTTAGGGGGTTATTTTTAGGTTGTTATTAGCTAGCTAATAGAGAGAAGTGTCCTCTCTTATATGTAGTCCTTGCAAGGACTACATATGTTCATTTCACCTGCATATATATAATAACTCATGCATGCTCGCATCATACATCATCATATATAATAACAAGTCCTACTAATTAATCAAGCATCATCACACAACTTCTACTCGTTATTAATAATAAGTCATACGATCATCATCCTCATAGTCATCGAACCCAACCCTACATAATTGTTCTTAGCACATGATCATCAGTATCAGGTAGGACCTAAACACACTTAAGGTAAAATAGCATAAAACAATATAGACCCTGACTCTCCATTATGAAGAATGGAGATCATCCTGTCTCCAATTCTTACGCCTCGCTTCCTTTTGCTTCCAAGAAGCTCATTACGACTCTCCATACATTTTTTCCATCCTTTGATTGTCATGTCTCCACTTCTTTTTGAAATCTGGTATGGACAGTTGAGATTCGTAGGATGACCTGAATATATGTTCAAAACACGAAGGCTGCCGCCATTCTGATACATCAAATGAGGCACACAATCCTCTGGGATAAGCTGTTGAAAAACATAGTAATAACTTCGTAGTTAGCAATGATGTACTAGTTTTAGAAGTATGCAAAAAGATGCACGGATGTCGTAATAGTAAAAAAACTTACCAGGGTATCTCCATGGTAGTTACCGTAGTTCAACACGTGCACTAGTGGCACATATTGACCATAATGTTGAGGAGTTCGATTGTAGATATTGTAATTCTCAAGATAATTACAAAATCCAACCAGATGAGTTTTCTCCTTGTAAGTTAACTCAGAGCCATCGGTGTAGTAAGTTCTATCTACCATCTTCTGCACATTCTTTGACACTTCAAAATAAGCTGTCAATGGAAATAAGCTGTCAACTATTTTGAAATGAACAATATAAGTTCTATTAATAATTAACTATGTTTGAGAAACTCACATAGCAGTAGAACTGGAGGCGTATCAACAAGGACCCAAATGTCCATATTGTCTTGCTCGATTTCAGGATCACCAAGATCCATGGTGACAAGCATACCCTCATCAAAACCATACAATTTGCAAAATGCTTCCCAATTTTTGCAACCAAAATGGGTTACGCTCTCAGCATTATACAACTTTACTTCAAAATCCACATCATGATGGGTCCTTAGGTGAATTTTCTTCGTTTCAAAATTTTCATGGTCTTCAAAATCCATCCTCTCCAAGACATAGCGTCTTGCATGGCATGGGATCAACTATACTCAAATTGTAAAAGATGAAAATTACACGTTGAAATAGTTGAAGTCATGCTTAATTATGAAAAAAAACACTTGCCGTCGTTGCGTACCGTTTCAACTTCGAAGGTCTCCTCGAGCTTAATGCTGAAGCGCCGACCATCGTCCAGGTGAGGCCTGTCGCACTCACCTCGATCGTCGTGGCACCAGTCGCACTCTCCCGGGAGACTTCCGTCGTCCGAGTACGACATTTCCGGCCTATGTTCGTAATTAGATCAATATTAGTAATCACGAGTTGACTATCGGTGATGGTACGTAGCTCCTCCTTTCATTCCAGAGTGCATTATTACACCAAATTGTCTAGGCCACCGGAATGAAGGAGAACTACCCCCACGACGGCGTGGATGATGGAGGGGGCTCCTAGATTTCTGCATAGCTAGTGCTCTCCAATTTTAGCATTCAAAGTAGGAGTACTTTTCCAATATGAGCATTCAATAAGCAAAACCAAATCATAAAATAAAGTAGTATTCAAATTAGCATGTATTCAATTATAAGCAAAAGTACATCATCTCCTCAAATACTATCATACATATAGCATCACTAATACAGCTAGTATCGTCGTGGGCGGTGGACGTCGATGCGGGAACTACTTCTATATATAGTCAAATAAAGTAGTTTATTAAATCAACTAGCTAGTTCAACTATATATGAAGCACTTACTATAAATAAAATAAAATAGTACGATTTACTAAAAATAAACTAGTTTAACTATATATAGTTCTATTATTTTTTCTATAGACTAATTATATTAAACACTTTCTCTTCTTATTTTTTCCTTTTTCCTCTATTCTAAATATGAACATATTCATAAATGACATATATCATTCACAATTTTCATATACATACACAATAAATTGACAAAGAAAATACTATGAACAAAAAAATCATTAATAAATCTAAATTACAACAGAAAAAATCATAATTAAATCTAACACAATATGAACAAATTAATTACATAATATGAAAAAAATCTAACAGAAAAATCTATGAACTGCACATCTAACAAAAAAATCTATGAGCTACAAAAAAATCTAACAAAATCTAACTCAATTAACTATATTAGTAACATCAAATTAAATCAGTTGCTCACGGCGACGGTGTCGGGGACGGCGACGGCGACGGCGACGGCGAGGTGCGGCGGGGGGCGGGGCGGGGCGGCTCGGCGACGGGCAGGGGCGGGGCGGGTCGGGGCGGCGTCGCGGGGCGGGGGGGGGGGGCGACGACGTCGATCGGGGCGGCACGTGGCGACGACGGCGACGACGGGGCGGCGCGGGGCAACGACGGTGACGACGGGGCGGCGCGGGGCGAAGACGGCGACGACGAGGCGGATACGGCGGGCAGCCTGGCGGCGTTGGGCGGGCGGGGAAGAACGAACTGAACCAAAATTTTATGAGTGCTGCTTATATAGGCAGAGCATTGGTCCCGGTTCGTGAGAACAACCGGTACCAATGCCCCCTTTGGTCCCGGTTCGTGCCACGAACCGGGACCAAAGGGGGGCATTGGTCCCGGTTGGTGCCACGAACCGGGACCAAAGGGGGGGCATTGGTCCCAGTTGGTGCCACGAACCGGGACCGAAGGCCTGCACCTGCCAAAGCCGCGGTGCGGTGGGATGTTTAGTCCCACCTCGCTAGCTGACGAGCCGCCGCACCTGTTTATAAGCGCTGCCTCGCCATCTCCATCGAACTCCTTAGAACTGCAGGCCTATGGGCCTAATCTCACACCGCTATGCCTGTGGGCCTGCTGGGCCTTCTGCGGGCCTGAATCCTGGCCCACGGATGGGCTTCTAGTCGTATTCAGGCCGTGGTGGCCCAGTAGGTGGCATCTTTTTTTCTTTTGTCCTATTTATTTTTTCATTTCTACTTAGAACTAAAACTATAAGTGCTTTCTTTTTTTCTTTTAGGTCACAAAAATTATAAACTTTCTGTTAGTGATTCTAGTTTTCAAACTAGAATAGTTATAATTTGAATTCTTTGAAATTTGTGTGAATCTCATGTTTGTGATTAACTTTACTAGTGCCATTAGTGTCAAATTAGAATAGTTAAAATTTGAATTCTTTGACATTTGTGTGAATCTCAAGTTTGTGATTAACTTTACTAGTGCCATTAGTGTCAAATTAGAATAGTTAAAATTTGAATTCTTTAAAATTTGTGTGAATCTCAAGTTTGTGATTAACTTTACTAGTGCCATTATTTTTTCATTTCTACTTAGAACTAAATACTTATAGTTTTTAGTGATTACTTTTTTCTTTTAGGTCACAAAAATTATAAACTTTCTGTTAGTGCCATTAGCTTTAAAATTTGAATAGTTTAAATTTGAATTTTTAAAATTTGTGTGAATCACTAGTTTATGAATCACTACTTTACTAAATTTGTGTGAAAACACTTTGTAGAATAGTTAAAATTGATTTTTGAGTCAATCTTTTTCCTGCTATTTAATAGTAGGTGGCACTTTTTTTTTGTCTTCTAGTGATTTCTTTTTTATTTTAGGTCACAAAAATTATAAAATTTCAGTTAGTGCCATTAGTTTTGAAATTAAAATAGTTAAAATTTGTGTGAATCACTAGTTTATGAATAACTTTACAAATATTATAGGCATTTTTTTTCTTTTTTGCTATTTATTTTTTCATTTCTACTTAGAACTAAATACTTATAGTTTTTGGTGGTTTCTTTTTTCTTTTAGGTCACAAAAAATAAAAACTTCTCTGTTAGTGAACATAGATGCACTTATAGAGAAAATTAAACATAAATTCATAATTCATTTCTTTTTATGAATTTAGGTCCAATTTTCCTCTATAGGTGCATCTATTTTCACTTTAAGAGGAGCTCAATAATGCAGAGAGGGATAGGCTTATAAGCAGGTGCGGGCGCCCTTCGGTTGGCGAGGTGGGACTAAACTCTGGGTGCAACGAGGGCGGACCCTTTAGTCCCGGTTTCTGGCACGAACCGGGACTAAAGGGTAGCCTGTGGTCCCGGTTCATGCCACGAACCGGGACCAATGGTGGTGGGCCAGGAGCCAGGCCCATTAGTCCCGGTTCGTCGCACCAACCGGGACCAAAAGGTCCAGACGAACTGGGACCAATGGCCCACGTGGCCCGGCCGGCCCCCTGGGCTCACGAACCGGGTCCAATGCACCCATTGATCCCGGTTCTAGATTGAACCGGGACTAATGGGCTAACCCACCCTGGACCGTTGCCCCCTTTTCTACTAGTGATGGCACTACAACTAGTTAAGAAATACTTTGAGGCTGAAAGAAACATGGGAAAATGTCTATTGATTTATTAGTTGATTGGTTGAAGTAAACATAACCAACTAGTGCTAATCTTGAAAAATTGAAGTAAACATGCCTGAGCAACACAACCCCAACCACCCTGGATTTTCCTCATCCACTTTCTCATGAGGAAGCGCCTATGTTATCAATGTTATTATCCACAACCAATTTTGAAATCTGGTGCTATACACAATTGGTTTTTTTTATTGCAGCATGGATTCAATTTATATCTTCAATCTTGTGACATTTATATTGATATTGTCATTTTTAATGAACTTTCCTTGTGCATATCTAGTAGTTTAATCATACGACTTATATGGTATCATGGTAGAACTTACAGAGCGTGCATGGGTGTTCCCATGTTTTTCATCTACATGTAGTATGTGACATCCCAACACTACGAGTGTTGTACTTTGTTACTACTTGTGTGTGTGCTATGTGAATAGTTTGTGCCGTAGTTACAATTAAAATGTTGCTAAGTTTTTCAGCATATTGTTGAAAATGCAAAGGTTGTATTGTTTAATTGTACAACATCTAATTATGAGAGGTAATCTCACCATGTCCATTGAAGAGTTGAGTTGAATCAAAATTGTCACATTCTACCTCTCCAGCCAAACACTATGACAAGACCATTCTATTCCATGTTTAGGTTCAACTAAACACATGAATAAAACCGTACCATTCCTCTGAAATGGAACCATGACATTTTATCTCATTCCATCTGGTTCCTCGATAAAACACACCCTAAATAAAAACAATGTGTGGTTTATACAAGGGTACCTACCATCCTTCCTATGTCCACCGGCGACATGGCATGGTAGTAGTAGACATATCTCTCTGTCTCTTTCTCTCCCTCCCTCCCCCTCTCCCTCTCTCACACACACACACACACAAACACAAACACACACACACACACACACACACACACACACACTAGTTTGCATGCATATTCGCCCCAGAGAGAGGATGGAACATTGCTACCATCAGATATATTCCTCATATTGTGATTTTTACAACAGATATAGTGATGTTGAATTCTGAAGTAAGTGTCGTGACATGACAAACTAATATTTTCTCATTTTTTTAGAGACATATAAGTTTTTTCATGATTATTTTCTCTACAATTTTGAATTACACATGTCACTGACGTTTCCCTTCAAGGGCTCATTTCATTTGCATGATCTCCAAATCAAAAGATAGGAAAAGTAAAGGGTTGAGATCTCATGTCAACTCTAATCCTTTTGCATTTTCTATGAAGTCTCGTGTAATGCTTAATACCTACTTAGAATCCTTAGGAATCTAGTACCTCCATTCATGTGAATCTAGTGACATACATAGCTGAAAATCAAAAGGATCAAAATCCTATAAGAATCCTAAAAAAATACTGCAAACCGAATGAGTGCTTAATCATTATTTTTCACTACATATATACTCCAAGTTGCAACATGACAACTGATAGCATGTCAATATTGAAAGGCAATGTTAGGAGCTTCGTGGTTATTTTTTTTCACTATAGTTCAGAAGTTGGAACCATAATATCTTTTGAACATTGGTATTGTTTTGACAATATATTCTCGAAGTTGGCATTCACATAATTTTCACCGCCTCACAATGTGTAGAAAAAATATACTATTTAATTCAAAAGCATTAGGGTGGACAATCTCCCATCAAGCGTTGAAATTCTGTAAAAAAGCATTTGTGAAAAATAAAGAAGGAAAATAGATATCACAGACATTTATTTAATTTTTGTTAGCAGTAGGTGAACAATATTGTAATCCCCGAACAACTTCATTTCTTGAAAAGATGAATAGTTACCATGGAACATATTTTGTTTTATAGAAAAATAATGAAGCCCTTTTTAGAGATGTGATGTCTTTGAATTTGAAAAGAAAGAGAAAAAGGCATTGGTTGTTTCATGGTAGTAGTAATAGTAAAAATGAAAGGTGAAAAAGAAAACTGACGTATGCCATAAGGGGCATATATACCAGACCAGAGGGCGGAGCACAGTGGCATCCTCCTTCGTTCTTCATCCCCTTGTCGCTGGGCCATGGTAGGGCTCCAAGCTTATGTAATCTCTTACATGACTTTGTATTTGTATGCTAATCAATAACGTTTCTTTTTTTGACTTTGTACGACCAACTTTGTATTATTCAATTTTTATAATAAAGTTTGCATTTCATTTATTTATGGTCATTTATTTGAAATTCATGTCCAATTGATAAAATGATTTGCTTTTTTGCACTTAAGTCCTTGTGTTATACTCTTATTTGGAATATGAACCAAAACTCAAATATGAGAAAAAATTCATGTTCAGTTTTATACTGGACGCAACTTCACATAAGTTTGAATGGAAGTTTGTCATTTACCCTAAATTTATTTGCATGAATGCAAAGCTCAATCGAAAAAGAAAACCCCACTTTCATATAACTACAGGTCATTGATTACGCTGAACAATATTGTAATCATCGAAAAACTCATAGTTACCATGGAACATAGTATTTTGCTTTGCACTAGAAAGTAATGAAGTCCTTTTTTTTGGAGATGTGATGTCTTTGAATTGAACTTGAAAATAAAGAAAAGGAAAAAGCAATGGTTGTTTTATGATGGTAAAAGTAAAAATGAAAGGTGAAAAGAAAAAAACAGTAACTAACGTATGCCATAAGCGGCATATACCAGAGCAGAGGGCAGAGCAGAGTGGTATCCTCCCTTCCCTTCCTCCTCCCCTTCCCCCGTCGCCGGGCCGTCGTAGGCCGCCCGCCGCGGCCACCTCCCCCGCCCGCCCTCCGCCTCCCCCGCCAGCCCCTCCGTCGGCCCCCAGCCCCGTCGCATCCTCCGCCGCGCCCTCCTCTCTCCGCCCGTGTAGATCCGTCCGGCGAGCATCCCGACGGGCTCGCCGCCGCCAGCCGCCCTCCTCAGCCGAGAGCGAATCGAGGTGGCCCCGCCCCCCCAAATCCTGATTCGTATTCTGCCGTTGCCTAGTTCGATTTGGAATCGAGAATTCCAGCGTATGTTCTATTGATCTGCTCGCGATTGCTGGATGTAATCAGGTCCGCCCAAGCTCCAATTTTTCGTCTCTGCTCAACTGAAGAGACGGTGGTTCCTCGCTGCTTGGTACCTAGGGTTCTCTGGCAGCCTCCCTGTGAACCACCCAGAGCGTACCCTTGCGCCGGGTGGTCACCAGCGAGCCCCCATGTCGGGGCTAGAGGAGTTGAAGAAGAAGCTGCAGCCCTTGCTGTTCGACGACTCGGACAAGGGCGGCGTCAGCACCCGGGTTCCCTTCCCGGAGGACACATGCGATTCCTATGTGGTAAACTCACATTGCCAGTCTTTTCTTCTCTGCATGCAAAGCAAATTTAGTTGTCTGTGTCAAACACCAGCGGCATTAGACTGGGGTGGTTGTCGGAATTGATATGTACATGCAAAGCAAATTTAGTTGTTTCAGTTCAGTTTTCCAGTCATGAAAACCATCCTGGCAGCAACTGAATGTACATGCTCAGTGGTTCTGAATATTATTTGTGCTCATGAGATTACCCTTTGGAAGTTTTCATTTAGAATTCCCTGAGCTTTGTTTTAAATCTTTGTGACTTTAAACTTGTTTAGATGTGGAAGTGTTTGTTTTTTATGTTCTTTCTTTCATGAAGGTGTCTGATGGTGGAACGATAAATTTACTGAGTAGATCGTTTGGTGAGTATAACATCAATGAGCATGGCTTTCATAAGCGAAGTACCGGGCCAGAAGAGCCAGATACCGGTGAGAAGGCATACCGATGTGCCTCTGAAGACATGCATATATTTGGTCCCATTGGAAACGGAGCAAGCAGTGTTGTGCAGAGAGCTATTTTCATACCAGTTCATCGAATCCTGGCCTTGAAGAAAATAAACATATTTGAGAAGGTACATGCTTTATGGTCCAAAATGCAGTTTACAACCACATTGTTGTGCACCTCTAGTTTCCATGAACATCCCGACAAGGCTGTTTTCGCTTTTAATTTCCTAATCATTGTTCATTCTACTTCATTGGACTGAACATATAAAGAATATTGCGAGAACTTGGCTTAATATTTGTACCCACATTTAAGTGGAACTTGTGTTGATAACTAGTCTGAACCTCGTTCGTGTTTTGAAACAAAATAGTATCAAAGGGAGCAAAACAAACTGTGTGGTTTACTTGCATGCTGGACCATTCTCTCCTTTCTTTAGGAGTCATGTGCATGAGTGCATCACAATGGGCCCATGATATCCAGCACATGGAGGGGTAGCATCAAACACATTGCCCTGAAGGATTTTGGTTACTAGCGATAAGCTGTCAATTTCTCTATTGCATATTCACAATGTTTCCTATTTAGAAGGGAAAAACATCTCAATGGCAGGGTGTTGGATATGTGGAAGTGAAACAGTGTGAGACTGTCACTATGTACATTGTTTCGTTGGGATTACAAATAGTATTTGGACAGTAACTTCTTATCAGGCTCAGTCTAGGCAGTTGCACTTAACTTGCAGAAACATACTCTTACTCATCTAAACTCGCCTAACCAGTTAGGGCATGCCTGTCTAATGGAAATATGACACATCATCCTTAGCTACCTGCATTGTTTCCTGACTCATCTGCAATAGTGATTGCAGAATGGGCCCATGAATGAAGGGTGACAAAAATATCCAGGATAGGGGATTTCAGTTGCTAGGGATTTGTTGCCTACCCCCCTATTTACTGATTACTCATTCAAAGTGCTCTCTAGTTATATATTTTCCATGGCTCATATCATGATATTTGATTAAGCAAAGAAAGAGAACAACAAGTTCATCTCCTCTCTAGTCTTCTCTGACCCCAAAGGAAGCTCTCTTCACCATGCCATGCTCTCGACACATTTGCCCATAATTTAGTAGCAGGCGATCAAATATCCCACTACGCAATTTTCTTGGTGTAAGCTGGACCGAAACAAGTTGGAGTTGAGTATATTAAACCAAAACATGTATTTGCATTGCATCGAAGGCAGCACAAAGGGATTCTGGTTTATTTGCAGTGGCATTCAAGTAGCAGAGTCAGTTCTGACTGCATCATTAAAGCAGATACACCAAAGAATAGAAATGCTCTCTCTCTCTCTTCTATGCTTCAATTCATATACTGTTGCATCAGAACATTTTTGGTATTGCATGGAGTAATTTTAGTATTTTATGTTTGTCTATATATTTGATTGATATAATTAATTCATTCTATTTGAGTTGATAAACTGATTTACGAAGTTTTCTTTTAATATTTTTCACGTGTCTTCATACCTTTACAGGAGAAAAGGCAACAAATTCTTAATGAGATGAGAACATTATGTGAAGCAAGTTGCTATCCTGGTTTAGTTGAATTCCAGGGTGCATTTTACATGCCTGATTCTGGACAAATAAGCATTGCCCTTGAATACATGGATGGTGGCTCTCTAGCAGATGTTATAAAAGTCAAGAAATCAATACCAGAGCCGGTTCTTGCACATATGCTACAGAAAGTGTTGCTTGTATGGATCTTCCACATCCTCTTCCTTTCATGTCTGTGTTGATCAAAATCAGGCTGTGACCTGATGTGTTTTTGAAGTAATAAATTATTCTTTGTACAATTCTGAAGGGCCTGAAGTACTTGCATGAAGTAAGACATCTAGTGCATAGAGATCTAAAGCCAGCAAATTTACTGGTAAACCTTAAGGGCGAAGCAAAAATTACAGATTTTGGTGTAAGTGCTGGTTTGGACAATACAATGGCTATGGTATGCTACTTCTTTGTGACAATTGTCACACTTTTCTTTTGATATTCCTTAAATATGAGCTAATTATTTTATAATAGTACATCAATGTCATCTCATTTAAAGTGAGTGAACAATATGTTTTCTGCTAAATAAATATGTTCCAGTGTGCTACCTTTGTAGGCACTGTGACATATATGTCACCTGAGAGAATCCGTAACGAGAACTACTCCTATGCTGCTGATATTTGGAGTCTTGGGCTAACGATATTGGAGTGTGCTACTGGTAAATTTCCATATAATGTCAATGAAGGCCCAGCCAATCTCATGCTGCAGGTGATTGACTACTCAGATTTTTTTTATTCTTGTCTATTTTCATTCATTACGTATGTTGGGATGCAATATCATCCCTTTTACAGACTGATGCAAAGTGTGGGGACTATTTTAGCTGTTCACATGGTAGCCTTGGTAGGTTGTATTTGAATTCATTGATATGGCAAAGAATGTTCCATTTCTGCATGTCCGTTCGATGATGATGTTAGTTTCCACAATATTTTCTTTTTCCTTGCTGGTTTATGTTCTGTAAGTTCTTTTCTTTTCTTTTTCTTTGAATATATAAATTATCTGTCACTTCATTTGTTGCCCTATCTTAATCTTAAAATCACATACTTCAGGTACTGTTTTTTTCACTCAATTGTTGTCCTCTCTTAAAATCCTAAAATCTCTTATTTCAGATACTCGATGATCCATCACCGACACCACCAGAAGATGCCTATACACCAGAATTTTGTTCCTTCATAAATGATTGCTTGAGGAAAGATGCTGACGCAAGGCCTACATGCGAGCAGGTAAAGAAAACATGTATATGCTAACTTTCATGTAATCTGAGTCCAGTAGGTTAGCAATTTGCATCAATGTCTTGCGGTCTGTTTGAATGTTATTACATATTACTGGTAATAACTTTTTTTGATAAAGCATTAGTGGCAATAACTGTCAGAGTGTTGTATAGTTGTGTGGTTAAGTATATATAGGTATTTATTAACTGATTTACTTTCTCTTGTAAGTATGTCACACTGGCCTTTGGTTGATGAAGACATCACTGCCCCTATCATTGGTCCATTGGAATAAACGGAGGAGGCCCATTCGACATACAGACCTTGGTTTCTTTTCTCTCCCTCTCGTACCATCATGTGCAGACTTCCATACCCTAGCCCACAGCAGCCACCACTGCTGCAGCCAGGGCACCATCACCACCAATGTTCGCTGTCCACCGTATGCGCAGCTGGGGCTGGAAACCTTAGGCGCAGGGAGAAGGAAAGGATGTGATGGATCAAGTAGAAGATGGGTTTCTTCTAACTCCCTGATTAACTGATTTAACATGTGGTTACCTCATTATATTGAAGGTCTGCAGTAGATGTGCTGGACTCGAGTCCTAATACAACATGATCTGGACTTGGCAACATGTCCATTATAATAGGACCACTACCTAAACTAAGACTCTGATCGTGTCTAACTCCTTCAATCCTGGGGATTCCTAAGCAGATATTCTTCCTCCTGGACAGCAGTTGGACTTGGCTGTGGTGAAGACATGCGTCGGTCCCATCACTTAAGTTCGTTAGTTTGTGCTGCCACTCAGCTCCACTACACTCACCTTCTTCGTGTTATGTGATATCTTCGAGTGACCATCAGTCCTGCCTTTTCTAATCTTGATTCAGGTCTCTGCACATTAGGCGTACACCGATATTACTTGGGCTAGTGATAATTCTGATCACTGGTCTCTCTGTGCCTGCTGCCTCAACGATTTCCTGGAAGATCAAGCAGATTGCAGTTTCCCTTCCGAATGCTTAGGCCGAGTTCGTTAGGTTGCTAGTCAAGCAGATCCAGTGAAGCATCTTAATTCTTAAGCAATGCATCGGTTACTCTACGTCAGTGAAGCATGATCTCTCCAAGCACATTGGAGTTGATGCTTCCTGCACGAAATTGCAGATGCAGGAGCGGGTTGTTGCTCTCCAGTATGTGCCATCAGAACTCTAGTTAGCTGATTTCTTCACCAAGGCGCATTCTATAGCTTTGTTGTTGATCTGCCTTTAATTCTGTGTAGGGTATTATTGGAGGTCCATTTCACAAACTTATATGCAAAATGTAGGTACTGATTAGTTATGGCTTGGTCTAATAACAGAATGTCAATTATCTTGACGATGCGTTTTACATCTTTTATCCGTTTCCATTGTTTGGTTTTCTTATAGTGGACTAACATGTTTAACATTCTACAGCTTTTGTCACACCCATTTATCAAGAGGTATGAGCAAACTGGTGTGGACTTGGCAGCATATGTCAGGGGTGTTGTTAATCCAACAGAGAGATTAAAGCAAATAGCAGAGGTGAATTCTTTAGAGCATATTTCAGCTTATTGTTTCTACTTCAGTTAAATATCAGGACACACACTTGATATGAAACATGCCCCCTATGTCAAGAACTGAAGCTAGAACTTTGAAGGGGGTCAGGGAGGGGGAGGTGGGGTAGAGGCTATATGTTGGAGATAGGCAAACACTGTTGCTTGATGATGTTACCGTGGCTTGCTTTCTTTTGCCTCTGCCACCTCACCGCTGGTGGTCACCATTCCTATTTGTTCCACTTCCATCTACCTCCTTTTGGGCACGAGAGGAAGAAGGGGAGAGGGTGAGGTTTATAATATAGCCAGTATATAATCGGTCATCGACTGGGCCTGGATTGTTGAGCACTATGGTTCCACCAAGGAACACTTCCCCACTCCCATCAATCCTACTGTTGAGCCACCTTAACCATGTCCCATGGCCCTGTTCCACAACTCGGCCGATCCATTTTGCTTGTAACTATGGGTTGTACATTAGAAAAAAGGAAGAACAATGCGGCGCAAGTGTGAACCATTTGAGCGGATGCACTACAGTATTCTTATACTTTCATTGGTCGAGTTAAATATTGCTCTAGTGCCAGTTCTTCATTTTGTTGAACTGCAGTGCTTGTCCTTTATGTGTAGAACAACTCACCTGATAGGTTGGTTCAGATATTCTGAAACCTGATAATTTGTTTGTTTATTGTCCAGACAAACCCTTTTGTTTTCCTTTTAATGAACGAAGTCCATGAAAAAAGAAATTACTATAAGTCGTGAGGGTTCAAGTCGCCCTATCCCCATACCCACTTTAACTATATTATTTATGCCTTTTCTTTTCTTTTGAGCTCACGTTCTGATTCTTTGACATTAGCCGGCTCGGTTCCTGAACTCCTAGATTATAAGACTCTTGCTAATAGACCCAACCGTATCCAATAAGGATACCTACCAATACTTGATTTGTTCCTTTTCTTCAAGACTCAGTATTCTCTAACTGTCTGACATAACTTATCCAATGCTTTCACGGATACACTTATCTCCTGCTGTTTTGTGGACCCACAAACATAATAACAACATCACTCAGAAATTCAGACTGAGACGATGGTATGCCCCAAATATGTAAGCTTTGGTAGTGAAAAGTAACCCATTAGCTCCCTTTTACGTTCTTGCGATTCTCATTAAAGATGGGCAGGTTGCCACTATACCTACTAAGCAGATTTCCTCTTTCAATCTCAGATGCTTGCTGTTCATTATTACCTCCTGTTTAATGGCTCTGAAGGACCTTGGAATTATATGAAGACATTCTACAGGGAAGAATCATCTTTCAGGTACCCAATGCAATGTTACACCTTTTAGCATGATCATAAAATCTAGTTGTACTATTATTGCTGTTTAGGCCTTTAACCTTTCTGTAGATCGTGGATCCGATAGCTGGTTACAGTATTATTGAAATTATTTTGGTTCGAATACTATCAAGAGGATGATTAATAACTTTGGGTTGCCGAAAACTTGCTGAAACGATGTTGCCAACAAGTTCATGGAGCTAGCTGAATTGACAGTTCTACTTTTACATAATTCATCATTTCCTGTTAATCTGGGACGTGGCCCCATTTATTCCCTACTTCATCCTATGGGCAGTGTTGCTTCTCTTGTTGTACCAGGTAGTAACTGGCTGGTTACTACCAATATTTTCTGAATTTATCCTGTCAGCATTGTTGCTTATCTTCTGTCACTGTTATGGTTCAGATGATACTGTGTGTGTGGAAGAATGCAAGATGTTTCTGATAATATACATGATAGGTTGTGTTACCTCTCCTGTTTTTTGCAGTTTTTCAGGGAATGTGTATATTGGACAAAGTGCCATATTTGATACTTTATCAAATATAAGAAAGAAGTTAAAAGGTGATCGGCCTAGAGAAAAAATTGTTCATGTTGTTGAGAAGCTACATTGTCGTGCGAATGGGGAAACAGAAATCGCTATTCGTGTGTCTGGATCATTCATCACGGGCAACCAGTTCCTAATATTCGGTGAAGGGTTGCAAGCTGAAGGGATGCCCAGCCTGGACGAAATTAATATCGACATTCCAAGCAAGCGAGTAGGCCAGTTCCGGGAGCAGTTCACCGTGCGTCCAGGGACTTCCATGGGATGCTACTACATAGCAAAGCAAGACCTCTACATCGTCCAGTCCTGAAAACAGTGTATAAAGTGTAAGGTAAGCCTCGCAAATCTCATGTATACTGTTTGGCAACAAAATCTTAAGTGTGTTTCTGGTCGAGCTCAATGTCTGATACTCTTTATCTTCCATTTGAAACAGATGTAATTTTTGCTGTCAACCAAGCTTTCAGTTTGATGGATTGCTCTTATTGCCATTGATCATTTGTTTGCTTATGAGATTGCTTGGTTTGCAGTTATGTTCCGTTTGTGGCGTCAATGATTCCAGTTCATGATGAAAGCTATGTCATGGTTTCCACTTGTCGCGGCCCCTTGACTTCGACAGGCCTCAGATCACAATGCAGTCCTGCTACCATTGACATTGATTCCATTTCTTCTCGATGCGAGCAATCAAACCTGTAGCTGAAACTTAACTTAATTGTTGTTCACTTGTTTGTAAGGTGGCAAGGAGAATGAAGCGATTCTAATGATTGTTGTGCATAGATAGATACTCTTGACACATGGTGCGGGTCCAGTCGAGGCTGCTCAATTTCTGTTGTAGATGAGAAGACTACGCGTGTGCTAATAAGCCCAATGTAGGTTTGTACTACTAATGCTTATGTGTAAAAGACTATCTATAATTAACTCCGCTGGTACTGTATCGTTCTGTTTGACATTTTTCTTTTTTTCTTGAACTGTTACTAATATGTCTGAGAAGTTCAAATTTGATGCACTTTATTTCGAGGGAATACATTAGCTTGCAAGAACATGCGGCAACGGGTTTGTGCTGTCAGCATTGTTTATTTATTTGAAAATAAGTAAATTACAATAGTGAAGGTATCATATAATTTGGTCAGGTTTCATCGAAATCTATATCCATAACTATGGATGTGTCTATTTTGCCTTGCCTGCCCACGACCCTACTTCCGTTAAATGTCGGTTAACCATGCCCGCTGACCTATCGGGTTTGATATAAAATTGATTGATTTGATGCTGCTGCTGCTGCATATAAGCAATTATAGTTGTTCAAAAATAAATAAACAAATAAGCAATTATAGTTTGACGCATAGACATTATTAGAGTTTGATGTAATATTTCAAAGTTATTAAAGTAACAAATTTTTTTTGGTTTAGTTGTAAATGTTAATTGAGCGGCACATGGGTAACCATAACCCTTTTGGTGTGTGATCCACCGTAGGTGAAAACGGCATCGATTTGAAAAATAAAAGATAGATGTAGAAAAAAAATCAAAATATCTTCATGTTGTCCGTTCAATATCGAGAAAGGATCTATCCAGTGCTAGTGCACATACAAATGTTTGTAAGAAGGAAAGAGAAACATAGTTGGGTAGTATACAAGTCATGAACAACTTATCCTTTTACAACATCGAAAAATGTGTCCACAAAATTCAAACGAAACTTGATTTACGCTATAAAAGAAGAAGAAGAATAAATCAATGGTATCATCCAAATTTGATCTGAAATTTCATCTAGCGAATTGTTTTTTGAAAATAATATCTAGTAGCAAATAAATAAATAAAATAGCGGCATCCCTTGAGGCCCATTTATCCGAGGGTTTGAGCCCAACCAACTCCAACCGTGAAGAGTAGAGTAGGACGACTGCATCAACCATCCCGCCGGCCGCCGCCGCCGCTCCAATCCAATCCCCGATTCGATTCGACTCCGGCGGCCGCCCACCCTCTCCTCTCCTCTCCGGCCCAGCGCAGGCGGCGATGCGCGGCGGGCGGTCGGGGGGCGGGGGGCTGCGGAACCCCTGCCTGACGATGCACCAGCCGTGGGCGTCGCTGCTGGTGCACGGCATCAAGCGCGTGGAGGGCCGCTCCTGGCCGTCGCCGGTGACGGGACGCCTCTGGATCCACGCCGCCTCCAAGGTGCCTGACCCCGACACCGTCGCCGCCATGGAGGACTTCTACCGGGAGATCTATGCCGTCGACGGCGTCCACCACATCGACTTCCCCCAGCACTACCCCGTCTCCCGCCTCCTCGGTCCCTATCCATCCTCTTCCTTGCTAGCTACCGCCGCCGCTGCTGCTCCTCTCAGCTTGCTGATGCCATTGCCGATTGATTATTGCTCAGGGTGCGTGGAGGTGGTCGGCTGCGTCAGGTCCGAGGAGCTGGTCTGCTGGGAGGATGTGCCTCAATCAGTAAGACAACTTCATCCCTCTCCTGTCCATGGCCTGGATTTGTGCAGCTTGTCATGTCATGCAATGCCACTCAAACATTGCTTAATATGGTGCTTCTTGAATTGATTGATTGCAGGTCAGGCTCGAAGGCTTGACTGATTTCTGCTGGCTCTGCGAGAATCCACAGGTAACCCCCCCCCCCCCCCCCCCCCGGAAAACCACCGATGTATCGGTCAGTCGCAATTAGTATGCTGTCATTGGCTAGGTTCACATCCCACCTTGTCAAAGCGCCGCTGATCATTGCACGCACCTTATATGCCTGAGACTGAGATGCCTGTTTTTTTCTTTCTATTTTTTGACAATTTTCCATGCACTTTGAATTGTGCAGAAGTTGGTGGTTCCGTTTGAGATGCGCGGTTACCAGGGCGTGTACAATTTGGAAAGACGGGTCAGTTATTAATTGTTGCTAACATAAAGCAATGCTTTTCATCCTTCTTCTGTGACTGTAAATCTTTTGAGCTTATCTGGGTTGTGTCGTGTCGCATCGCAGGTATATGAAGGAGCAGCCAGGGGTCTTTCGCCTGTTCAAGGTCCACTGCCGGTCAAGTTCCCGCTTCCAGATCCCAGAAACCCCTTGTCTCTCAAGCCGGGATCTCTTAATTTCGGCTCTTCAAAGTCCGCGCTGGTCAAAACTGAGAGTGTTTCTGCAGCGATAGCCGGGGCTAGAGCTGCCGCGACTCAGTATTCGAGGAAGGGTAGTACTGCTGCCACTAGCAGTGAGATTCAAACTCGAGGGAAATCGAGGGAGAATCATGCCGATGGCAGTTTAGGGAGTGGTGCTCTGGCATCTGCTGTCCAGAACAGTCCATCCCATCCGCAAAACCAGGATCCATCCCCTGTTGTCCAGAACAGTTCATCCCATTCGGTAAACCAGAATCCATCGCCTGTTGTCCAGAACAGTCCATCCTACTCGCAAACTCGGGATCCTCAGTATATTGCTCAGAGCAGTCTATCCTACGCGCAAACTCGGAATCCTCAGTATATGGTTCAGAGCAGTCCATCCTATTCGCAAACTCAGAATCCTCGGTATATGGTCCAGAGCAGTCCATCCTATTCGCAGAACCAGAGTCAGTCGTCCAATATCCAGAGCACTCCATTCTATTTCCATGACCAGAATCCATCGTCCAATGTACAGAACAGTCCATTCCACTTGCATAATAACCAGAATCAATCGTCCAATGTCCACAACAGTCCATCCCATTTCCATTATCAGAATCAATCTTCCACTGTCCACAACAGTCCATCCTATTCTCATAACCAGAACCCATCGCCCAATGTCCAGAACGGTCCATCCTACTCGCAAAACCATAACCCTTCTCCTGTTGCCCAGAACAGTCCATCGTTTTTGCAACACCAGAACGCCGAGCCTCGGAGAAGTCCCAGACTACAGGGTGGAGCTCCCCACAGGGTGAGTGCTCATTTTTCATTCTGAAGCAGAATTTCGTACCACCAAGATAACTATGAAGTATAAACTGGGGCAGTGAGTAAATTTAGCTGTCTATCCCCAGCAACTATATTGCTGTTAAATTTCCCCAGTAACTTACGTATGAAGCTAAACTAGAGATTTCTATACTAAGCTGTTGCTGTTAATTTGCTCGGCCGGGCTTGGAGACAACTAGACACATAGTTTGAATGCTGGAATTACTGGACATGTCTAGTACACACATGGTTACTTGCTTATGAAGCTAAACTAGAGATGTCTATAGTAAGTTGTTGCTGTTTATTATTTTGAAGTGTTAGATATGTAAACAAGTATTTTGTTTCTCTCTCT
The DNA here is from genome assembly GCA_032464435.1 of Aegilops umbellulata. Taxonomy (NCBI): domain Eukaryota; kingdom Viridiplantae; phylum Streptophyta; class Magnoliopsida; order Poales; family Poaceae; genus Aegilops; species Aegilops umbellulata. Next base: position 659,791,727 of record CP136057.1, read on the forward strand.
GTGTGTGTGTGTGTGTGGAATTAGCAGCCACCTGCTAGAGTTTATTTTTTCAATTTCCTTGCACGGTCAACATGTAAGGTGTGTTTTAGTCAGACGGGTTTTTTTCCAATTGATGCCTAACCCTGTCTTTCTCATGATTTGTTCATTTTGCAAACTAAACTAACGGTTGTTTGGTTAGCTTGTCGCAGCGGCGCTGAGAGACCTGAAGCAATCAAGCTTGCGCGAGAGCAGGGAGCAGTCGTCAGCTCCCAGAAGCTGACCTGAATAATCTGACGATGAATTAAGCTTCTTATTCATTGCTGCGGCACTGTGCGACGATACCGGCTCCTTAATTGTGTACATTGTAGCATTTACCCGTACGTTTCCGACTGAAGGTAGCGTAGCATGATAGTGTGGTCGTGAATGTGTAAGGGGCGACACTGTGCCGTGTCCTGTTGAGCTTTCACTGCAAGGTGTTGCAGGTCATGTATTCTCATGTAACATACTGAACTTAGGTTTGGTTTGAAATACTTTAGTGCTTAGACTAGTTGGTGGTTGGATGTGTATCTCATACATTGACAGTTATGGGACGATCTACCATAGTGACGTTTGGGCCAAAAGTGTGCATGGGGATGTGAACCAGTAATATTGTGCTGCACATTATATATGGGTCAAGCTCTAAGGGTGTGTTTGGTTCATGCCATAGGATATAATGGGCCAGTTCATAGGTTAAAGTATCATAGGATTTCTAGATTTTGGCAAGCAAGTGAAAGTTAAAGTATCATAGGATGCAAAAAAATTGGTAGGGCAAATTTGGGCACCAACCAAACATACCCTAAGCCCTCGTGTGTGCAGGCATATAATGGGCCAGTTCTTTTCAGCTAATTCACAAACAATTGACAATATTTCATAAACAGCTAATTCCACACACAGTGCATGATGTCATAAACAGCTAATTTCACAAACAATTCCAAAAAACAGCTAATTCGACATATTTCATAAAGACAAGTGGGGGATTTGTTGGGAATCCCTGTGCATGATTAGAGGGGCAGTACACATCAATGCTATCCATCCATCTGTACAATATATACCAATGCTGCCCGTCCATTTATACAACTAGATGATCCGTTGCCCCCATGTCGCAAAGGCTAAATACAACCGAGAAGTTAGGCAAACTATACGAAACACTTTTTGGGTATAGTGACCGCACCTTCTCTCTCATTGATTCGGCGTGATTAACTCCTTGCCTAACTAATTACTCTCTCCGTTCCTAAATATTTGTCTTTCTAGAGATTTCAACAAGTGACCACATACGTCTACATACATCCATATGTTGTAACCATTTGAAATGGCTAGAAAGACAAATATTTGGGAACGGAGGGAGTATTTGCAAGCCTAATTAGCTACCTTCCTACTAATTCTGTACATGCCTAATTAATTGTCTATATAATTAATTAATTGCATGCCTAACTTCTAATTATATGTAGTAGTTCTAATTAATTGCTTGCCTAACACTTCTAGAATTATACCTCTAATTATGTGTAGTAGTTCTAATTAATTATTCGGCGTGAAGAATGACTACGTTTCCCTAGAAAGTCCAAGGATCTTCAGCCATGAAAATTGGAGTGTGAAAAGATTATCTTGGAGTGGACGGATCCTGGTCTCCTGGGCTAAATCCCATGCCACTCTCATATTCCAGAAGAACCAATACTGGTTGTACCGTTTCTGGGTGTAAACTCTAGCTATTGCCATCCACCGGTTTGCCTCTGCCGGCGGATCCCCATTTTCCTCAAAGACAACGTCGTCGAGGTCCTCCTCCGTAAGCCCCAGTCTCTGTATTCACATCCTTACTACTCGATCCCGATGCAGAGCCCAAAGTATCCATCGCGAAACCTAGCCCGATGAAAAAGTTCACCGGGCGAGAAGTTGTAATGAGAGCTATCCCTCTCTCGAAACCAAACAAGGCCAAGACTGGGCGGTGATGCGAAGATCGCCTGTTAATCAGTCTGAATCTGGCAAGCAAACAAGGAGGAATGACGAGGGGAGAGCGATCCCAACGGTGACGCTAGTCGCCGAGAGGAAGGAGAACCCTAATCCAGGGGAAGCCAATTAGACACTACTCCTCAAAATTTCTTTATTACTTTTTGTAGGGAATCTTTATTACTACTTATATAAAGCAAGAAATTCGTTTCAGTGGGCTTGTTGAGTGAGAGGTTGCCATGATTCAGGCCTGGCAAAGGCCCATAAATAAAGGATAAAAAAAAAACTTCATTCCCCTTCACACGCTTCGTTCTTCTTCCAGGTTAGCCATGGCGACCTTGCCGACCAGGTCGGGAGCTTTCTCCAAGAGCTATAACTTCGCCTACGCCTGGGACAAGGTTCGTACTTCTTGGTGCCACCCCTCCCCCCTCCCCGTGTGCTGGCTGCGATCAACACATTTTTTTGGGGCGGATCTGATCTGATCTGATGCCTCGCTCTCCTTCGTTTCTGGCTGGCAGAAGGCGCCGCTCACGGGGCAGCAGAGCGCCGCCATCTCCGCGCTCTCGCACGCCCTCGCCGACCGCCCGTTCCCGGCCAATCTGGTAAGGCGTCGGCCGGCCTCCGCATTTGACGCCACTGGCTGTTGTTACCTCGTCAGCGTTTCGTAATTCGGTTTCAGACTTTCCAACTCCTATGCTTGTGTGCTTGTGTTGTCAAATTTCATCTTGTTTCAAGGGGTTTGGGGAATTAACAAGAAACTGGCGGCCATCAGTGTAGCATTATTAGCTCTGGTTAGTCTACATTTGATTGATTTCCGGCTGTTATATATGTCAGCAAGATGCGGACAACGACTCTGCTTCCGAGGAGGCCGGTGCAGTGGATGCGGTCTTGGTGAACACACATCAGGTAAGTAAGTTTTCCCTCGATCGCTGCTATTTATATTCCTTGACTAGACAACTTAGGGGAATCCCATCTGGACGACTTACCTTAAGTTGTTTGTTGATACTATATTAGCAGATAAAAAAAATCTGCAGACTGAACTATTACTTTTATTACCACCTGTAGTTCTACAAATGGTTTGCTCAACTGGAATCTGCCATGAAGTCCGAGGTACATTTGTGCATATGCTACTGTATAGTTAGTTATTACTGGACAGGCTTGCAATTGCAGATCGGCTTTTAATCCTGGCCCTCCCTTTTCATTTTTCAACAGACCGATGAAAAGTATCGCCTCTATGAGAGTACATTGCAGGAACATGTCAACACATGTGATGCTATCCTTCGACAAGTAGGGCTACTGCCAACCTTTCTGTTTGTTTATTTATGTGGAAGAAATTTTACAGTGAACATACGCAGACAACCTTTTCTTTTCTTTTCAGTTTAACATTGAGTATCTCCATTAAATCAGGTGGATGACACACTCAACTTGTTTGAACAAGTACAATCCTTGCACCCGAGAGCTGCCATAAAGATACAAACTTTGCGTGATGCTTGCGACCAACTTGTATGCCCCCCTTTACTCCTTTATTCTTGGTCGAATTAACTATATGTTGTGTGATTTCCACTAGAAATGGCATTTAATTTATTACTTATCGTGCACTCATGCCTACTTTACATGACATGCATGCCTCAGTTTTGCCTATCTGTTCAGTTTTAATTCCAGGATAACGATCTCATCTGATTGTAGATATTTTCTGTATCCCCACTTATTGCATCAACCAGATATTTTTTTTGCAAAGTTTATAATTTGTGTTGACATTTCGATCGACTGATGTATGTGGTTTCAGGATATACAATTTCTGCATGGATCCTTCTGAAATGTTGAATTATGCAATTAAGATAAACAATCGCATGTCATGAAATTACTTACTGTGGTAAGGATATCAACCCAAGTTAGGCTATTAATTGAGAAGCTGTACAAGGAAGATTTAGGTTTCACAACTATAATGCTGGACAGTTTACAAAACAAGTGCTGTAATCATGACCTCCCATTATCTTATTTTTTGACTCTGTTATCAACTTGTCAGCTGAAAACATGTTTTGTTTCATGTACTGGAGGCAGCAGCAGGTGTAACTCCCATTTAACACTTTGTTGTTGTTGTTATTTTTGTGTTTTTTTATTTCAAATAGCATACTAATTAAAGTCTTAAAAGCTTATTTATGTTGTAACCTGGCCATCTTGCCCTTTTTTTTGGCTTCAAATGCTTATGCAGTTGATGGACAAACAAAGACTCATTGGGTTTGCTGAAGCGATCAGAAGTCATCCATTGGAGATCCAACAACCCACGACGAATTTTTCTATTTTTGCACCATTAGCTCAGTTTCTACTATAATTTCCCCCGTTGAAGCACTCGTAAGTAGGTCAAACTACTTTGAGTGAATTGGAAAAATGTAAGATTTGGCATGCTTAGAATTATTCTAGAAACACCAATAATCAGTGAGGATAAGTACTACTCCCTCTATCTCGTAATATAAGATCTTATTACATTCAATATTCAATATGTAAGTACATACGTCACGGCCATGCGTGGTAGTAAATTGTTTGTTTAACAAATGACATAGAATCACCAATGTCTAGTTCAAAGCAAGTCTAGTAGAGTTGCCATATTGGCCTGATGCATAGTTTAAAAAACCGAACCGGAAATCGAACCGAAAAGGTTGTCGGTTCAGGTTTTTACCGGTCGGACCGCCAGTTCATCGGTTCGATTGTTGGTTTTTTTAAGAAATAAAATAATATATATTGATTAATATATGTGCTAATATAGAGTGAAATAATGGTCAAATAAAATTATAACCATGTAGTGGACAACAAAGTAGCACAACCAAGTTGGTTATTGGGCCATGGGCAGGCCCCGCCTACTGCTCACATGCCCTTGGATCGAATCCCACTTTCCCAATTTCTATTAAAACATTTTTCTGGTTTTTCCCGGTTCAATTGCCCGGTTTTTCCACCGGTTTTGTCGGTTCGATCGGTTTTTTCCGATCTGATTGCATATCGGTCTTATTAGCTTTAAAACCCGATGAGACTGCCGGTTCCGGTTTTTTCCGGTTCAACCGCCGGTCCGGTCCGGTTTTTTAAACTATGGCATGATGCCCATAATAACTGCCGTTGATTTTGGTTGAAAAGACAGCTCTACCAGAGACAACCCCCCTCCCCCCTCGATCCCCATAAGTTTTCTAGGGTGCTCCAAATCGAGCTCGCCGGCCTCCATATTTTGTGGTTGTGGAGGGGGGGGGGGGTGGAGAGGGTATCTGGACCGCACTTCATCTAGAAACGGTTTAGCGCTAGTGACAATTACCCTCCCGTTTGCTCTTCTCGTTTGCACCACGACCTCTCCTCCATCGTTATAGAGCTACCTTTGACCGCTTCTGGCCATCCCTAGACCATGCTGTCGATGACTTGGATGACCCCTCGACCCCCATCTCCAATTCCATCGGTTTGGAGTCGTATTCGACGACTTCAACGGTTTGAGCCTTCGACGATCGTTCGCCACCGCTGAGGCCAACACCTCGTCCACCTTGCCGGAGAAGAGGCCAATGCATCCCCATGCCGTTGTGTGCAGGTGGCGGACTCCCTCGTCGGGACTGCAATTGTCCTCAAAGAAAGGACCAAAGAAGAAAATGCAAACATGTCGCACTAGCAAGCCCACCCACCTTTGCGGAAGGGTAGCAGGAAGAGGCCTTCGTGGCCCAGGACAACGTGTGTCCAAGAGGCCATTGACACAACAGTGGTGTGGGCCTTCTCCCATGTGCCTCCATCACCACTCATTTTGCCACGTATGAATAGATGATATCAGCAGAATTTTTTTTGGTTTTGGCTTAAAAATGTTGTATCTCCTAAATAAAAAAGCGAACTAAAAATTCGTTTTCATCATTAAATCCGTCTCGACGAGATCTTCAAAACTAGACCCCATGTTGATATGTTTCGACGATCTTTTTTTTTCCGCAGAAGTTGCCATGATGTTTACACTGCAGTTGCCATAGGGCTTAAACTAAAGTTGCCATGTGGCAATTTTAGTTTGTAGATCATGGCAATTTTAGTATTTTGATGATGGCAACTCCAGTACTTTGACCATGAAAATTGTTTTTGTATGAACCATGGCAATTATACGTGCATGTATCATGGCAATTTTAGTTTATGGTTCATGGCAAGTCTAGTTTCTTAATTCCCCGTTTTATAAATGTCAAAATTTACTTTTAAATGTAGAAGAAAATAGCTGAAACATATCATGGCAACTTCAGTGTAAACATCATGGCAATTCATATGCAATAGACATGACAACTTTTAATCCAAAAAAAAATTCATCAAAACATATCAACATGGGATCTAGTTTCGAAGATCTCATCGTGAGGGATTTAATGGTGAAAAGGGATCTTCAATCGGATTTTTCGTTTAAGAGATAAAACATTTTAAAAATTGAAAATCCAAAAAAATTCTTATATGCATGCATGCGATGATGTGGCAATCTGTTTGCATTAGAGACGTGTGGTGCGTCTCCTTTCCTGCCACACGTGTGGCTGTTAGCGGCGTCCATTTACTTTAATTTGCACTTTGATCAAACATATTTTGTAGTAGTTGCAATTCGCACATGTTGGATATGTGAGCTAGCTAGCTAGGAGGATATAAATATATATGCTGTTTCCAAGAAGCCTGCAATTTTGATGGTGTTATTAACAAACATAAGATTGATTTATCTTATTGGAGTACTAACTAAGGACAACTACGTACATCCTACGTAGACATAACATATGCATGCTTTAATTTGATGTTGTAGTTAGTGGAGTATTCGTTAATTAATTTGACGTTGTATTGGTCACTCCAGCCAATCCAAAGGACTAATGACTTTTGAGAGTCCAAGTACTAATTGGAAAGCACTAAAAAAAGTACTAATTGGAAAAGCGGCAGTACCTTCCTGTGCAGGGTGGAAGCAAAAACCAACCAGATTCACTTGCACCGATTTGCACGCCACTGAACTAATTTCATTTGATTCGATCATAGTGGCACCAATTATTGTATTCACCATTTGTTTGTTATACTTGCACGTGATTATAGTTAAAGGGCCTAATTTATCCCACAATGGATCTCTCCATTCTTTGCAAGCTTTGCGATGCCCGAATTGTCAATGTAACGTCAATTGTATTCAAGAATGAGACGCTCACCGTCAATGTAATACCTGAAAACAATAGATTTCACTCCTTGATTGGATACATTTAGGATGCACCAATAGAAGGATGCCACCATGTCATGACTTCAATATCTATCGTTGCACGCTAGCGCAACTCCGTAAACTTGGCCGTCTATGGCCCCTTCGAGTTTGCTCAGGTGGAAGGGACCAGCGATGCCAGCGGCGTACAGACTGGTGGCGCGACTGTCGATGAAAATCCCGCCGACTTCGGTCATGGCAGACGATGATGGCGTCCCTGATGTCGTTCCCTTGTTGAGGCATCGTCGTTGCAGTTTGCGTCATCGGGCTCGGGATGCTCCGGGGGAAACCCTAGATATGGGTCTCCCGGATCGGACGATGAAGGCGTCTTTGGTGTCGTTCGCCCTCTTGGGGGCATCGTTTTGGAGCAAGTGCTGGCTGGAGAGGACTAGAAGAGGAGCGGTATTCCATCTACCGCAAGGCTGATGGTGGATCCCGGCGGCATGGCGCTGCGGAGTTTCGGCGACGGGCGCGGGCGGATCGATACATGCAGGATAGTGGCGCTGTTTGGCGCCGTGGTGTGGCGTCGACGGCGGGCCTAACAATTTCGGTGCGTCAGTAACTGCTCTGGAGATGGAACAGTGAAAGATGGTGGTGGCGGCTGAGTGTGCGTCGGACCGGTGTGTGAGACAGTCCCGGTATATGGCTGGGCTAGGGCATCCGACTTTAGGCTTTGGTGCGATGTCTGTTTTGTATTCGGTTCGGATATTCGGCACCTCTTCATCAAGTGCATAGGAGTAGTACTGATATATTACTTTGTAAGCTCTTTGTGAATAATTAATAAAGTGGTTGCATGCATCTCCCAGATGCAGAGGCCGGGGGTGTATCATCCTTTTCATAAAAAATAAAAAATTTGGCTCCTTCGAGTAATGAATTCATGTGGGATCCGCTCCTCTTCGACGATTGTTTTAAAAAAAATGAACACTAGCTCACCAACATGTTTGGACTTGACCTGGTCAAGACATGCATGCATGTACCTATCCATATCCATCTACATTGAGCTGGGATATCTTCTTCTTTGACATGCCATGTCAGCAATCTCGCTCTACCGGTCTAACTCCTACTCTCTATTGTGTTGCTTTCTTTTTGAAGCAAATCCAAGTCATTCTTGACGACTGTTTTTATCTACTACATTTATTTTGGAAAGGAGGGAGGCAATGGGAAAGCTAGCTAGTGATTTTATCATGATCTTTTGACCATATACCAATGACTAAGGTTAGAATATCAATTAACCTCCTGAGTGCGGTGCCGGTGGAAGCAAAACAAACTAAGCAGACCCATTGCAGTGGCATCGATTGAATTAGTACAACATGCCAACCAACCTGAATATGTACATACCACCTTATCGACTCGATTCGATTGGACTAGTATGTTTATCTTATTCTTGTGTTTATAATTGCACGTGAGTGAGTGCTACCAACCTTGCATGGATGCATGTTTGGACTCTTGACCTGGTCAATCAGCACATGCATCATGCATGCATTTCATCCTTTTCGTGCCACATCAGCATCCATGCAAGAACGCTTCGTTCCACTTCAGCCGTCAACCATAAAATTCATCGTACTAGTACTTTTTTTGTCTCCCTTCTTGTAAAGAGATTCAAACTTGGCGCCTGTGTCATATATATACGTGAGGCAGGAGTCTTCCCGCGCATTAGGTGAACCATTCATATATTTTTTTTTTCAAAAATCATCATAACTGTTATAAAAGTTCACTGGAGTAAAAATCATCTCAAACATAATAAAAATTACATTGAGATTTCTGGACCGCTGAACGACCACTATTGCCGATAGAAGAAGCTGTTGTCACGACTCCCTTATCAGAGCCAACGTGATCTGATCGATGACAACTGGGAAGTCTTTGTGCACGTGCCCCTAAGGACCAGAGCCTTGGAGCCGCAGTTGTCGGCATTGTGCTGGAATTTTGTCTATTTTGGGCCTAGCCCAATAGCAGTTTCAGAAATTCCTAATAAATCCTAGAGGTCCACTTAGCCCATTTGTGCAAGGCAAGGGATACTACTAAAGTTTAGTCCCACATTGCTAGTTGAGTGGGAGTTGGACCTCCTTATAAGGGAGGCTCTTTCCCCACTTGTACGAGCATGAGAACAAGAGGGATATCCACGCGCGCTCCTCCGCCGCCCGCCTCGCCACGCCCGGCGCGGCGCGGCGCGGGTTGCGGGTTGCGGGAATGAGCCGAGCCGATATCTAAATTTTTGCCACGCACGACGGGTATACGAAAGGTCACGCGGGAGCTGAAACGTTTTTTCTGTAGTGGACACTGAATTCGAACGGTGCGCCTCTTCGGCCGCTGCCTGTTCACTTCATCTCCCTCCGTTGCTTCACCTCCCGCCGCAGCCTGTTCGCGTCCTTCTTCTGTGCCTATATAAGAGAGGTCGCTCCTCTCCAGAGAGACACACCAGAATCTCTTCCTCCTCTCGCCACAAGTTCCTGAGCACTGCGTTGCTGCTATGATCTTCCCCATCCCGGCTTGCGGCGTGCACCGCAGGTCGGGACAGTAGGCCTCCGGAACCGCACCTTTTGAGTCCTGTACGGGAGAAGGGTGATAAGGTTTTTGGGGAGCGCTCCGCGCGACTACTGGCTTCTTCATCACGGACTCCGACGACTACTTCCCCACGACGACTTCTTCCCCGACGTCGACAACCTTCTCGACGACATGGCCAACGAGGACATCAACCCCAAGTCCAGTGCTACCGCTACTGCTGTCCCGTACGTATTCTCCTTTCTGTTAGATGTCCTGCCACAATTTCTCGTACTAGTACTTGCTCTAGATATGTTGTGCTCTACTTCATACATGCAACTAGTTCTACTGTCTGCTATAGATATGCTAGGCTATGGGTCATATATGCAGAAGCTATTTAACTTCTCTCTGTCAGATCGCATGACTCGTTTAATCTCTATTATGTTAGTCATGCTTTATCTAGTATTTCTGTTAATAAAATCATTTGGTAAATTGCTCATATTTCCAACACATTGAACCGTTGAATTTGATGCTTCTGACACAAAATCTCAGCACATGACAAGAAACTCTAACCTCACTGCCCCAAGGATACGACAGGAATCTACGTCGGAGCCCTATCAACTACGTCCATACAGACGAACTCAACAAGGATGGGTGCCCGAAAGACAAACTCGAAGAAAAAGGGCCGGCATTCGCTCGAGCGCTGCGTCTACGAGGACTAAAAATCCTTATTCTAAACTACTAACCAGAGCGTAGGCACCTGCAGGATTCCCCTTCGCGCCAGCAGCCACCAGAGCAGAGGCACCGGAATTTCCCTCCCCGCCACCGGCCACCAGAGCGGAGGCACCGGGATTCCCCTCCACGCCACCGGCTACTAGAGCGGAGGCACCGGAATTCCCCTCCCCGCCACCGGCCACCAGAGCGGAGGCACCGGGATTCCCCTCCACGCCACCGGCTACTAGAGCGGAGGCACCGGAATTCCCCTCCTCGCCATCGGCCGTCAGAGAGGCGGGCAGGGAGGAAAGCGAATTCACGGACACACCGACGAATTCTGGTGGGGAGAGTTTGCCCTAGCCACTTAGGGTTAAGCGAGGAAACAAGAGGGTCGTAAAAACCCACTCATATTGACCTGACCTAATTCAAATCAAAATAATCTGCACTTCCAAACCAAACCAGCACAGCCGTCGTTTTCAGAAACGGTTTCCTCAATCCCAAGGAAGTTATCTGAATTCTATCTAGCTAGAACAAGACTGGCCCAGCAACAAGAAAGAGAAAAACAGCGAGCAAATCCATCCGTCATCTTCAAGTCTGAGTGCTGACTTGAGAAAATCAGATAAAGTGGTGGCTCCAGCACCATGAATCCATGGTGGCTGTGTCCTCGGAGGCGCCGAGCAGCTGCTCGAGGTACTCCGCACCGAGGTCCTCAAGCTCCATCACCATGCCCTCGGGTGTCGGCCTTCACCTTCCTGCCCGCCGCCGTGGCCTTCCGGCTCCGCACGGGCGACACGCTATGGGCACGACCGCACACGTCGTCTGCTGCGCCCTCAAGCGAACGCCGGACATGGTCGACGGGGAAGTTGAGCACGGCGGCGCCGCCGCGGATGGCGAAGGCAGCTTGGTCGTACGCCAGCGCCGCAGCCTCCGGGCTGTCGAAGGTGCCCAGCCACACACGCACGCCGTTCCGCGTCGAGTCACGGATCTCCGCCGCGTACTTGCCCCACGGCCGCTTGCGCACCCCGCGGAACGCACGCCCGTCGCTGACTTGGCGACCTGCTTCCTCTCCGTCGGCCGCCTCTCGCTTCACCGGCGCAGCCACGGCCTTGTGCGTGTCTTGCTGGTGGTGTGAGAGCATGTGGAGCAGGAGCATCTCGTCGGCATCGTTGGTGTCGAACGGGAGCAGGGGCGGCGTGGTCAGAGCACGGTGGTGCCATGGCGTGGAGTCGGCAGAGCCAGTGGAGGAGCCCGGCGAGTGGAGCGGGAGTTGGCGGGATGCTGCTGCTGGGTGGTGGTTCTGCTGCGTGGTCATGGCACGGCGGGTCAAGAAGTTAATGACGCCGGTGGTGAGCCGCCGGGAGGTCGATGAAATGTCGGATTGGAACGGATGGAGGCTCGGCTCCATGGTTTTATACTGGTGATGAAGCAGTGTCGGGATTTACATGGGGAAAATGCTCTGGTTCGTGGTCTCCTTTTCTTAACTGTTTCTGGATCCTCTGCTTTGCTAAGGCAGACGTGTGATGGCGATGTGCTCTTGTATCTGTGATGCTACTGATATTTGTAATAGCATTTTGTAAGTAATGGTAGTAGTAAATTTTATGATGTGATAGGGCTAGCAATTGAGATGCAAATTCAAGTGATTACAGCCAAATAAAAACTCTAGAAATCCACGAATGTTAAAGAAAAACATCAATAAATGCATGGATTTTAAAATCCAGAACTACTAGCGAAAAAACTCAACGAATTGATGAATGTTAAAGAAAAAAAAATCAAGAAAGCCATGGATGTTAAAATCTAGAAATTTGCTGGCATTACTGGCGACTGGGAATGAAAAAAGTAGTCCCACAGACATGGAGTTTTGGCTTCTCATATAGATCCTTATGAAGGGTAAAATCTGAAGAGAAAATAGCAGAATAGTTTAAAAAATTATTAATAATTTTTCCAACGTGTTCTACCTACGTGTAAAGTTTTGTGAAAAAAATGACAGCCATGGCGCTCTGGAAAAAAATTGGTGCTCTCAAATTACAGTTTTTGAAGCATTTACCGAAAGATGGCTTTTGCCTCTCTTTATACATTATACATAAAACAACACCCCCGAACCGATACAAAGTGACGAGGGAAACCCCTTACAATGCAGACCAAAGATAAAACCAGATGACAAGAGTGGACACACTCCATTATGACACACAAGAGACTACTGACTAGAAGAAAGACAACGCCTCCATGAGAAACCACCGACCCGACCTACAGAAAACGAGGATTGAGAGTGATGCCCTCAATGTAGTGTGTAAAAGATAAGAAGTCGTCAGGAGCACTCCAAGCCAAAGCCGAAGGAGCTTCGAGATAGGATCAAAGGTTGCCCTTCGATGTCGAAGAAATGCAACCGGAGGGCACCTAAGCTCTATGGCGTCACCCTCTTGAGGGTGACGACGTGACACGCCGCTGCCGTCCAGAACCCTGATGCGAGGAGTGGGACCACACCAATGCCCCAAGAGGGAAATGACACCCACATGTATCACCACCGTTGGTGTCGAAGCGCAAAGTGTTGGTCCAAGACTCTCCCCCGCCACGTGGCGTTACCACAGTCCTTGTCCGCCACCACCAAATAGGGCCTTCACACCACGGTCTGGAAGATGCCATTTCGAAAGCACCGCCACCGCGAGGATCCCCGCCGACCCCGCTGCTTGGAGAACGGACATTGGGCGCGCGAATGCCGCAATCCTTGGCGTCCGCTTAGCTCTTTGGCATGCATTGGCGCACCACCACTGTCTCGCCTCAGCACCAAGCATTGTCGTGCTCCAGCTTCTTGTGAGGGTCCGATGAAATCCACGCTCCCCTACAAGGCACTTCATCGTGGGTCCTGGGCATCGATTGTTTCTCATGATGTTGGCTCGGCACCGCCAACCGATGTGTTGCTGCAGTCCACTCTAGCAACTCAGGCCAAGTTGTTGATGCGTGTTGGGAGCTTTTTGGAGCGGGCGGAGGCGGACCTGGACAAGCTCTCTCTTGTGTCGGCTGTGTTGCAGTCCACTCCTACGTTGCATCCTTCTAGTCAAGTTGATGTTGTTAGTCAGGTTGATGTTGGTGGTTCAGTGGAGAACAGGGATGAAGAGCTCTATGGTTGTTTCTCCCCTCGAGCCGGGGACAACTTGTCGTCGATGTCTGCCGCTGTAAGCGAGGCCATCGCTGTGGTCGTCGCCCCTGTGTTGCAGATTATGCCCGAGCTTCAACAACTATGTGCGAGACCTGCTTCGCCTCATCCTATGGAGCATGTGGAGGTCGTCTCGCCGGTGACCCTAGGTGAGCATGATTCACCTAGGTCATGTGAGCAACTACAGGCGCCTGAGTCCATCGTGTCGGTGGTATCTGTGACTGATAATGTTGAGGTGGACAGTATGTTGGCGTCTGAGTCCAGCCAGCCACTCGCCATTATGGAGCGTGAAGCTTCGGATGTTAGAGTCTCTCACTCGCATGAGACCGTTGGGCAGGTTTCTGTGCGTGACAAGGTCAATGATATTCTCTTTCAGATAGAGATTCACAGCTTGCTCAAACGTTTGGAGGCGGCTAGGCCTGGATCTGGCAAGGCGATTGTGGAGGAGGCTCTCGGGAGCAAGAGAATGAAGAGTGGCGCCACAAGAAAGGCGTCTGCAGCCGCTTGATGGATGGTCACTTGTCTGTTGGGTTGTCCTTTTGGTCTGATTTGTCTTCACGGATTTGGTGGTGCATGTGGTCTTCGACCGTGTTACTTTTGTTGAGGGTTTCTTTGCGATGTAGCAGTGTGAGGGTTGGTGGTCGTTATGTGTTGGGTATGTTTGTAGGGTTGATCATGTGTTTACGTGGTTGCATGCTCCGTGAGTAGTCCACATGTGGTTGGTTTGTATCGGTTTTCGCCCGGTTTTCCGTTGATTAACTGGGCAATTCTCTTCTGCTTAATTAATCGATGAGGCAAATCTTTTGCCTCCGTTTCGAAAAAAAAACAACAATGCCGCTCGCCGAAGAGTCAACCGCACAGTCAACCTTTCAGAGGCACTGCTCCGGCAACCCAGATCTCCCAGCTCCGAATCCCCGCCCAGCCCTTGGTCACCGCCCACTGAAGAAATGAGACAAAAGGAAGCTTCTTAACGCCATTGGACTACCACGCATTGCTCCTCGTGCCGCCCCCGTCGACCAAGGCCCACAACCACTATCTTAAGACATTACATAGTCACCGCCACTAGCGAGGCCAGATCTTGGAGGTCCCGGCCAGACCACCCCTAGGATGGGACGAGGTAACCACTGCACCAGCGTGAGCCGTCGGGCAAAGGAGCACCGTGAACCAGGGATGCGAGGACGCCAGCCCCATAGTCGGCGCGCGCCATAGAGCATGGGAGGAGTGAGGATACCCAAGGTCCGCGCGCATCAGAGCCATCGTCACCTATCCACGCCTCCGTTGTGACCACCCGCCTACACCACGGCCATGTTGCGCCGCGCTACCAAGAAACGGCCAGAGCCATGCTGCCTTGACACCCCAGACGACCGCCACGATCTCACTAGATCTGACGGCCCACGCCTCCTAAGCCACGTTAGGTAGGGGAGGCATCATCGCCGCCGCTACCACGCGAGATTCGCAGTGAGGCGCTCACTAGCGGCGCCTAGGAGGAGGAATGGGAGGAAGGGAGTGGTTGGTGGTGACGGAAGGAAGGTGCCCGGGCTACTCGCGGAAGCAACAACTTTTTTGAAGCATTTTGCGTCCACTACCACCACCCATGCGCCCACTCCTTGTCCTACAGCGCCATCCACCCAGGGTCCATCCGCAACCAAGTACACTCTGGCCCCTGTCGACGACATCCATGGCAGACACCACACCCGACAGGTGTTTGTTCACACACCATTGAGCTTATTGTTGGATGAAACTCAATGGCCAGTATGTGTGGGTCAACATGATCCATCCATGAAAAACTTGTTGAATCATCCGATTAATCTCGTTGAATTTGAACTATTGTTGTTCTAGACTTATTTGCATGCTATGTATGAATGATTGATGCTATTTTGTATCCGAATTTTGATGAATTCCGTCTTATTTGATGAAATTCGTCCGGTTAGTTGAAAGCCGATTTGAAATGTGTGCAGATAGTTTTGGATGACCGGCTCCCGCATCTGTGTCCGTGCACTGGACCTTCCCTACCAGCGGACGGATACGATGTCCGGTTTGTGGGTCAACGTTGGTGATGTGCTTACATTTCATGCGGTTTCATACTTGCTAAGGAGTTGGGGAGCATGTTAGCATATGTGACGGATCATCTTAAATTCAAACTAGAACTAGTAATATTATTTTTTGAGTTATTATAGCTGAGCTAGCTTACTGAATCATGATCAAGTGGAGGTAGCGGGCCCCACACCACTGGCCGGGGATAATCTCTCAGCAAGGTGGTGGCTGCAACGAAGAATAATTATGATACTGCAACTGGTAATCAAGTGCACGTGAGTCAATAGGCAGGTCCATTGCACCTGAGCTTCAATTCGCACCAATTTCATTATTAGTGGCATATACATAGCTCTAATAATAATTATTAGCTGCTAGTTTGTTAACTACATTCATAATACGTACCGCCACTTGTATTATCATATTGACGTTAGGCAGTGCATGCATTGCACCTCGCCCTGCAAATATCTCGTACATCATTTAGAACACCATGAGTTTGTTAATTAGCTATACTATATTCCATTGCGTTTTTGCTAAAAACAAAATTCCATTGCGGATTGGATCAGAAGAATGTAAAACTACACTCGCACACACGTGGTACATTGTACTCCGTATCTGCAAGTGCTCGTGCGTGCGCCAATTGGTACTTGGCCGGGGTGTCAAGCCGTGAGAAAACAAAGATATTTAGATACGGTTAGGCAGCATCAAGTGTAGATAGCTCTTTTGGGGTCACGTTGCACGCAAAGTCTCGGACACCGGCACTAAGACCAAATGGTACCTAGCAGACGTGACATATTGGAGAAACGCCAATGAATCATTTGGATAAAATTTGCTCGTAATTTGGATACGCATGTAGACTATATTTGTGTTGAGTGCAATCGTCCACTCTCCTGTCTGGTTAACTAGCTAGCTATGGGTGTGTGTGTGTGGCTCCGGTCGTCTCGTAACATGTGCATATGCTTGATACCATGGGTCGCATGCATGCAAGTAGCTAGTCGCCTCTCAAGCATGAAACATCCCATCCTATTTATCAACTCTCCTTTTAACATTAGATGTATACGTATTCCTCTAACTACTTCCTCTGTAAAGTAACATAAGATCATAGATAACTAAAAATAGTGATCTAAGCGATCATATATTACTTACTCGTATTAGCTAGGAGGGGTGTGTTTGGCTTCTATTCACCACTAGGCCGGTGGCCCACGCAAAAAGCGCGGGCACCATATTTATATCTTTTTTATCAAAAGTAATGTTCAACTTTTGTTTGAGTAACTAAGTTACGTCGTGCAAACACAATATCATTCAATATTGTTCTATTTAAATTTGGGGCGGGAACACTAATTGAAAATGTAGGAATCCTCAAAACTAAAAGTAGACCATTGGAAACAATTGGATATAATTCAGAAAATTTGTAATTATGGAATGTTTATCTATGAATATTCTTTTAACCGTGTGATGTTTGCTTGAAACTATTTCCCTTTGGCTCTAGTCATCACCGTTCGGTATTCGTTGATGAGAATCTCTTCTTAAAGAACAAAGGCCAATATATCATGTACTTCATTCACAGATATGAAAAACTGAAACAAATATTTTGTGGCTTTCAAGCTTGTGAAACATATGTTATTCCATTATGTAGTAACTCAAATAAATGAATAGACACTTTTTAACTCCACGTCCCTTTTTCCATTCTTTTTTGGAAGCTTCTTTTGTTTGTGTGACCGAGGTGTATCCATCATCCATAGGTCCTGCCGTTGCAGTGGTGTTGCTGTGGTTGACGGCTAGCTGAAATTAAACAAGTCTATTGTGAATTTGACATCGGCCCTACATATACGTTGACAGCTTAATGAATGGATATATTGGAGTTAATTGCACAGAAGTACCACAATTCGGGCATCACATGCAGATTGGTACCACGATTGCTAATTTTTACATGTCAGTACCAACATTGGTCCGGATTTTTGCAAATTAGGCTAAAACGCGTATTTATACGTATTGACAGTGTATCTGACTGTTGGGGCCCGTCTATCAGGTGCCCACGTGGCATATTTTTTTGCAGAAAACCCCCTTACGTTGTATGTAATCACAAAAATGGCCAAACTTTTTGCGGGAAAAAGGCTCCATGAGAGCCTATGTTTTTTTTTGCGGGAAAAAGGCTCCATGAGAGCCTATTTTTTGCGGGAAAAATAGTATAAGAAAGCTAACGCCTGAATTCGAACCAGAACCGCGGTGTGGCGTGGTGGTTAGCGCGTGCCGCCTGTTGACTGCAGGTCGCAGGATCGATTCCGGCCGCGCCCGGAAATTTTCAAACCAGTCCAGATTCGGTGGTGGAAATTGCGAAAAAAAAACATAGGCTCTCATGGAGCCTTTTTCCCGCAAAAAATTTGGGCATTTTTGTGATTACATACGACGTAAGGTGGTTTTCTGCAAAAAAATATGCCACGTGGGCACCTGACGGACGGGCCCGGACAGTCAGATACACTGTCAATATGTATAAATATACATTTTAGCCTAATTTGCAAAAATCCGGACCAATGTTGATACTGACATGTAAAAATTAGCAATCGTGGTACCAATCTGCATGTGATGCCCGAATTGTGGTACTTCTGTGCAATTAAGTCGATATATTGAGAAAAAGAGAAAGGAAGCAACGTACGCTTGGTCGAAAGTAAACCCTTGCATGCATGCCACGCCATTGCTGACGAAGCGGATTTTCTCCTTCCTTCCAGGAAGCAGCGTACTGGTATTCATATGTCATTCTGCAGATAGTTCGCACGACACAAATAGAAGCTTCTGAGAGAGGACTAGAGCAAGTGATATGGAGGAGGAAGGAAGGTTCCATGAATGCAGACAGGAAGGCAGGCTGGGTTCATCGCCCCTCACCTCCACAGATGATGTCCAGATAATTAAGGAGGTGTGCCATCAAACATCACGTGCACTATTGCACGCAGCTTCATGCGAATGTACATCGTGCAGTTGCACCCATCTGCATGCATGCAGACGGATGGATGTGTGAGTGGGTGGGGCACAATGTTTGAACTGCACATAAAATCTTTCGTTTCTGACCTTCCAAAGAGGCGGAAACAGATTTTACAGGCAGGGAAAAAAAAGACTAGAAAAGGGGTAAATTTTGAAGCAAATACTATACACCATCATACGTATAATGAAGCAACTTGCAGTTTGTTCGGACTTAATTATGCAATTTACACGTGTTGGATATGCAGTCATGCCCAAGTAGCTATAATAAAAAAAATGTCGTTTCTTAGAATGAAAAGTACGTACATCATCAACTTTTTTGGGATCTCGAAAACTAATTCTTTTCCCACCTTGATTTACAAGACCAAATTCCACCGGCAAAAAAAGCAAGAATATATAAGGTCAAAGGGATAATGTGCCACTAGACCCACACGGCCATTTAATTTAATTTGCACTATGATCCATCATATTTTGCAGTACATGCAATTCGCATGTGTTGGATAACTAGTCACGCCAAGTCGCTAGCTAGCTGGCTAGGAGGATACATATATAGACTTAAAAAAATTAATTGCATCACAAGTCCATATTTTTCAACTTCATCCATAGACTGAACATTCGTGTCACGTTTAGACAACACCAATGCATATACCTCAATAAAAACCCTACTCCTTCTGGCACAATACCTTAGCATTGCACTATCATATCCATCGCCCACAAACAAGAGACAAGCGTGGAGGAGGTTTACGAAAGTCCGGACCGATCCCAAGCCCGTTTTCTGACCGTCCTGGCCCACCAAAAACCCATCCTCCTCCCGCACGTGCTCCCATCCGGTGCCAGCTGCCCGCATTCATGCCGCTGTAGAGCTCGCTGCTCAACATTGAAGACGGCCCGGGGTGGATGCGACCTCTCATTGCCTCTACCATTGAAGCGGCGTCGGCCAAGGGCGCCGCCCGCGACCCGTCTTCGGTGTTCGCGCCTGTTCAATGCCGGAGATGCGTGACTGGACGGGACGAGACGGGTATCTACCGCGCCCGTTCAATGCCGCTGTCCGTCTGTCTGCCACCATTAAGCAGGCTCATTGGCCAAGAAACCCACTCCAGCGCCGCGCATTGACGCACCCGGACGCCTGGCCTCACTGGAATCCGCTATATAAAGGCGGCCTCACTAGAACCAGCCCATCCGCATCCTCCTCGCCTGCAGTGGACCCGCCATGACCGCCAGCGGGAAAGCACTGCCGAACAGTCTTTCGCCGGAGATGAAGCACGTGGTGGCCCCCCTTGCCGCCGCCTGGCATAGCCGACCAGCTCGCCCGAGGTCTCCAATGACGAGGACGACACCACGATGGAGATGGGCTCATACGACTCCGCATCGGCCCCCGCGCCTCCTGCGCGCACCGCCTTCACCATGGAGCAGGTGCAGGCACAGTTCAACGCCACCATGGCAGATGTGCAGCTTGTGCCGGTTCCTTTGTAGGCATTCCAGCAGGCATAGGGAGAACAACGGTACAACCTGTTCCTTCTAGAGCGGCACCAGTTGGTGGAGAGCCAGATCTACGGTGAGCGCGCGAGCGAGGAACCGTGGCGGCCATGGCCACGGAGAACTCAAATTTTGTCGCGGAGCATCATGCCATATACGATATCGTCCGCGCTCAAGCCGCTGCTCGGTAGGAAGCGGCAGTCGCAAAGGCGCAACTGTAGGCGATCACGGAGGAGAGCATAGCCAGCTGCGCCTCCTACGCGCCGCCGACAAACCATCAACCGCCCCAGTAGGACGACGACAACCAAGGCCCACCATTTTCCTCGTGGACCTCACGTCCACCGGCAACGCACAAAGTGCGGACTCCTCTGAGGATGAGTAGGCCATGGGAGGCGGTGGGGCCTGGTATCCCCATGTGGGTCGGTCCGTCTTCCGTGTTCTACTCTTTCTCGCCGGAGATCGCACCTTCACTTCATCGGTCTTATCGCAGGTGCTCATGGAGACGGTGGAAGGAGGACGACACGTGCTTGGACGCGGGGCGCCGCCGCCGTAGGATGGGTTTTGGGACGGGTCTTTTTTTTGTTCTAAATGTAGTTAAATCTGCCATGTTTGTACGAAATCCACCTGCATTTGCATGCATTTCATCGAGTTTGTTAAAAAATAGTTTGAAATATATGCGGCTAGTGTTGGATGTCGACCTTCCGTATCCATGTCTGTGAACTCGTCTCCCCTGTTTTCTGCGGTTGCCGTTGAAGATGGCCTAAGGACAACTACGTACTGCCCAAGCCGGATGCATGGACGACGGCATGAATAGCAGATGGTTTTGCGCCATGTACATCCTACGTGGACATAACGTATGCATGCGGAGTGTGGAGTTTCTATACCTGAGCTCATATGCTCCTGCTATGAACAGTAAAATAAATAAAATAGAAAAACATTTTAAAAAATTCTGAATTTTTTTTTGGCATACTTTAAGAAATGTTTGTTGTGGACGGATGGCTGGCCGTGCAAGTCAGTCCACTTTGTACGACATCATTCAGGTATAAGTAGCCAGTCTCGTTAGCTTGCAAGCCTGGGCTCTTAACCGAGCAGCAGGCAGGACCGACTCAAGTACCACAAGGCAGGCCACCTGATGCGTGTGAATATGCCACAAGGTCTCACGCCTGCTCCTGTATCCATGACGATCCCGATGTCGCATTCCTCAAGGCCGACGCTCGGCACGGTGCTCCTGCTCCTCGTCATCTTCTCCCTCAGCGGCATCTTCTCCTGCTGCGCTACCACCCCGGAATACAGGCTCCGCTCCCTCCTCTGGTTCTCGGCAGCCCGGCATGCTCCAGGACGGCCCGCACACCCTCATCTCCATCGGATCGGCGCCGAGCAAGGCAGCCTCCGAGCACAAGGTAGTAGCAAAAAAACGATCTCTCTGTTCTTTTAACCGAACCGATCTCTCTGTTGTGCAACTTATTTTCAGTTTTGACACAGGAAAGATCATCTATCTATTGCAAACTTCAGCTGATGATTGATGGCGTCTTGCCTTGTTGTTTACAGAGCGAGAAAGTGGGGAAGGAGTGCGGGTTGCCCGTAATCATGCCACGGGGATAACATTGCTAAGTTCTACGCGAGGCCCTGCCCGCGCCGATACCCGTCGTGCGCTACGGTTCTAGCTGTACTGGCGATATGTATGCTATATAGTATTCGACGTGTATTAGTGATAATATTCGATGTACGGACACATGGAGATTATGTAGTTTTTCTTATAATTGAAGGCCTCCTAATTTGAATACTACTTTATTTTGCGATTTGATTTTTCTTATTGAATGCTCAAATTGGAGAGCACTATGCAAGCCATATGCATATGATTAGTTGAATAATAATGATCTAATTTAGTCTTTGAATTATGAACGTATAGGAAATGTCATCATCGGACGACGAAAGTCTCCCGGGGGTGTGCGACTGGTGCCACGACGATCGAGGTGAGTGCGACATGCCTCACCTGGACGATGGTCGGCGCTTCAGCATTAAGCTCGAGGAGACCTTCGAAGTTGAAACAGTACGCAACGACGACAAGTGTTTTTTTTTTCATAATTAAGCATGACTTCAACTATTTCAACCTGTAATTTTCATCTTTTACAATTCGAGTATAGTTGATCCCATGCCATGCAAGACGCTATGTCTTGGAGAGGATGGATTTTGAAGACCATGAAAATTTTGAAACGAAGAAAATTCACCTAAGGACCCATCATGATGTGGATTTTGAAGTAAAGTTGTATAATGCTGAGAGCGTAACCCATTTTGGTTGCAAAAATTGAGAAGCATTTTGCAAATTGTATGGTTTTGATGAGGGTATGCTTGTCACCATGGATCTTGGTGATCCTGAAATCGAGGAAGACAATATGGATATTTGGGTCCTTGTTGATACTCCTCCAGTTCTACCGCTATGTGAGTTTCTCAAACATAGTTAATTATTAACTAATTTATATTGTTCATTTCAAAATAGTTGACAGCTTATTTCCGTTGACAGCTTATTTTGAAGTATCAAATAATGTGCAGAAGATGGTAGATATAACTTACTACACCGATGACTCTGAGTTAACTTACAAGGAGAAAACTCATCTGGTTGGATTTTGTAATTATCTTGAGAATTACAATATCTACAATCGAACTCCTCAACATTATGGTCAATACGTGCCACTAGTGCACGTGTTGAACTACGGTAACTACCATGGAGATACTCTGGTAAGATTTTTTACTATTACGACATCCGTGCATCTTTTTGCATACTTCTAAAACTAGTACATCATTGCTAACTACAAAGTTATTACTATGTTTTTCAACAGAGAATCCCAGAGGATTGTGTGCCTCATTTGTTGTATCAGAATGGCGGCAGCCTTCGTGTTTTGAACATATATCCAGGTCATCCTACGAATCTCAACTGTACATACCGGATTTTAAAAAGAAGTGGAGACATGACAATCAAAGGATGGAAAAAATGTATGGAGAGTCGTAATGAGCTTCTTATAAGCAAAAGGAAGCGAGGCGCAAGAATTGGAGACAGGATGATCTCCATTTTTCATAATGGAGAGTCAAGGTCTATATTGTTTTATGGTATTTTACCTTAAGTGTGTTTAGGTCCTACCTGATACTGATGATCATGTGCTAAGAACAATTATGTAGGGTTGGGTTCGATGACTATGAGGATGATGATCGTATGACTTATTATTAATAACGAGTAGAAGTTGTATGATGATGCTTGATTAATTAGTAGGACTTGTTATTATATATGATGATATACGTATGATGCGAGCATGCATGAGTTATTATATATATATATGTGGGTGAAATGAACATAGCAGTAGCGTAGGTAAACCAAGGATGAAGATATAAGAGAGGACACTTCTCTCTATTAGCTAGCTAATAACAACCTAAAAATAACCCCCTAAACCCCTAAAACAGCCACTTTTTTTAAAAAAAAAAGAAAAACCTCAGCTCCAGCCAGCTGCTGACGCGTGGAAGCCTTTTGGTCCCGGTTTATGTCATCAACCGGGACCAAAGGCCCCCCTGCCTGGGCTGCCGGCAGCGGCCACGTGGAGGCCCATCTGTCCCGGTTCTGGTTTGAACCGAGACTAAAGGGTGAGGGCATTAGTAACGACCCTTTAGTCTCGGTTCAGGAACCGGGACTAAAGGCCCTTATGAACCGGGACAAAAGGCCGGTTTTCTACTAGTGATTCTCCGTATGAGTCACCCCAAGCCCCAACGTATGATCAATGATTCACTCAGGGTTAGTCTTGAGGACGACCACCACATCTTTACCAACTTCTACAGAGCATACCACAAGTAAGAAAGCTTCTGGATGCACCTCTACTGCCTAGGAGCCCAAGATCCAAGAGTAACAAGTGATGATGAAGAAATCAAGTGGGGAACATGAATATGTTTGGTCAAGTTGTAGATCGGGTCTTGCTCTTTCTATCACCAAAGAATCAAAATGTTTGGGGTGGAGGAATAAAGAGTATTGAGAAAAATGGAGTTTGGCAATGGTGGGTCAGCTCCAGGCATTAGGTTTATGAGAGAGAGAGAGAGAGAGAGAGGAGGAGGAGAAGGGTTCTTTTATAACCCACCACCTCCAAGTGACCATTGCAACCAGATGGCCACGTGTGCATGGGGTCACCTAAGAGAATCCCCCCTTCGACATGCGCACGGGGGCCTAGGACCCCATGGTAGAGGGTGTCTAGAGAAACTGCACATACCCCATGTGTATCGGGTGTCCAGAGAGTTGTCCCTGGATCCTGTGGACACGACCTATGGTAACCATGGACATATATGATGTTAGGTATTTCAAAGTGGTTGGAGTAAGTAGGCTAGTGTACATGCTTGAAGTGTTGGGGAACGTAGTAATTTCAAAAAATTTCCTACGCACACGCAAGATCATGGTGATGCATAGCAACGAGGGGGAGAGTGTTGTCTACATACCCTTGTAGACCTGAAGCGGAAGCGATCACAACGTAGAGGAAGTAGTCGTACGTTCTCCTCGCGATCCGACCGATCCCGGCGCCGTTACTCCGACGCCCCCGAGTTCTTGGCACACGTTCAGCTCGATGACGCTCTTCGGGCTCCGATCCAGCAAAGCTCCGGAGAGAGAGTTCCGTCAGCACGACGGCGTGGTGACGATCTTGATGATCTACCGGCGCAGGGCTTCGCCTAAGCACTGCAACGATATATTCGAGGTGTAATATGGTGGAGGGGGGCACCGCACACGGCTAAGGAACGATCACGTAGATCAACTTGTGTGTCTTGGGGTGCCCCCCTGCCCCCGTATATAAAGGAGCAAGGGGGAGGCCGCCGGCCTAGCCTTTGGCGCGCCTATAGGGAGTCCTACTCCCACCGGGAGTAGGACTCCTACTTGGAATAGGAGGGGGGAAGAGGGAAGTGGAGGAGAGGAAGGAAAGGGGGGCGCCGCCCCCCTTCCCTTGTCCTATTCGGACTAGGAAGGGAGGGGCGCGCGGCCACCTCTTCCCTCTCTCCTCTCTTCTCTCTTTTGGCCCACTATGGCCCAATAACCCCCCGGGGGGTTCCGGTAACCCCCCGGTACTCCGGTAAAATTGCCGATTTCACCCGGAACGTTTCCAAAGTCCAAACATAGGCTTCCAATATATCAATCTTTATGTCTCGACCATTTCGAGACTCCTCGTCATGTCCGTGATCACATCCGGGACTCCGAACTCCTTCGGTACATCAAAATACACAAACTCATAATAACTGTCATCGAAACCTTAAGCGTGCGGACCCTACGGTTCGAGAACAATGTAGACATGACCGAGACACGTCTCCGGTCAATAACCAATAGCGGGACCTGGATGCCCATATTGGTTCCTACATATTCTACGAAGATCTTTATCGGTCAGACCGCATAGCAACATACGTTAGTTCCCTTTGTCATCGGTATGTTACTTACCCGAGATTCGATCGTCGGTATCCAATACCTAGTTCAATCTCGTTACTGGTAAGTCTCTTTACTCGTTCCGTAATACATCATCTCACAACTAACTCATTAGTTGCAGTGCTTGCAAGGCTTATGTGATGTGCATTACCGAGAGGGCCCAGAGATACCTCTCCGACTATCGGAGTGACAAATCCTAATCTCGAAATACGCCAACCCAACATCTACCTTTGGAGACACCTGTAGTACTCCTTTATAATCACCCAGTTACGTTGTGACGTTTGGTAGCACCGAAAGTGTTCCTCCGGTAAACGGGAGTTGCATAATCTCATAGTCATAGGAACATGTATAAGTTATGGATGAAAGCAATAGCAACACGCTAAACGATCAGGTGCTAAGCTAATAGGAATGGGTCATGTCAATCAGATCATTCAACCAATGATGTGACCTCGTTAATCAAATGACAACTCCTTTGTCTATGGTTAGGAAACTTAACCATCTTTGATTAACGAGCTAGTCAAGTAGAGGCATACTAGTGACACTCTGTTTGTCTATGTATTCACACATGTATTATGTTTCCGGTTAATACAATTCTAGCATGAATAATAAACATTTATCATGAAATAAGGAAATAAATAATAACTTTATTATTGCCTCTAGGGCATATTTCCTTCAGTCTCCCACTTGCACTAGAGTCAATAATCTAGATTACACAGTAATGATTCTAACACCCATGGAGTTTTGGTGCTGATCATGTTTTGCTCGTGGAAGAGGCTTAGTCAACGGGTCTGCTACATTCAGATCCGTATGTATCTTGCAAATCTCTATGTCTCCCACCTGGACTAAGTCCCGGATGGAATTGAAGCGTCTCTTGATGTGCTTGGTTCTCTTGTGAAATCTGGATTCCTTCGCCAAGGCAATTGCTCCAGTATTGTCACAAAAGATTTTCATTGGACCCGATGCATTAGGTATGACACCTAGATCAGATATGAACTCCTTCATCCAGACTCCTTCATTAGCTGCTTCCGAAGCTGCTATGTACTCCGCTTCACATGTAGATCCCGCTACGACGCTTTGTTTAGAACTGCACCAACTGACAGCTCCACCGTTTAATGTAAATACGTATCCGGTTTGCGATTTCGAATCTTCCGGATCAGTGTCAAAGCTTGCATCAACGTAACCACTTACGATGAGCTCTTTGTCACCTCCATATACGAGAAACATTTCCTTAGTCCTTTTCAGGTACTTCAGGATATTCTTGACCGCTGTCCAGTGATCCACTCCTGGATTACTTTGGTACCTCCCTGCTAAGCTAATAGCAAGGCACACATCAGGTCTGGTACACAGCATTGCATACATGATAGAGCCTATGGCTGAAGCATAGGGAACATCTTTCATTTTCTCTCTATCCTTTGCAGTGGTCGGGCATTGAGTCTTACTCAACTTCACACCTTGCAACACAGGCAAGAACCCTTTCTTTGCTTGATCCATTTTGAACTTCTTCAAAACTTTGTCAAGGTATGTGCTTTGTGAAAGTCCAATTAAGCGTCTTGATCTATCTCTATAGATCTTGATGCCCAATATGTAAGCAGCTTCACCGAGGTCTTTCATTGAAAAACTCTTATTCAAGTATTCCTTTATGCTATCCAGAAATTCTATATCATTTCCGATCAGCAATATGTCATCCACATATAATATCAGAAATGCTACAGAGCTCCCACTCACTTTCTTGTAAATACAGGCTTCTCCAAAAGTCTGTACAAACCCAAATGCTTTGATCACACTATCAAAGCGTTTATTCCAACTCCGAGATGCTTGCACCAGTCCATAAATGGATCGCTGGAGCTTGCACACTTTGTTAGCTCCCTTTGGATCGATAAAACCTTCTGGTTGCATCATATACAACTCTTCTTCCAGAAATCCATTCAGGAATGCAGTTTTTACATCCATTTGCCAAATTTCATAATCATAAAATGCGGCAATTGCTAACATGATTCGGACAGACTTAAGCATCGCTACGGGTGAGAAGGTCTCATCGTAGTCAATCCCTTGAACTTGTCGGAAACCCTTTGCGACAAGTCGAGCTTTGTAGACAGTAACATTACCGTCAGCGTCAGTCTTCTTCTTAAAGATTCACTTGTTCTCTATTGCTTGCCGACCCTCGGGCAAGTCAACCAAAGTCCATACTTTGTTTTCATACATGGATCCCATCTCAGATTTCATGGCTTCAAGCCACTTTGCGGAATCTGGGCTCACCATCGCTTCTTCATAGTTCGTAGGTTCATCATGATCTAGTAGCATGACTTCCAGAACAGGATTACCGTACCACTCTGGTGCGGATCTTACTCTGGTTGATCTACGAGGTTCTGTAGTAACTTGATCTGAAGCTTCATGATCAACATCATCAACTTCCTCACTACTTGGTGTAGATGTCTCAGAAACCGGTTTCTGAGATAAACTACTTTCCAATAAGGGAGAAGGTACAGTAACCTCATCAAGTTCTACTTTCCTCCCAGTCACTTCTTTCGAGAGAAACTCCTTCTCTAGAAAGGATCCATTTTTAGCAACAAATGTCTTGCCTTCGGATCTGTGATAGATGGTGTACCCAACTGTCTCCTTTGGGTATCCTATGAAGACACATTTCTCCGATTTGGGTTCGAGCTTATCAGGTTGAAGCTTTTTCACATAAGCATCGCAGCCCCAAACTTTAAGAAACGACAACTTTGGTTTCTTGCCAAACCATAGTTCATAAGGTGTCGTCTCAACGGATTTTGACGGTGTTCTATTCAATGTGAATGCGGCCGTCTCAAGAGCATAACCCCAAAACGATAGCGGTAAATCTGTAAGAGACATCATAGATCGCACCATATCAAGTAAAGTGCGATTACGACGTTCGGACACACCATTGCGCTGTGGTGTTCCAGGTGGCGTGAGTTGCGAAACTATTCCGCATTGTTTCAAATGTAGACCAAACTCGTAACTCAAATATTCTCCTCCACGATCAGATCGTAGAAACTTTATTTTCTTGTTACGATGATTTTCAACTTCACTCTGAAATTCTTTGAACTTTTCAAATGTTTCAGACTTGTGTTTCATTAAGTAGATATATCCATATCTGCTCAAATCATCTGTGAAGGTGAGAAAATAACGATATCCGCCACGAGCCTCAACATTCATCGGACCACATACATCCGTATGTATGATTTCCAACAAATTTGTTGCTCTCTCCATAGTACCGGAGAACGGTGTTTTAGTCATCTTGCCCATGAGGCACGGTTCGCAAGTGCCAAGTGATTCATAATCAAGTGACTCCAAAAGTCCATCAGTATGGAGTTTCTTCATGCGCTTTATACCGATATGACCTAAACGGCAGTGCCACAAATAAGTTGCACTTTCATTATTAACTCTGCATCTTTTGGCTTCAACATTATGAATATGTGTATCACTACTATCGAGATTCATCAAAAATAGACCACTCTTTAAGGGTGCATGACCATAAAAGATGTTACTCATATAAATAGAACAACCATTATTCTCTGATTTAAATGAATAACCGTCTCGCATCAAACAAGATCCAGATATAATGTTCATGCTCAACGCTGGCACCAAATAACAATTATTTAGGTCTAAAACTAATCCCGAAGGTAGATGTAGAGGTAGCGTGCCGACCGCGATCACATCGACTTTGGAACCATTTCCCACGCGCATCGTCACCTCGTCCTTTGCTAGTGTCCGCTTAATCCGTAGTCCCTGTTTCGAGTTGCAAATATTAGCAACAGAACCAGTATCAAATACCCAGGTGCTACTGCGAGCTCTAGTAAGGTACACATCAATAACATGTATATCACATATACCTTTGTTCACCTTGCCATCCTTCTTATCCGCCAAATACTTGGGGCAGTTCCGCTTCCAGTGACCAGTCTGCTTGCAGTAGAAGCACTCAGTTTCAGGCTTAGGTCCAGATCTGGGTTTCTTCTCCTGAGCAGCAACTTGCTTGCTGTTCTTCTTGAAGTTCCCCTTCTTCTTCCCTTTGCCCTTCTTCTTGAAACTAGTGGTCTTATTGACCATCAACACTTGATGCTCCTTCTTGATTTCTACCTCCGCAGCCTTTAGCATTGCGAAGAGCTTGGGCATAGTCTTTACTAACCCTTGCATATTATAGTTCATCATGAAGCCTTTGTAACTTGGTGGCAGTGATTGAAGAATTCTGTCAATGACACAATCATCCGGAAGATTAACTCTCAGCTGACTCAAGTGATTGTAATACCCAGACATTCTGAGTATGTGCTCACTGACAGACCCATTCTCCTCCATTTTGCAGCTATAGAACTTATTGGAGACTTCATATCTCTCAATCCGGGCATTCTGTTGGAATATTAACTTCAACTCCTGGAACATCTCATATGCTCCATGGTTCTCAAACCGACGTTGAAGTCCCGGTTCTAAGCCGTAAAGCATGGCACACTGAACTATCGAGTAGTCATCAGCTTTGCTCTGCCAGACGTTCATAACATCTGGCGTTGCTCCAGCAGCAGGCCTGGCACCCAGCGGTGCATCCAGGACGTAACTCTTCTGTGCAGCAATGAGGATAATCCTCAAGTTACGGACCCAGTCCGTGTAATTGCTACCATCATCTTTCAACTTTGCTTTCTCAAGGAACACATTAAAATTCAACGGAACAACAGCACGAGCCATCTATCTACAATCAACATAAACAAGCAAGATACTATCAGGGACTAAGTTCATGATAAATTTAAGTTCAATTAATCATATTACTTAAGAACTCCCACTTAGATAGACATCCCTCTAATCTTCTAAGTGATCACGTGATCCAAATCAAACTAAATCATAACCGATCATCACGTGAAATGGATTAGTTCTCAATGGTGAACATCATCATGTTGATCATATCTACCATATGATTCACGCTCGACCTTTCGGTCTCCGTGTTCCGAGGCCATATCTGCATATGCTAGGCTCGTCAAGTATAACCCAAGTATTCTGCGTGTGCAAAACTGGCTTGCACCCATTGTAGATGGACGTAGACCTTATCACACCCGATCATCACGTGGTGTCTGGGCACGACGAACTTTGGTAACGGTGCATACTCGGGGAGAACACTTCTTGATAATTTAGTGAGAGATCATCTTATAATGCTACCGTCAATCAAAGCAAGATAAGATGCATAAAAAGATAAACATCACATGGAAATCAATATAAGTGATATGATATGGTCATCATCATCTTGTGCTTCATGATCTCCATCTTTGTAGCACCATCATGATCACCATCGTCACCGGCGCGACACCTTGATCTCCATCGTAGCATCGTTGTTGTCTCGCCAATCTTATGCTTCTACGACTATCGCTACCGCTTAGTGATAAATTAAAGCATTACAGGGTGATTGCATTGCATACAATAAAGCGACAACCATATGGCTCCTGCCAGTTGCCGATAACTCGGTTACAAAACATGATCATCTCATACAATAAAATTTAGCATCATGTCTTGACCATATCACATCACAACATGCCCTGCAAAAACAAGTTAGACGTCCTCTACTTTGTTTGTTGCAAGTTTTACGTGGCTGCTACGGGCTTAAGCAAGAACTCATCTTACCTACGCATCAAAACCACAACGATAGTTTGTCAAATTGACTCCGTTTTAACCTTCTCAAGGACCGGGCGTAGCCACACTTGGTTCAACTAAAGTTGGTGAGATGTCTCCCGCAAGCCATCTGTGTGCAAAGCACGTCGAGGGAACCGGTCTCGCGTAAGCGTACGCGTAAGGTTGGTCCGGGTCATCTCATCCAACAATACCGCTGAACCAAAGTATGACATGCTGGTAGGCAGTATGACTTGTATCGTCCACAACTCACTTGTGTTCTACTCGTGCATATAACATCAAACCATAAAAACCTAGGCTCGGATGCCACTGTTGGGGAACGTAGTAATTTCAAAAAATTTCCTACGCACACGCAAGATCATGGTGATGCATAGCAACGAGGGGGAGAGTGTTGTCTACATACCCTTGTAGACCTGAAGCGGAAGCGATCACAACGTAGAGGAAGTAGTCGTACGTTCTCCTCGCGATCCGACCGATCCCGGCGCCGTTACTCCGACGCCCCCGAGTTCTTGGCACACGTTCAGCTCGATGACGCTCTTCGGTCTCCGATCCAGCAAAGCTCCGGAGAGAGAGTTCCGTCAGCACGACGGCGTGGTGACGATCTTGATGATCTACCGGCGCAGGGCTTCGCCTAAGCACTGCAACGATATATTCGAGGTGTAATATGGTGGAGGGGGGCACCGCACACGGCTAAGGAACGATCACGTAGATCAACTTGTGTGTCTTGGGGTGCCCCCCTGCCCCCGTATATAAAGGAGCAAGGGGGAGGCCGCCGGCCTAGCCTTTGGCGCGCCTATAGGGAGTCCTACTCCCACCGGGAGTAGGACTCCTACTTGGAATAGGAGGGGGGAAGAGGGAAGTGGAGGAGAGGAAGGAAAGGGGGGGGCGCCGCCCCCCTTCCCTTGTCCTATTCGGACTAGGAAGGGAGGGGCGCGCGGCCACCTCTTCCCTCTCTCCTCTCTTCTCTCTTTTGGCCCACTATGGCCCAATAACCCCCCGGGGGGTTCCGGTAACCCCCCGGTACTCCGGTAAAATTGCCGATTTCACCCGGAACGTTTCCAAAGTCCAAACATAGGCTTCCAATATATCAATCTTTATGTCTCGACCATTTCGAGACTCCTCGTCATGTCCGTGATCACATCCGGGACTCCGAACTCCTTCGGTACATCAAAATACACAAACTCATAATAACTGTCATCGAAACCTTAAGCGTGCGGACCCTACGGTTCGAGAACAATGTAGACATGACCGAGACACGTCTCCGGTCAATAACCAATAGCGGGACCTGGATGCCCATATTGGTTCCTACATATTCTACGAAGATCTTTATCGGTCAGACCGCATAACAACATACGTTAGTTCCCTTTGTCATCGGTATGTTACTTACCCGAGATTCGATCGTCGGTATCCAATACCTAGTTCAATCTCGTTACTGGTAAGTCTCTTTACTCGTTCCGTAATACATCATCTCACAACTAACTCATTAGTTGCAGTGCTTGCAAGGCTTATGTGATGTGCATTACCGAGAGGGCCCAGAGATACCTCTCCGACTATCGGAGTGACAAATCCTAATCTCGAAATACGCCAACCCAACATCTACCTTTGGAGACACCTGTAGTACTCCTTTATAATCACCCAGTTACGTTGTGACGTTTGGTAGCACCCAAAGTGTTCCTCCGGTAAACGGGAGTTGCATAATCTCATAGTCATAGGAACATGTATAAGTTATGGATGAAAGCAATAGCAACACGCTAAACGATCAGGTGCTAAGCTAATAGGAATGGGTCATGTCAATCAGATCATTCAACCAATGATGTGACCTCGTTAATCAAATGACAACTCCTTTGTCTATGGTTAGGAAACTTAACCATCTTTGATTAACGAGCTAGTCAAGTAGAGGCATACTAGTGACACTCTGTTTGTCTATGTATTCACACATGTATTATGTTTCCGGTTAATACAATTCTAGCATGAATAATAAACATTTATCATGAAATAAGGAAATAAATAATAACTTTATTATTGCCTCTAGGGCATATTTCCTTCATGAAGTGCTCCCACACCGTCTTTCAAGCACCTCGACCCATCTTGATAGTGTGGTTGAGCTACAACTCAAATAAAAAAAACCAAAGCTTTGAGTCGCCGGAAAAGCACAACTCTAACCTTTTTGAAGTTGTGTGTGTGTGTGTGTGTGTGTGTGTGTGTGTGTGTGTGTGTGTTGGGGGGGGGGGGGTTCAACCATCTCTGAGGAACCAGTGACCTGAGATAAACCTTAAAAACTACGATTAGTTCCACTAACCACATTGTCATCACTCATCACATAAAAGTACTATTTAGGGATAAATGCAATTTCAAACTCTTCTATTTATTTAAGAAAATACACAATCATATAAGCCCTAGAACCTATTGCTAGCTTTACAACTTTGTCCATAGATTTAAGAAAAAACTAAAATATACATTAATTAACAAATAAATATACTTGTATTTCACCCATGTGAGACAAATTAATCTATGAAGACATACAATCTTGTCATCTTCAAATTTGTTCATAATTTATAAGAATTAAATTAAATAACTACATACATAACAAGAATGGAAATGAACACATACACATGTTTACGTTTAATCCAAATGACACATATTAATCTGGAAAATAAATCAAATCTTTTCATCTTTTATTCTTCTATGATCTAGAATAATTTAGGGTACTAACAACATATATCCTTGCAATTGAAGCCAAGTGAAATTTTCAAGGTTGACATTAAATTACATAACATAAAATTGTACTACCTCTCTCTCAGTTTACAGGGCGTGCACGTAGCCCTAGGCCGTCAATTTGACCAACCTAATACATGTCATATATTACAAAAAATATACCAACATAAACTTCGGAGTTTCTACTTTCAATAGGTATAATATTTATGTTATATAGTTTATATTAGGGTGATAAAATTGGCAACCTAGGTATACGCGTAGGACTTGTAAACTGAAACGGAGGTAGTACCTTAATACTATTTGGTATTTTGATATATGTTACCGGTTTTCTTAAATGTGTAACATGAGACATGTTATGGAGAACACTTGATAGCAAAGTAGATGCGAAAATTAGATTTTTGGTTTTATGGGACGTAATCTGTATATTTTTTCTTAATTAACCTGTTATTATTGACATGGGGCAAACCCACAAGAGGTGCATGCTCAAGTTAGGACAAACTATTGCTTAAGTACAATGCACATTGGAGGTGAATAAATATGATGCACATAGTACGGGATATTAAGGGGGTTCTAACTAATTAATGTTTGTATCAGCGTATTGGTTATGTTGCATTCTTTGTTTTTTTATGTTGGACATGTTCAATCTTTTTAATTATTAATAATTTGCTACAGTTGGATAATAATTGTGCTGCCTTATCAACTTATCGGTTAATGCTGCATTTTTTGGATTTATGTTATATATTGGACTGCTATGAACCTCAATCTAGTTGTTGGTTAGTCCCCTTATGTGACTGAATAACCGATCTAGGATTGATGACGTAATCTTATGCGACTTAATATTTTTACATTCTAATCGAGAATTGAGATGGTCATCCTCTGGTGAAATTTTACTTTTGTCTCCACCCGCAAGATGACTGTAATCACTCATCTCTTGACCATGCCATTCTTTTGACCACCAACATGCATCCTCTTAATTTTTATGAAGAACGACAATGGCGACATGGACGGCCTTCTCGGTGACTGATGCTCCACCTCGATGATGCCGTAGCACTTGAGCTTTGCAGCTCGGGCTCCGACTCGGCCGCGCGGGGGGGGGGGGGGTGGCAACCCATCTCGGCTCGACGTCGTCGTCATCCTTCTGTCGAGCGCCGAGGACGATGAGAGGCGGTTAGAGAGGAGGTGCAGCAGCGATGCGAGATTGACGGGGAGAGGCGTCCCCATTGGTGAATCGGACGTGGTTCACCTCGAGGTCCTCGTCATCTCTGCACCCCGTGCTCGAGACATTCGGCGTTCACTGGTGGCAACTTGGTGGCGGAGGCGCGAGCTTGATTGAGGAGCGGCGGCTCGTAGCAGCAGCGACCACGGTGCTTCTCGGAGGGCGGCGGCACGAGGGGGGGGGGGCAACAAAGAAAAGGGGAGAGGGCGGCGGCATCAACGCAAGAGAGAGACCCAACCCTAGAGAAGGGGATGGGGCGTTGGGCTTTTATCCCTCATAGCGAAATTCCAGGAATGCCATCGGCGGGGTAACAAAATTACATGTAGTGGCATCCCAGTTTTGACATTGTTTCGATCAACAATGTCATGGTTTGATACAACAGACATGATCTGTCCATCTTGTGATCGGACGGTCGGAATTGCATCAAAAACCGGATCCGATGGCCAGGAATCGCTAAACTCTAAGGAGGCTCATGTTCTCCCACTGTGTATCTTATGGGATTCAGACCTGCCATATGTCTTTTAGAATTGATTCAGTTGATACATTCATAATACCGGTATTATACATGTGTACTGGTTTGCTGAGGTTTATTAGCATATTCGCTTCTCTACATCAAAATTTTCTGTACTTAACAACCGAGGCCGACCCAATCCTTTGCTGAAATAGTTAAGCAGCAGTATATTGTCCTTGATCAATCCACTCTTTTTGCAGTATATTCCAGTTTGATTGATGGACGTAATAATCCTATTTGGCCACATTAGAGATACGACGGGCAAATCAACACGATGAAGAATGAAAACAAGAAGGAGACACGAGATTTAACGTGGAAAACCCCTGCAACACGAAGGGGAAAAAAACCACGGGCGCCAATAAGCAAATCTTCACTATTTCAAAATTGGCCCAAGCCTACTATCACGGGCCTCGCTCCGCTCGCTCATCAAAAGTTGGCCTTCCTCTTTATACTTGAATTTGTATCACAACATAACAAACTCCACCTTGAGACAAATTCCATCGTGTAGCATGAATGAGAACCTCCTCCCTGAACAACAACAAAAAATACTTTTGGCGCCAAACAGCCACTAGGGCTAATGTTCTATACCAACTAAGTCCGAGTAAAACTCGAACTTAGCAATAGGAATTGGCTTTGTCAACATATC
This sequence comes from Aegilops umbellulata, assembly GCA_032464435.1. Taxonomy (NCBI): domain Eukaryota; kingdom Viridiplantae; phylum Streptophyta; class Magnoliopsida; order Poales; family Poaceae; genus Aegilops; species Aegilops umbellulata. The sequence goes on from CP136057.1 coordinate 659,827,859, forward strand.
AGAAGGACCCAAACCTACCGGTGACAGGCCTCGCTCGTCAGAAGTTAGGCTTCCTCTTTATACTTGAATTTGGATCACAACATAACATATTCCATCCTTAAGATGGCCGGCAAGATGCTTGATTTTTTATTAACCTGAAAAAGTTCTGATGGATGTGGAACTGGACCATAGTTAACTGGCCACATTTCCAGGCTGAGAACGTACAAGTGGCCGGCAGGATGCTTGTTTCTCCTGTTGGAAACCGTGGTCTGAAAGCACACATTATTTTCAACAAATTCGCTGACACTCTGTCCCAGTCGCTTTATGCACACGCTAATTCACTACTCCCCATATGTAAGTAAGATATCATAATTGAGCCATCGTTAGGTGAGTTAACCAAAGCTTCCTACTTTCGAGCACAAACGCACACAAACGAGAGATGCAACCAACAGTGAGCGACGCTTCATAGTTGTTCAAAAATTCGTACTACTGTCTTGAAGGTAAAAATAAAACAAAATGTTTTGGGTTTTTTTATAAGGCAAAAAAAATGCTACCTTGATTTGGACCGATAGCTGCGCTGGAGTGCGATATTTTGAGGAGTGCTCGTGATGCTGATGTGCAAGTGGCCGTTCAAGATGCATTGTTGAAGGCATCTTTTTCTGCTTTGGTTTTATCGACGCGAGTTAAGTATACTGCATACCGAGGCTCTCTCCGTGTTTTGGTCTGACACGAGCTGTTCTTAATTCGCCTGCAACAAACACTAGCTCACCTATTTCGATGCGGATGCGCATGCTAGCGCGTGATCATTCATGTGCCTTCCATTGTTAGCTGAGCCAAACAAATCTCAAGCTGCTAACTAGCTGCCCTTGTCCGAGAGAAATTCTCTCCACCATTCCAAAGTCCAAATCACACCAGCAACATCCACCAGAGATTGATGCAGTGCAGATACAAAGAGTAGAGAGATCAATGGAGGTCGTGAGCGCCTCGCATGGTGCGTTTGGTCCCCTGCTGGGGAAGCTCACCACCTTGCTCGCCGATGAGTGTGCTCGGCTGAAAGGGGTCCGCCGTGAGATCCGCTCGCTCAGGTCAGAGCTCGCCAGCATGCATGCTGCGCTGAAGGAGTACACGAAGCTAGAAGATCCAAATGAGCAGGTGAAGACATGGATATCTCTGGTCAGAGAGTTGGCCTACGATACCGAGGATGTCTTCGACAAGTTCATCCACCAGCTTGGCAGCGGGAACCATCATGGTGGTTTCAAGGAGATCTTCCGCAAGACCGCTCGTCGTCTGAAGACACTTGGGTCTCGTCGCGGAATCGCTGACCAAATTGAGGATCTAAAAGATCGCATCAAGCAAGTGAAAGATCTCAAGGACAGTTACAAGTTGAATGATGCTCCTTCGAGCACCGCTGGACCAGCAGCCGTGGATCCTCGGCTGCATGCAATTTTTGTTGATGAGGCACACCTTGTGGGGATGGACGGTCCAAGAGATGATCTTGCGAAGTGGATGTTGGAAGCAAATAACTTGTCGAAAGCATGCAAGGTTTTGTCTATTGTTGGGTTTGGTGGATTGGGAAAGACAACACTAGCAAATGAGGTATGTCGCAAGATTCAAGGGAATTTTCATTGTAAGGCTTTTGTATCAGTCTCACAAAAACCAGATATAAAGAAAATTATCAAGGATGTAATCTCTCAAGTGCCGTGCGAAGATGGATCCACAAAAGATACTAGTGATTGGGATGAAAAGAAGTCCATTGCCAAGCTAAGAGAACTGCTAGAAAATAAAAGGTAACGTCGACCCTTATTATTCCGGTTAAAGGTGTGCCATCCATGGTTCTCAATATTTCAGCCACTTGTTTGTTATTATTTTGACTCAAAGGAAAATAACCTGATTAAGGCCGGCTTGCACATTTGCAGGCACACTTAATAAATCATGTACCAGCTACTAGATGTTTTGAACATGAAATATATGTAATCATGAATATATTTATAGTTAGTGGACTGAATTTGCAGTTCTACTATATTTGTAAATCATGTACCTGCTACTAGATGTTTTGAACATATTAACTGCCAAATTAATTTATATATTGTATAAGTGTACTGTCATTATTTTGATTCAAAGAAAAAGAACCTGATTAAGGCCGGTTTGTGCAATTCCAAGCATCCTTACGCCTCACACTAAAAAACATCATGTACCAGCTAAAAGAAGCTTGAAACATGATATATATGTAAGCATGAAAATGTTTAAAGGTAGTGGACTAAACTGCATGTGACTCCCTTGCATGGTTCAAAAAATATATATATTTCCAAGTCCAGCTTTCAAGAAATTAATAGCTAAATTATTTGTATATTGTATGAGTGTATATCTTTCATTCTCATACTAATGTTTTGTAAGAACTAGTTACTACACGCAATCCCAACTATATGGGTTCAAACCAATCATACTCCAGCTAGCTTATATCTCAATGTAACGATGCAATTACTATATTGCTTCTTGCTTTGATATATACTAAGTTGAAGATTTTTGAAATATGTTCACAATTGTAAAGCAAATTCCCGGTGAGAATCAAGTAAATAGATATGAATTTGATTAGTTAAAACTTCAAAGAAGTGGTCATGGTACATATGCACAATAAAAACAATGCATATGTAAACTTGTGCAATAACCGTATTATATACACTTAATTCAGTAGTTGAGTACCTAAATAATATGCAATGTTGGAGTTTCAAGATATATTCATACTTCCTAATAATCACTCTATATAGACTCAAATAAGCACTCTAAAAGTTTTTCCATGTCATAATCCAAAAATGTAAAATATTTTTCTGTGTTTTCGATCTTGTAACTAGAATTGAGTTTTAGTCATAGTTAAAATTTCAATGTAGTTGGCATGCTACATATTGCATATGGAAACATAAGAAATAAGGGTCATAAACAATTATTAACCACTCCAGTTAAATGCATGAAGCTGTGTCATGGCATGTTTGAGTTTTCTAGCTGAACCCCTTATCATAATTGGTTGCCAACTTGACATCATCTACTAATTGTGTAGGTATCTCATCATCATCGATGATGTATGGTCTACGCAAGCATGGCACACTATCAAGTGTGCTTTTCCAGAGAACAATTGTTCTAGCAGAATTATAGCTACTACACGCATCATTGACGTAGCAAAGTCCTGTTGTCCAGGTGGTGATGACCGTGTGTATGGATTGGAAGCCCTAAGTGATCTCCACTCCAGAAGATTGTTTTTCAAGAGATTATTTGGCTCTGAGGAACATTGCCCTGACATGTTGAAAGAAGTTTCTTATAAAATTCTAAAGAAATGTGGAGGCCTACCATTGGCAATTATCAGCATATCTGGTTTACTTGCAAACCGGCCAGCCATCAAGGAAGAGTGGGAGAAGGTTAAGAGATCAATTGGTTCTGCACTGGAGAAAACTAAGAGTCTAGAGGGCATGAGTAGCATACTATCTCTTAGCTACAACGATCTTGCTCCTAATCTCAAGACTTGCTTGTTGTATCTAAGTTTGTTCCCCGAAGACCATGTGATTGGCAGAAGAAGGCTAGTGAGCCGATGGATAGGAGAAGGCTTTATCTCTGGAGAACGTGGACAGAGCAAGCAAGAGGTTGCCGAGAATTACTTTTATGAGCTTATCAACAAGAGCATGGTCCAACCGGTGGGCATTGGGAATGATGGAGAGGTCCGTGCCTGCCGGGTCCATGATATGATGCTAGAAATTATTATTTCAAAATCAGCCGAAGATAATTTTACCACTGTGGTAGGTGGAGGTCAAACGAGTTTGTCAAATCATCAAGGTTTTATTCGGCGGCTATCAATCCAGTACATTGACAAGGAACTTGGATCTGCACTGGAAAATCTAGATCTAAGCCATGTTCGTACTCTGATAGTAATGCCATCATGTTGCATCACACACTTGCCCAGTCTTGATCAATTTGAAGCTTTACGTGTTTTGGATTTTGAAGATTGTGTGGATTTAAAGGACTATGACATGAAAGGCATGGACAAATTATTCCAGCTAAAGTACCTCAGCTTTAGGGGCACACGTATATCAAAGCTGCCATCAGGGATCGTCATGCTAGGTAATCTAGAGACGCTGGATGTTGAGAATACATCTGTGAGAGAGTTGCCTGCTGGAATTACTCGGCTGACTACACTACGACACCTAATTGGAATTCTGACGAAGCTACCAAATGGTATTGGGGGCATGAGGAATTTAGAGGTGATGCCATGTTTTACTATTACCTCGCAAGAAACAGATGTGTTGGAGGATCTCGTGAACCTGACAAGTTTGGAGGAACTCTTTGTGGATCTTGGTGATGAATTATCTTGCAAGGACAAGAGATGTGAAAAGGAGGCATTCCTCTCCTCACTGTGCAAGCTTGGCACCTGCAAACTCCGTTTTATCTATGTACGAGAAGCATACCGTGGTTCCCTCGACTTCTTAGATTCTTGGTCCCCTCTGCCATCTTCTCTTCAAAGCTTTTGGGCGCCCTACGAAGATTCGTTCACGAACGTTCCAAAGTGGATTACACCAACACTCATCAACCTTGCCGACCTGAGCATCTGCGTAACAGAACTGACGGAAGATGGGCTGCTTACTCTTGGGCAACTCCCATCCTTACTCGGCCTGCATCTGTGGCCATCGAAGAAGTTTGTTGGTACAGTCAAAGCCACTTCCTTCCCAAACCTGAAGGTGCTTTACTTCAGAAAAATTGAACAAGTATATGTGTCGTTCATGAAAGGGTCTGCGCCCAGGCTTGAGGAACTTGGAATGCCATTCAGTGTGTCGGCTGCAAAAGCTGATAAATTCTATTTAGGCATTCATCATCTCCCATGTCTCAGACGAGCTCGCATAGAGCTTGATGACGAAGACGCGACATCTTCAGAATGCAAGGCTGCTGCTGCTGCGATCAGGAAAGAAGCAGGTATCAATCCCAACCATCCTGCACTTACTTTTTGGGGCGAACCAGATGAAAAGGACAATGAAGAGACGGGTGCCAGTGAAGAGGAGAAGAGCAAGGAAGATGGTATCGCTGATGAGGATTAAAGTGCTCACAACCTGCAAGAGGTAGTAATACATAATCTAATCATCCACTGTTGCTCTTTTAGAAAACATCCACACTTTAATTTTGCCCACCAAAATACATCTATATCCCAAGCTGCTTCTGGATTTCTAAAATTCACATGTGCTGATGTTTTCCTTTTGATGCCCAGGATATATTGTGCTTGCTTGGAAGGTTGAGGCGACAACAGAGCTACGTATCTCCTAAAAAGGGTGGTCTCAAGTCTCTCTCAACTGGAAGTTGCCACTTGCTACATACACTGTGTTTGATTATTGCCAACGTTCCTTACTTTGATGATTCAGAGCTAAACTCTATCACTGTGTTGAAGGTTACCCTGTCGGAAGTTCTAGTCTTCTGAATACCTACGCTGCTGTTGTTAATTTACTTATATTCCGTTCCCAGTAGCTACCTGCATTTGTTGGGCCTAAGCTCCACTTGCATTCATTGACATTTTTTTTCTGAACACTTGATTTGTGTTTCCCTTTGTTCTGAAATAAGTTTTGTTGAATTACTGTGCTCTGAACAGAGCAGATGCAGCATGGAACTCATTCATATATCTGCTATGTGTTATTATTCGTCAGTTTTCGTTATGAAACAGCACGCTATGATACTCTTGACGTTTTGAGGTGAAGTATCATGGAACAAAATTTTGATGTGTTCCAATCTGAATGACCACATCTCCATTTGTATGTAGTAAGCTGGATGACTATAGTAGCTCGTGCTTTATATACATATGATATTGATACGAAAGATACTAGTGTACTGCGATCAGCTGCTGAAACAGTTCTCCTATGTGCTCCTGTGCTCTGCTCTTAGCAAGTCCTCTTGCACACACATTGACACATAGGCCGAGCAAGGTGTTGTGCCGATCGACTTGTGGCCGCTTTTATGTGTGTGCGCATGTCCGCACCACACACACAGAGCTAGCGGCTGGCTTGCTTGCTTGCTTGGAATGTCATGCCGGAGGAGGCATGAAGCTAACCATTGCACTTTCAAATGACAAACATGAAAAACTGAAGCCGAAACGGAGACACCTCCAGAAATTGAAATTACTGGCTACTCTTGAGTGTACTAGACCCGATTTTTTTTTGAACCGGGCCTTAACCCCATTCCATTACATTCATAACGGAAATACATAGTTCAGTGACCATAGACCCAACATCAAACCGGCATAAGGAAACTAGAAAGGGGAAGGCGAGTCCAAAGCATCACCGGGAAACTCACCATGGGCACTCGTCATCGAGCAGCCCACTGTGGGGTCAAAACCCAGCGACACCATCGATCACGCTAGCCTCTAGGACCTAAACATAAAGGCTGAAACCAAAAGGAAATCCGCAACAGTTCATAATCTCCAAGGCTCACAAACGAGCAGGAAGACACTCGCGTAGGAGTGAGACAACTATCCTGGCAAAAGTAAAACCGTAGTGTCGGAGAGAGTATCAGTCCATCGCTGATTTGGTTGGAGCCGCACAGATTCTCATCATTGTCGAAGCATTGGACCTGAGCATCTTGGCTCCGCGCTCCATGGCCTCCCGATCATCACCAGCCAGCAAACCTGCCCAGTATGTCAAAAAACCACAAGCAGCATACACCACATTAAATGGAGTCTTAAGCATTTTTTGTTCAAAAGTAGCCTGGCTGCGACAATTCCAGATTGCCCAGCAAACGGCTGCCAAACCAAAGGTATAAAACTTAGCCCCATCAGGAAGGAATATGTAACACCAGGAGAAATACTGCCAGATATTGTTCGGGCAAAGAGATGTGCCCAACACACACCCAACGGTCCTCCAAACCACCCGAGCAACAGGACATATGAAAAAAAGATGTTGCGAAGTTTCAACATCTTTGCAGAACGAGCATCTAGGATTGCCTGCCCAATTTCGCCTCTTCATGACTTCTCGCGTCAGAATCGCGTCTTGAAACAATTGCCAAATAAATATTTGGATTTTGAGAGGAATCTTAGCTTTCCAGATCCACCTGTAATCACACCCTACCAGGTGTCTTTCCAAATAGGTGTAGACCGATTTGGTCGAGAACTTACTTTTTTCCCCCAAAGTCCAGCTAATCTGATCCGATTCACCAGATAAATGCCAGGAGTTAACCACCCTAACAAGATCTGATCCGTAAGAGGAGGATGTAGGTTTCTTCTAAAGAGATCATTGCCCTCGAAGTTTCTAAACTCAGCAATAGTGATTTCCAGATAATTGCATATGCTGAATAAGGCCGGAAATTGGTCACGCAAAGGAGCATCACCCCTGATAGGGTCATTCCATACTCTGGCCACATTCCCAGAATTCAAAATCACTTTTCTTCCTACCAAGTATACCTCCTTTACTTTCATAATAGCTTTCCAGATGGGGGAATCCCCAAATTTATTTTTCACCGAGGGTACCGTATCATTTCTGAAATATTTAGCACGGATCACGTCCTGCCAAAGGCCTTGTTGAGTTTCCAGTTTCCACCACCACTTGGTGAGGAGACTAATATTCTGTCTGTGTAGATCTTTAACTCCTAATCCTCCTTTGTTCTTAGATCTACAGATTCTAGACCACTTGACCAAGTGATATCTTCTACGACCATAAGTCTCTTGCCAAAAGAACTTTTTTCTATGCTTATCTAATTTTTCAATAATCTTCTTAGGAAGCATAAACATAGACATGTAGTAGAAGATGATACTAGTAAGGAAAGAGTTGAGTAGGGTCAGTCTTCCCCCCTGAAGACGCCGCATTACCAATCCAGGATTCACAACACCTAAGGAATTTATCATCAATAAAGCTCCAGTCTAAAGCACGGAGAGTGGAATGGCTCACAGGCACCCCTAAGTATTTCATAGGGAAGTGCCTGATCTGGCAATTGAAGAGTTCAGAGTAGAAAGTTAGTATGTCATCATTTCCCCCTATACATAAGATTTCACTCTTCAAGAAATTTATTTTAAGCCCGGACATGAGCTCAAAAATATATAGCAAGAGTTTTAGATTGACCGCAGCTTCTTTGTCATGCTCAAAGCAAATGACAGTATCGTCTGCATACTAAAGGATAGCCACACCCCCATTAATCAGGTCCGGGGCCAGACCTGTCAGCATTTTTTATTTTTGAGCATTAAGGATCATTTTTGATAGGGCTTCCACAACCATATTGAACAAAAAAGGTGAGTATGGATCCCCTTGTCGCACCCCTTTGTAACTCTGGAAATACGGACCTTTTTCATTATTCAACTTAATGCTAAGAGTCCCATTATTAAGGATTTTCTGGACCCAGCCACACCACACAGGGCCAAAACCCCTATTCCAATGACACTCAAGGAGGAAATCCCAATTGATTTTATCATAGGCTTTTTCGAAGTCTAGTTTCAACACCACACCAACCCTTTTTTCGCTGCGTGTGGTGAAGAATTTCATGCAGGATCAAAATGCCATCCATAATGTGTCTATGCTTTATGAAGGGGTTTTGATGTTCGATGATGAGCATATCATCAAAAATAGCCACTCTGTTGTCCAAAACTTTAGTGATAAGTTTGTATGGGCAACGGAGAAGGCAAATCGGTCTATATTGCTGGATTTTCTTAGCTCCATTCATTTTGGGGATAAGGGTGATCACCCCATAATTCAGGCGAGCAACATCTAAAGTGTTGTCGTGAAAAGCATCAAACAAGCGCATAATATCGTTTTTAACAAAGTCCCAGCAGTGTTTATAAAACTCCACTGGTATGTTATCAGGGCGAGGAGCTCGATTTCTATTCATGCCAAAAAGAGCCTTTTTCACTTCTTCTTCTGTGAATTTGCCGGTGAGGAGAATGTTGTCATCATCAGTGAGTTTTTCATTTTCAGCCCACATATTAGGGGATAAGTGAAAGAGATTTCCTCTAGCAGGGCCAAACAGATCCCTGTAGTAGGCTGTGGCATGAGCTAAAAGGTTGGTGGTCCCCTCAATCACAACGTCCCCATCCATGAAAGATTGAATGGTGTTCTTTCTCTTTTTTCCATTCGCCACTCTATGATAAAAGGCTGTATTAAGATCACCTTTTAAAGCCAATGTTCATTCGATTGTTGTAGCCAGTACAACTCTTCGTTATTAAGAATCTGATTGAGCTCTATTTGTAAGGAGGTTTTCCTCTCATACCCATCAGGGTCGAGAGGTCTTTCCTCTTCTATACGTTCAATTTCTACCAATTCCAACTTGATCTCTTCTTTATTTTTCTAACATGGACAAAGACATTCGAACCCCACCCTTTAAAGTATTTTTTGAGCCGTTTCAACTTGATATTAAGGATATCAATAGGATCATCAGCCCGGATTGGTTGTTCCCAGATTTTTTTGGCAGTGGGGTAGAAGTTTTCATCTCGCAGCCAGTTGAGCTCAAATTTGAACTCATGTTGGTGGGAGGTATCCATTTTCTTCGTCCGCGAGGACAACAGGAGTGGGTTGTGGTCGGAAACATCTCTAACCAGTTTACGAACTGTAACCAAAGGGAACAAGTCCTCCCAATCAAAACTCATCAAAATTCTATCAAGTTTCTCCAGGGTGGGGTGCTTTTGATTATTAGTCCATGTGTATTTGCCCCCTCCCATGTATATCTCCGAAGGCTTAGAGAATCTATGATGGAGTTGAACTTATCCATGTAAGGGGATCGGTTCATGGTTTTGTTCTTCTCACAGTTTTCTCTAAGGATATTGAAATCACCACCCACTATATAGGGGACTTGCGTGTGAGCACACATCAAGGCTAACTCCACAAGGAAGTCATCTTTGTTGTCATCATGGGCTGATCCATAAACCGTATTGAGAGCCTAGACAACCTTAAGGTTAACATCATAGAGGTTGGCTTGCAAGAAAAACCTACCAGGAGTCTAGGAGACAACTTCTAAGGTTTCTTTCTTAATACCACAAAGGATACCACCTGCCTTACCGATAGATGGAACCCAATTCCAATCAAATCTATCCGCAGGTTCTATTTTTCTAAGACTTTTAGGAGGAAAGTTTTTTTCATAGTCTCTTGAAGGCAAATGAAATCTAGGGAATGATCTTTAATCATGTCAGAGAAACAGGTACTCATTCCTCTTTTACCTGCTCCCCTACAATTCCAAAAGATGCCATTCATTTGATAATAGTAGATTTCTTCCCGTTTGGCATTCCTACCATGAGGTAAGGTAGGGCTACCACTGCTTTTTTCAGGATTTTCTTACCTTTTTGACTCCTAGTTACTGGTCTAGATATGACAACATTAACCTTTCTTTCTTTTTTATTTCTAGACCGAACTATAGTAAAGGGTTCCTCATCCATCTCATTCTCCTCACTCCATCTCATGTCCAAGGGGGTCTGATCTCCTTTCCCATTAGTCAATAGCAGAATATTATTATTGTCACCCTTACTATCTTCCTTTTCATCTAAGGAATCTCTATTTCTGGCTCTTTCCAGTTCTCTTAAAATATCAATATTAGCAAAATCAGAATCTGGAATATCTATACCCATCTTAATAGCTCTAAGAATGAGAACAGGATCAGAAAAAGCATCAAAGGAGTTAGGTTTCATTGTGTCACCTTCCATGTTCCTCTTTTTTGCCGTAGCCGCAGCCTTGTCCTCCACTCGTTCTAGTTTATTCTGCACATTCCTCAAATTGAAGCTCAAGTTCTCCTTAGTGACTAAAGGGGGAGTGGGGATCACCTCAACATTCATCTCAGGGAACTCCACCCTGTACTCACTGGTCACTTTCAGCGCTGAATCATGTTGACCCACCACTTCCACAACCTGTGGAGAGGATTTGACCACGTCAGAATAGGTTTTCACTGCCTCTTTATAACCAGGATTAAACCTCCTCAAGGTTTGTTGGAAAGGTGAACTTACTTTTTCTTTCTCTCCCTGCTCCTGATCATATGCCATGGTTTCAATGAGAAGAGTAGTATGGAGAGAGTCATCAGATTCCATACTCTCCTGTGACTCCTGAATCGAGTCAGGTACTTCTCGTTGGGGAATGGGGAGAGATTTCTCCCCAAGCCCAGTCGAAGAGCTGCCCATCTGAGCTCCAGGAGTCACATCCTACATAGATTTTTTAGGGTTCCCTCCATCTGGATTAGGCGACACATTTATCTCATGTTTTTCATGGGTTGGATCCCTAACCAGCACTTGCTCCACCTCATAGAAAAAATCATAGAAATGCCCCCCTAGGACTGCCTCAGCTACCCCAGGTATAGCATCAACATTCCTGCATCCTAGTTTCACACGGACAGAAGCAGGACAATGCAAAGTTGCAGCATCAATCTCCAGGGGAACACCCACCAGCGAGGCAACAAAAGCTATATTTCTCTCACTTCTCTTATCCGGAGGCACATTGATCACTTTCACCCAAGCAGTTTCCATAACCCCATTCGATCCCACAACCGAGGACCAAGGAGTGGCATGTATAACAACACCACTTTTTTCCAGAGTAATAGTACCCACATAGCAGATTTGAGCAACAGCTCGAGAATTAGGAAATCGAACCACGAACACCCCAGGACCAATGGCATGGGCTGAGCAGCGCCATCCTGTGGCAAGGTAGTCAGATAAATGTAACTCCATCTGCGTGGTCGATGTTTCACCCTCCACAATGGTCACAACAATATTATTGGATCTCTCCTTAAGCTGATTGGCCGTGTAAGAATCATGAATGTAGTAAAACCCCTGCCCCTTAGATTGAAATGCACACATCGGAGCAATACACTCCCAAGGAAGAAATGTCGTGCAAACTGAAGCAAGATGCCCTAATTTGTTACATCGCTCACAAAAAGCTTGAGGACATCGAGTAGGAGGATGTTCATTGGACTTGCATATGGGGCAGGGGATAGGATTTTTGGTAGGAGGCACCTGAGAGATATTCTGTTTGCCATGCGGGCGGCGGGTCGGGGATGAAGTCTGGTGCCCGCTCCCTGTGTCCTCCGATGCCGTCGTCGAGCGCTTCTTCTCCACCCAGACACCTCCATCCTGGGGATCATGGCGCATTGGCGCCGCCGCCGCATCCAAGCAAGAGGTGTCCTCCAAAGCAGAGGCGAGGTTGGACAAGGCAGAGATGGTGAGGTCGCCGTCGCCCTCGCTCCGCTTCCAGGAGTACTTGCTCTTGTCGCCGCCACGGCCATTTCTGCGGCCGGCGTTCCTTCCCGCGCCGCGTCCCGCGCCGCGTCCCACGCCGCGCCCCGCACGGTCCGCATCCGCGCCTTGACGCCGCTCCCCCTAGTACTCGCGCCCCGCATCAGCCGCCATGGGAGGTGAGGCCGCCACCTCGGTGAAGGATCGAGGGTCTCCGCCTACCTTGCCTCTCCACCACCCCCAATCCCCAGTAGATCTCGATCTAGGGTTTTTTTCCGCCGTCCAGAGGTGGGCGAGGGCGGAGTCTAGGTCAAGCAGCGGGCGAGGCTGAGATTTTATACCCTCATCGTGTGCCCGTGGACGAGAATGGATGCCTGGATGCGCACCCACGTGTCGCACATCCGCCATGGATGGGTGGGGGCGGGAGGTCGGGCCCGTGTCGCACTGCACCTGGTCCTCCGTGCACCGCCCCACGTTGCCTCCGTGTACCGCGCCTGGTCGTCTCGCTTCCTCCATCGTACCCCCCCCCCCCCCGTCGGCGAGCCTGCCACCGGCGATCGATCTTGGATCTTCGCGAAATAGCAGGGGAACGAGACCACGTCCCCAATGTCGATTGATTCGCTCTCGCGAAGGATGACGCCACGCTCGTCCAGGAGTACGAGCCGCAGCGCCCCTCGTCGGAGAACGACCTCTCCGTCGGCGAATCGGAGAGAGCCCGTCATGAGATCGGCGGCGAAGGAGACTCGCCATCGCACGTCTCGGTCGTCACGCGTCATCTGAGGCGCCACTGTCCCCTACACCCGAGTTTGTCAAAAAATTGAAAAACGAACCTCCAAAAAAGAGTGGTCTTGAGTATACTTGCTACATACACTTTGCTTCTACTTTAGCTCTGTTTCCTTCCTCTGCTCTGCTCTTGCTAACTGCTTTACTACTCTGTTTCTTCTGCACTTGCTAACTCCTTTCAGTTCAGGTCGTGGGGCAAAATCCAAAATCCTGTCTCCTCTGATACGCACAGCCCGACCGAGGTGGTGTGTTGATGCTCGCAGCTACTCAGTATGCAGCACACAACTGTTATGCCGACGGCTGGCCGTGGCACCCGCAGAGAACGACATTAATTCGCAAAATATTTCTTAGATTGGGATAATTAAAATGTACTGTGAAGAGGGCCTTCTTTTTTACCTCAGAACATACCACTTTATTCATTCATAATCAGGGTTACATCATTTTTAATAATAAGAGGTACAATAGAGCAGGGTGGGTCATCTAACCGTGTATGAGGATCATGTATTTTGCCCAAGAATGCCAATTCGTGAGCTACACTATTTGCTTCTCTGTATTCATGGGCAAATTGCACCTTGGCAAATTTTCTTGAGAGGAAGTAACAATCACTGGAGATTGCCGCGGAATGGACCTCATCTTGCATTGCTGTAATGGACCTCATCTTGCATTGCAGCCCAGGGATTCAGCAAACGACAATCCTTCTTTATGTGCTAATATAATGATACCGCCCACAAAACATCAAGCACCGAGTCTATTTTGATTTATTTTTTTTGCTGCCATGAACCTTCCTTTGTTATCTCGGATCACTACCCCAGTAGTGCCCGTAAAACTATCCCCATCGAAGGTGCCGTCCACATTAATTTTGACAAAGTGTTCCTTCGGCAGCGCCCATATAATCTTCCTCGTCTTTGGACGGTTACCTGAAGCCAGCATGTAGTTTTTCACAAGGATCTTGATTGACATCGCTGATCTTTCTGGTAACTGGACATGCTCATTGTTACATTGTTGTCTACGTTCCCATCAAAAATACCAGCTAGCAACTGCTAATATTTCTGATGTTGCTCCAAGACCCAACACCGGTTCCTGTAGTGACTTTGATCATAGTAGAAATTCCAGAATGGCCTAACCTTCATCTTGCAATAAAAGGGGCACAAGTCTTCAAGCAACTAAAAGTGAACTGTACAAAGTACAATATAGACAAAGTATATATGCAGTTGCAATTATTCTCCATTCAAGAACGTCATGTTTACCAAGTGACAAAAAGAAAAACTAAAGTATATGCAAGCAGTCTCAAAACAGCAAGTGAGAAGTGGTACATAAACTTATGGAAACTTTGATGTTATTAGAACAGCAGAAACTATGATACTAAGATTGTCATCAGCTAATACCATGTCAAAGGCCTCCTCGGTAAACTGAGAAATAAATATATAGGGTTTTTCAGACACCACTCACGATAACTAACGGAAAAGGCTAGTTTTCCAGACATCACTCGAATCTGTAAATTCATGCTCTACCCAACAAAACAAATGATGTTCTACTCAACCGTACGATTAGGCTAGCTCAAAAGCGGCAACATACAAGGTCAAGAAAAACATCTTTCAGCCTTCTTCTTGGACATGTCTTGAGCCCCTACCTGGAAATAGTGAAAGTCTGATCAAAGATAAAAACTGGTTGCAACCATTAGCAAGCCCTAAGGGTGAAAGCAACAGAAGTAGCATGCCACAATTTCTGCAAATTAAACACATCACAGGCTTATCTGACAAGTTGGTTAATTCTGAAGCATACATAAACAAAAATTCTATACAGATCTCGGACTCAAATATATGTATATATAGAGGAAACCAAACGGTGTACTAGAGAGCAACTACCGTGCTACAGAAGAAGACAAATATATTTAATGCATAAAGCTCTTGTAGAAAATGGTTTATGAAATTTTGCCTGAAGATCCATTTGTCTGCGATTAAAAGCAACATCTGACATAAGGTCATGTAAACAGTAGAATTTTGCTTGATACCTTCCGTAGATATGCCAACTTCACCCTAAAACAGATGTTGTTCTGACGTAAAAGATGAGCATATAGAATGCTTGACAGTTGAGTAGCAATAACAATTGATTAAGCCAACGATGATACCGTTGTGGATTTTTCACTTAGTTGAGCGTCAATAATAGTCCCAGAAGCAACATCATCCAGGACACCATACAATTCAACATCTGTGGTAAAAATATGAAGCGTACACCCTGAAATAAGGATAGCACAGATTCATTTATCAGAAAGGATGGCACATATCACACTATTGAAAATTCACGTATTTCATCTTTGATCAATCTTTCAGGTGAGCAAAATAGCAGACAGGTGGGGGCACGGTCAAGGGACCTCACCTTGGCCTGAGTTCTTGGAACGAAGACGTCATCCGAGTTCATCACATCAGCGGGTTCAGTACTACATCTATTTAATTCTCTTGCTGCGGGAGATGAGGATGCGCTCACCACAGCTTGGAGACGCCTTGAGGCGACTTGGCGAACACGCCGAGCTACTCTTCGGGAGAAAGGCCATGGAAGCAGGGGAGAGGGGAGAGGTAGAGCGTTGTCTGGAAGCGGCGGAAGACAAGCAGGCCGAACAACTTTTTTTTTACCAAACGCGTGGCGCACCCATGGAAAAGAGGACGAAATCACTAATAAAGGTGAGGAATCCTTGTAAAGGTCACTTTGACCTTCTCATGTTACGACAAGTGACACACTGTACGTGCGCCATTTGTCGCGATCTCAAAGTCTTTCTTCTGTCATAGGAACGTTTATCTCTTAAACCATGTGTCCAACTCCTGAACTGTTTTCATCATTAGATTTCTCACGTCATACTAGATCCCATATTGATATCTTTTCACACACTTCTTTTTACGAAAAAAATCAGATAAAAAACCAAGCTAAAAGCACAATTTTCATTTTTCATTTTATTCCTTTCTCCGAACAAGCACAGTTGTGCCTCTCGTGAAGGAAATATGTGCCTCTATTAGAAGCAAATCTATATCTCTCACAAAACAACATGTTTTTTTTCTTTTCCAGAGGCACAGCTCACGGAAGCAAATCGGTGACTCCATGAGAAGTAAATCATGTGTCACACGCGGAAGCGAATAAAGAACATATTTTTTTCTTTTCCCGAGAGGCACAGCTGTGCCTCTCATGGAAGTGAAAAGAAAAAAAGAAAACATGTTTTTTCTTTTTCCGAGAGGCATAGCTCATGGAAGCAAATCCGTGCCTCTTACAGAAGCAAAAAAAACGTGTTTTCCGAGAGCAAAATAATTCAAAACGCAGGAAAAAGTGGGCGAAAAACGAAAAGACGAAAAAACAAAGATAATCTAAAACCAAAAAACGCATACAGAAAAAAAAATAGCGGGAGAGCGTCCAACACGCGACACGTGGTGGCGATTGAGAGCGCGCCAAGTGGTGCGCTCTCGGCCCATCGAAAGTGACCTTGAGGGGCTCCCGCAAGGGGTACCCTCTTAGTTAGTTTTTTCAGGGGTTAACCAAGTTTTATTGCTCAAAGTCCACATGGCGTGGGATATAGAACGAATCATGGGGTTCGGACAACCAAATGTGCCGCCCCTGATACAAAGAGTCAGAAAACTTGGCTAACCTATCTGCATCCGTGCTCGAAACTGTATCTAGAAAAGTAAATTTACAACTAAAAGCTAATGACATAAGCTTATTAATCTAGCTAACAATAGCTTCATAAGATACACAACTGCCTTTGTCAATGTCACTCACCGCCTATTTCGAGTCCTGAGGCCATAATAAAATTGTGCAGCATAACATTTTGTCATAGGAATAAACTCCCTCAGTTAGTTTCTCCTAGAACAAAAGACTTGCGGAGGCGGCGAACAAAAGTGCAGTTTGGACGGGCCCACTTGCACCCCTTTTTTGTTCTTTAAGAATGTTCGATTTTGAAAAAAGTTTAAATTTCAGAAAATGTTCACAAATGTGCAAAATGTTCCTGAAATTATAAAATGTTCATTAATTTTAAAAATGTTTATAATTGCAAAAAATTCTGTGACATTGAAAAATGTTCCAAGGCAATTATGTAAATATCGATACTTCTCCACCATTTCAGCTAAGCTAACATTTTATCCCTAACAGTAAGAGGCTTCATCACAATTCAAAAAAAGAAGTTACAGTGGTTAATATGATCTCTATAATATAAAGCACTTTGAAAATTAAAGAAAAAAAATTTTACATGTAATTTTAATCAAAATATATACATAATTATCATTTATACTAAATAAAGATGAAAATAATTATGTAAATATGACATAGACATTCTTTTGAGAACTCAAAATAACAAAAATAAGATGATTGAAACATTGTCTGAGCATATGCGTGGTCCACCATGCTACTTTATATTAAATATTTTTTCTTCTTATAGTTTAAAATTTGAAAAAATATTTTTTTCACTAATAGAATCTAACTTGAATCACCATGTAGTTGTGTTTGCAGTACAAAAATAATTAAATTAACTCTTATACCATTCAAGTTGCCAACATTACAATACACACAAGGTGGTTTATGTTTTCATACAAAATATACAACATTTTCAACTTTAGTGTTTGGCATTTTATCGAACCATGTTCCGTGAAAATCATTTGAAGAACGAAAGGATGAAAACAAACCAAATTCAATTATAATTTCTGCCACATAGTTGTTCAAAAGTATATTTATATGCACATGTGTCTATCTAATTATCTTTTTTTTGGGTGTTGGGGGGGGGGGTGTCTAATTATTTTTCAATATAGTAATAGAGTGTTCTCTGGTATATGAGCTTAGGAAATATACTGAAATGGTTTTGTAGAGTTTAATTGTTCATGTTTGTCAAAAGTAATGAAAATATCTAGATTATACCAAGTGTGAACAAGTGACTTTTCTATGAATCTTCTTCACCCTTCTCACTTTTTTCCAATGCATCTTTTCATCCCTTTGTGGTCAACCCTCTCACTCAAGTTTATTTTTTTTTGAAAAGATCATTACTCAGTAACTTAAAAAGACAGTATATACTGTTGCAAATATGCTCTAAAAGGCAATAATTCACCTAAAGTTTTGGTTGTATTAGTTGCTTCTCCTTCAAATAGTTTACTTGACTTCCATTTTAAGTTCTATATAGTTTGCTTAACTTGCAGGTTGGATTTGGTCTTTGCGTCAATTGGCACAACGGGTCGTCTAGTTAGTACAAAGGAAGAATGGAATGTGGCTGAGCATTTGGGAGTCCAAAATCTTTAGAGTAGGCTTGGCTAGCTATTTTATACTGCTTTGATCAATATATAGGGCATGATGGCTTCTGACTAAATAAGAATGGACAAGTTAGAGAAACAAGTCATTAGCTCTGGAACCGGCAGAGATTTTGACGAGAGCATGCAACGGCGTAGGTGGTCGGTCATGTCTAGCTCTGTCGCCGGCAGAGAAGCAAGGCCGAGTTCACACTTGCCCCCTTATGAATAGTTACGATCGAGGTTCAACCAAACTTTAGTGGCCTTATGCATGACAGGATTGTCGAGCGAAGGTGGGAACTATATGCTATGTTTTGATAGTTTAATATGAATTGCCAAAACGTCATATATTAGGAATGGAGGAAGTAATATCGTAGCTAGAATAGTGTATGTATAAGGAGTTACATGTATATGAAGGACGTGCTAGCACCCACGTATAGTTGGTTTGCTTTGAGCTGATGAATAATCCTGATCGTCAGCTGAATGCAGAGTTTTTCCTTTTTTTTTGAGCGTTCAGGTGCAGAGTTGACTGACTTGGAAAGACCCGGGTCGTTTGGCTTGACCACCAACCGCCGCCACCAACCGCCACCTCTGCTCCCTCCTCCTCACTCCTCTCCTCTCCTCTGCTCCCCTCCTCTGTTGTGCGTGTGCGGCCCTCCACCTCACTCCTCTCCTCTGCTCCCCGCCGCCGCCACCTTCGCTCGCTCTATCATTTTCTCCTCCTCTCAACTGCGCAGCATCGCTGGACCGCGAAATCTTGCGATTCGAGCCACCCACTACATCCATTGCTCGATCCTCTTCCTTGATCCGCTTTTGCTCCACTCCCAATCCCAGCACCACAGACACCCAGACGGATTTTACATAGATGCAGTGGTGAGCTAGGGGGGCAGCGTCGCCATCCATGGCGGTGGTGAGCGCCGCGCACGGCGCCTTTGGGCCCCTGCTCGGGAAGCTCACGGCCTTGCTCGCCGACGAGTGCGGCCGGCTAAAAGGGGTCCGCCGCGAGATCCGCTCCCTCAGATCCGAGCTCGCCACCATGCACGCCGCGCTCAAGGAGTACACCAAGCTGGACGACCCCAACCACCAGGTCAAGGCCTGGATCTCGCTCGTCAGGGAGCTGGCCTACGACACCGAGGACGTCTTCGACAAGTTCATCCACCACCTCGGCGACAGCCAAGACCATGGCGGATTCAAGGACTTGTTCCGCAAGACCGTTCGCCGTCTCAAGACGCTTGGAGCCAGGCACGGAATCGCCGGCGAGATCCACGACCTCAAGGACCGCATCAGGCAGGTGAAAGAGCTCAAGGATTGTTACAAGCTGCCGAATGATGCTCCTTCGACCACCGCTGGCCCTGCAGCCGTGGATCCGCGCCTGCACGCACTTTTTGCCGATGAGGCACACCTTGTGGGCGTCGACGGTCCAAGAGACGATCTTGCAAAGTGGGTGTTGGAAGAAGCAAACACATCGCCCAAACATTGCAAGGTCTTGTCTATTGTTGGGTTTGGTGGTTTGGGCAAGACAACGCTGGCAAATCAGGTTTGCCGCGAGATTCAAGGGAAGTTTGATTGTAAGGCTTTCGTGTCGGTCTCGCAAAAACCAGATGTAAAGAAGATTATCAAGGATGTGATCTCGCAAGTGTCATGCCAAGGTGGATCCACAAAAGATACCACTGATTGGGATGAAATGAAATCTATTTCAGAGCTAAGAGTACTACTGCAAAATAAAAGGTAACATCCATCTTTATCATTCCCGTTAAAGGATGTGCCATCCATGCATGGTTCTTGATATTTCATCCACTTATCTATCATCCGGTAAATGTACAATATTATTTCCCGTTTGTGATCCGGCCACTAGATATGAGTTGCAGCCGTAGTTGAAAATTTCAATGAAGTTGGCATGCTACATATGTAAAATAAATTGTATATGAAAACATAAGCAATAAGCGTCATATATACACTTGTTAACTACTCCAGTTAAATGCATGAAGCTGTTTCAGCTTTCTAGCTGAATCCCTTATCATAATTGGTTGATGACTTGACATCATCTACTGATTTTGTAGGTATCTCATCATCATCGATGATGTATGGTCTACAAAAGCATGGCACGCTATCAAGTGTGCTTTTCCAGAGAATAATTGTTCTAGCAGAATTATAGCTACTACACGCATCATTGACGTAGCAAAGTCATGTTGTCTGAGTGCTGATGACCGTGTGTATGAATTGGAAGCCCTAAGTGATCTCCACTCTAGGAGATTGTTTTTCAAAAGATTATTTCGCTCTGAGGAAGATTGCCCTGAAATGTTGAAGGAAGTTTCTAATAAAATTCTGAAGAAATGTGGAGGCCTACCATTGGCAATTATCAGTATATCTGGTTTGCTAGCAAACCGGCCAGCCATCAAGGAAGAGTGGGAGAAGGTTAAGAGATCAATTGGTTCTGCACTTGAGAAAACTAAGAATCTAGAGGGCATGAATAGCATACTATCTCTTAGCTACAATGATCTTGCACCTAATCTCAAGACTTGCTTACTGTATCTAAGTTTGTTTCCTGAAGACCATGTCATTGACAGAGATAGGCTAGTGAGGCGATGGATAGCAGAAGGCTTCATCTCAGAAGAGCGTGAACAGAGCAAGCAAGAGGTCGCAGAGAATTACTTCTATGAGCTGATCAACAAAAGTATGGTCCAACCGGTGGACATTGAGTATGATGGAAAGGTTCGTGCCTGCCGAGTCCATGATATGATGCTCGAGATTATTATTTCAAAATCAGCTGAAGATAATTTTACCACTGTGGTAGGTGGAGGTCAAACTAGTTTGGCCAATCATCAAGGTTCAATTCGGCGGCTATCAATCCAGCACATTGACAAGAAACTTGCATCTGAACTGGCAAATGTAGACCTCAGCCATGTTCGAACTTTGATAGTAATGCCATCATGTTGCGTCACACACTTGCCCAGTCTTGATCAATTTGAAGCTTTACGTGTTCTGGATTTTGAAGATTGTGTGGATTTAAAGGACTATGACATGAAAGGCATGGAAAAATTATTCCAGCTGAAGTACCTCAGCTTTAGGGGCACACATATATCAAAGCTGCCATCAGGGATCGTCATGCTAGGTAATCTAGAGACCCTAGATCTTCAGATTACAGATGTGCGAGAGTTGCCTGCTGGAATTACTCGGCTGACTAAACTAGAGCACCTAAGCGGAGGGAAATCGATACTACCAAATGGGATTGGGGATATGAAGACGTTACAGAGGATGTCAAGCTTTGTTATTTCCTCCAGTAAAACAGATGTGTTGGAGGATCTCGGGAACCTGACAAGTTTGGAGGAACTCTATGTGGATCTTGGTCGTGAAGTATCTTGCGAGGAGAAGAGATGTGAAAAAGAGGCGTTCCTCTCCTCACTGTGCAAGCTTGGCACCTGCAAACTCCATTCTTTGAGAATAGACGCGTTCAGTAGTTCCCTCGACTTCTTAGATTCTTGGTCCCCTCTGCCATCTTCTCTTCAAAGGTTTTGGGCGACCAGCCCCGAATCGTTGACAAATGTTCCAATGTGGATTACACCTGCACTCACCAACCTTGCCGACCTGAATTTGCGCTTAACTGAACTGACGGAAGATGGGTGGCTTACTCTTGGGCAGATGCCATCCTTGCTCCGCCTGCAACTATGGGTATCAAAAAAGTTTGTTGCCACAGTCCAAGTCATTTCTTTCCCAAATCTGAAAGCGCTTTCCTTCGGAGGAACGCCACAAGCATATGTTACGTTCGTGAAAGGGTCTGTGTCCAAGCTTGAGACAATTAACATGCCATTCAATGTGTCGGAGGCAAAAGCTAATGGCTTCTATTCAGGCATTGAGCATCTCCATTGTCTCAAACGAGCTTACATATGGTGTAACGAAGACGGGACACTATCAGAAAGAAAGGTTGCTGCTGCTGCGATCAGGAAACAAGCAGATGCCAATCCCAACCATCCTGAATTTACTTTTGAGAACGAACCATGGGAAGAGGACAATGAGGAGACCCGTGGTAGTGATGAGACGAAGAGCAAGGAAGAAGGTGGCGCTGATGAGGATTAAAATGCTCACAAACTGCAAGAGGTATTCCAGTCATTCGAAAGCATCGTCACAATTTAATTTTCTCCCCCAAAATACATCGTCACAAACTTCTGGTTTTCTAAAATTCAGATGTTCTACTGTTGTGCGGCTGGTTTGCTTTCTTGGAATGTCATACCGAATGAGGCATGAAGCTAATTAATATTCGCTGTACTTTCAGATGACAACATGAAAAAACTGACGCTGACACCCCTGAAAAGAGTGGTCTCGAGTCTCTCTCAACTGAAGTTGCTACTACTACTACTACTTTCTTGCTACATACACTGTGTTTGATTGCCTCTGTTCCTTACTTATATGATTCGGCCTTAAGCTCTATTATTACTGCTAATAAGGTACTCCGGTCCTGTCGGACAGTACTTGGAGTCTGAATCTTGTACACTGTTCTTAAGCCTGTCCCACTAGCTTTATGCATTCGGCAGGACCTAATTTGTTTGTATTTGTATTGGGGAATATTTGTGCTGAATACTTGATTTCTGTTTTCCTATAATGCGTGGACAAATGCACTGTGTTTGATTTTATTTCTGCAGTTCACTCTTGTAATTAATCTCTATTTGCATTCAGGATAAATTACGCTGAATTCTTTCTGATTATATTCTCGCTTGCATGCCTACATTTCTTTTTTGAATGCTTACTTGCGTACGCGTGCCTGGGACAAATTTCAGGCCTGGATGATGTAGAGAAGAACCGGCAGGTTAATTTCCTTAATCGGTCTCATAAATGTGGGCCCATATTTGATGGCTATCCAGAGAGCCACCACGTGGTAGCTTAAACTTGTTGTAGCTGGCAGTGAATGCTGCACACTCTACATGAGATTTTGTGCTGGAGTGAGCATAAAAAGAACAAATTTTATGTATGCTAAGTCTGGCCAAATTGAGTGAAGGCGATTTAGGTGGTTCACTGAATAGTCGGTTGTGGAGTTGACTACTTAACTCATGTAGTACTCCCTCAGCACATTCATATGTGATTGAGCAATTAACTCATGTAGTCCCCTGTACTATCATATATAGTCCTCTTCTCCTCATAGCTTTCCTCTCTTTCACGGTCAAACTGGAGCCGCATGTACTGCCTGACCGAAATGTGCATCGGACTAGCAGGAAGCATGTACGCCTTCAACATGTGAATTGCACTCTCACTGCGTTGTGTGCTTGCCATCTTAGCGCAGAAAACATCTTTAAAGTATGGCTTCTTCCAATTGTACTTGTCTTCTTTTTTATCGGATAAATTGTACTTGTCCAGAAGCATACCCCATGCAGACTCGAACTTGTCAGCGTGTGATTCACAACCTTGTAGAACTCAGCCCTGAACCCCGCTCTTCTTCGTGTACAGGGGCCCAGGCTCTCCTTCGCCTTCTTGAGAATGTGCCACTTGCACGAACGGTCTGTTTTATGGTCTGTTTTAGGGAACAGATCGTTAGTCAGAGCATGCTTCTAGCACTGCAAAAATTTAAAGGGTTAACTGTAAAATAAATACACTGCCCTTACATGTTGGGATTGTTTTCAGTGCCGGGCCTCCCATCATCCGGAGGAACTCAGCAAAAACCCACTCGAAACTCCACCTGCTCGGCCCTCATTAGCACACCATCCAAAATAATGCTCTGGAAGACTGGAACTGGTTGTTCAGCCCCACAAAAAGACCAAAGGGCACGTCATACAGATTTGCCCTTTTTGGACCCTTAAAACGCTAGTGAGGGTTTGAGGGTTCTACTAGTAATGCTCTAAGTTGTGTCAAAAGTGACCACATCCCCGAAGAAACGGTATTGCATCCGACTACTCCCATTGGCCCACATCAATTCTTCACCCTGCTTTGGCTATGTGGAACAACTCAGTGCGTCAGGATCCCCCGCAACAACGTCCGCAAAGACCTCCGACGCTTTCCTCACATCATCGTCTGTCTGCTCATGGCTTAACTTGAAGCATATGGTCCCCAAAATTCTCTTCGGGAAAAAACTTTCTCAGCTGATCCGAAAAGGTTCCTGATGATGTTATACATTTTTTCGAGGTTAACATTATTTTCCCTCAACTTCTTTATCAAATCCTTGGTGTGCACATCAATGTGCACCTTGTCTCTCATCGTCATAGACATAGAATGGTTGTGACTCTCACGGTGTTCAGTAATGTACCAACTACTGTCGGAAGCCCACAACAACGCAGGGCACTCGCACCTACAGGACCTGCTATTCTTGGCCTCCGGCTTCCCCTGCACACCATAAACCATATGTCACCTCCAATGCAACTAATTCAGTTCTTCAGATCCGTTCGCCAACTGAATAAAGGGAAGAATAATTGAGCAGAGCACAGTTCGCTAGCAGATCGAGCCCACTTCCAAGTGAAATACTGCTGCCTATTTATTGTTAACCTACATGTGCAAGTGATTTTTTCTGTATGTCTTTCTAGAACTGGTTCAGGGTACTTGGGCGGAAGTGTTGTGCACTGACCTGCATGATTCTGTAATCCTTATCCATTTTCCCCATGTCGCCTTGAAGGAGAGGTCAGCAGTGGCGATGGTTCTGCTATTCTCAGTGCCTGCGGGTGGCGACCATAGCCGTGTTCTTGCCGAAGCCGACGCCATGCCATGTGCCCTCCCTGCCCACCGGACCAAGAGCCGAGAGACATGCGAGCACTCCTGCCCTGACCTAGCCGACGAGGCAAGCCTCAGCTGAAGCCCAAATGTTATCCCTGTTAGTTTTTATTTATCCCAAGTGCACTTTTCATCTTAAATAGCCATCTTACCTCTTATGCATGGTTGTTAAGGCGTCCTAAGGGGATCAACCCCTGCCATGACCATAAGTGTGATTTAGTGCTATTAGGGCAACTCTAACTGATCTCCTATCCTCCTCTAACGCGCACCTAGCCGATCCCCAATAGCCGTTAGAGGATAAATTATCCTCCAGTGCCTATTCCGCCCCTGTTTTCCTTTCAACGCTACCGCTTGGAGCAAAAGCTCGCGCATCTCTGTCACCTCTCCCTGCCCCTGCCTCTTCACCGGCGACCGCCCGCTGGCACCCTCCGCTACCGCGTTACCTCCCTTGGCCCTCGCCGCCCTTTTGCCTACCCCCTAGGCCGTTCGTCCGTCGTCGCCGCCTCCATCGCCATAACCGATTCGTCGGATTGATTTGGTTTTGCTTCCTCTTTTCCGGCCGCCGCTTCCTGGCCTTGCTTCCGTGCCGCTGCAGGTCATTTTCACGCTTCTCCAACCGCCGGTTTGGCCTAAATGATGGCGGCTGGCTGGTGCATCACCACCGCACCGCTCAGCCTGGACGTGACGAGCGGGCTTCTTGCCCGGCTCATGGCCCGTTATGGACCGGACCGTACGGTCCTGGCCCGGTAGAAAAAATGGTCGGGCCGAGCTCAGCAATTAGGCCCGACAAACTCTCGGTCCGGTCCGGATTTTGACCGAGCCCCCGAGGAGGACCGACAAAGCGCAGTCACCACGGTTGTCGTTCCTCATCGTCACGGCCACCGGCAACCCCCGAGCGAACCACCGTGTCTCCGAGCACCGCCGCATCCCCATCTTCCTGCCTGTGCGATGAATTGGTCCTGAACGCCGACTACACGACGCACGCATCCTCTCTTCCCCAACCAAGGCCGCCGTCTGCCGCCATCAATTTTGTCGCAGTCGTCAAGTCCCGGCCTTACTGACGTGATGAAGCAGTGCAACATGTGCACGCAGGCACGCAGGGCACGAACTGTATCTCATTCTTTGCCCGTCGTGTCGGCGAACACTCTTGAATAAATCCGAAGCTCCTGTCACGTTTTCAGTTAGTTCAGTTAGCACTTTGGTTTTTCGTCAGGTTAGGCTCGAACACTTTCCTTCTGTTAGCTAGTTTAGCTCGCGGGTCTAACTGCCTGGAGCCAGACTCGCGACTCGTCGGTCTGCTCGTGGAACGGCACCAGTGTTGTGGATCACGACGACGCAAAGTCAGGGGCCACGAAGCCTTGTTTCCCGTTCTGTTAGTCTGACTAATAGAACAGAAAAGGTCTGAAGTTTGTGCAGCGCAAAACACCTGTATCTTCCTTTTTTTTCTTCAGCAATCTCTCGTTCGCGTGGGTTCGTTCCAAGGGCACCTCTGGTGCAGACGAACACGTTGGAGAACACACACACGTTGGTGTGCCCCGTCTTGTTCCCCATGAACTGGAAGTTGATCTCGTCATGATTGTCCCAATGTCTGAATTTGGCAATTAATTGATGCACATACAGTTAGAATTGCATGCAGTACAAGCTGATTAGCAATCTGAAACTGGAAGCGCCGATGTACATACCTCTTGAAAGCACCTACTTGACGCCGTCCTGCAGTACAAGCTTATTAGCAATCTGAAACTGGAAGCGCCGATGTGCTGACGGTAACGGTGCCGACGGGCGGCGGAGTTCTCCAGGACGAGCTTGATGTTGGCAGAGATGCTACCATAGATGAACTGCCTCTTCGTCTGCAGCAAGCAGCCGGAGTAGTTGATCTTTAGGACAGGGCACGACACAGACGAACGCAGGCCGGCGCAAGGCACACACGCAGCTCACGTTCCCCCTCCATCGATCGGTCCCTCGGTCCTGACCGAGCTTTCTCCTCGCCGGTCCGGTCCAGGGAAACAGGCCCGCTGGGCACTTCGGTCCGGTCCGGTCGCGGCCGGTCCAAAGCACGGCTCGGTCAGGGACCGGACCGGCTCGGACCGTGTCCACCCTGACGCACCGCAAGTGTTCGACAAATTGCCTAGGTGAGGTTTTTCGTTCGTTTCTTTTCGAACCTAGCCGTTTGAATTGTAGATGAAGAGGTTGAGGGAGATGGTCTTCGAAGACTCATCGTTATCAGAAGAGGAAGAAGGCAACGATGACTTTGAAACTGTTTTAGGCATGATTTTCAATGATGATATTCGACGCCCTAGGAGAGGATCGCAATTCAGCCACTTACACATCAACCGTGATAGAGCGGAGGGCCGTGCCAAGCTCATGAGACTGCTTTGCTCTGAAGCAAATCTATCCGGTGAAGTACTTTCGCTGGCCCAAAGATAAATACTATCTTGAGTTGTCGTGATGACCCACGTTCGTACTCTTCAGTCAACAAATTGATAACCTCAGTCTTTGATTCATCCATTCCGACAATCTTTGACACATCATCAAAGATAACAAGAGCTCTTGTGTCAATGGTTCCATGGATGGTCTCCGAGAAGGCTTTGACGGTCTTGTGCCTTGCATTCCTCTTGCCCACCTCAGTCTTGTACCGTGCATTCTTCTCGCCCACCTCAGTGATCTGTTTCTTCAGATCATGGATCTCATTGGCAATCCGACGGTGAGCCTTCATCTTCCCCAACTTAGCTAGCGAGTGCTTGATCTTCTCTATGAATCCCTCTGGCTCAGGGTCCTTGTCATCGACGCTTTGCATGAAATCGTCGATGCAATCCTCCATATAGTAGGACAGCTCGCGCACCTCGTTCATCCAAACTTTATCCTGCACATCGGGATCCTCCTCCTCCGACATCTTCATGAGAAAGGCATCCATGGCGGCAAGCTCATCGGTGAGGGACTTGATATCCTTGCGCACCCGCTTGAAACGATTGTACTTGTCGCCGAGCAGAGCGCCCAGCTTCCCCAGAACAGGTTTCAGGGCCCCGTCGCCACACTCACCAGAGCCGCCTCCATCGCCGCCATGTGTCTCCGTGGAATGCACCGAAAACAGCTAAATTTGCACCCTGAGAATAGGATGGACTAAAAGAATTAAGGCCAAGCATTATTAATAAAACTGCCAATGTGACGCGGCTGCGGCGGCCGGAGGAGATGGGATCGTACCTATGGGGAACCTGGAATTAATTCTTCTTCACGCCCGGTGACCAGAGCTGCTGCCACGGCCGTGCTGTTAGCAGTGAAGAGTGGATTTCTTTTTTCTTGATGACTGGTAGCAGTGCAGGCCGTCGACCTGAACCCTGAAATTTCAGAGGAAGATCGAAGCATTACTACACCGACTGAACGTACCTAGCGGGATGCGCCGGCGCCGGCGGCACAGCAGGAGATGGAAGCACGGCAGCTGGGATGTGGACGGGGCCGTACGTACGTACGTACCTGTCGGGATGGATCTGCCGTGGAGGACGTCCGGCCGGCGGCCGCGGAGTAGTTGCGGCGGCGTGACCCCGGCGAGGAGAAGGAACGGACGCCGGCGACGCGTGCACCCTATCTACTTAGATAGTTAGATCTCAAGAAGAAAGAAGGAACGGAATGGAGTAGGTGAGGAACGACAGCTTCTTTTTTTTTGGTAAAAAAGGGTGCTGTTGAAATACGTATGGGCCGAGTTCTGGACGGTGCGCCAGGATATTCACGGCCGTGGCTCAGGAGTCAGGACATCGATCGGATCCTTCCCGATCAAACTAATTAATTCAGGGAGCCCTAAAAAAAACTAATTAATTCAGGAATACTCATCCTAAATATCACTCCCATCTTCTTTTTTTAGGGGAAAATATCACTCCATCTTCTTTTTTTAGGGGAATATATCACTCCCATCTTCATCGATTGCGACAAGTGGCGTGCTGCGTTATTTTTCGTAATCTGTGAGTTTTCCTTTTTTTTCCGTAGATCTGTTTATTTAAAATGTTTTATCACTTAATCATGCGTCCAAATTTTGAACGGTTTTCACCGTTGAATTCTTCGCGTCGAGATTTTCAAAACTAAATCATAGGTTTTGACGAACTTATTTTCACGAAAAAAAAGAACGAAAAAACTGAATCGGAAGCACTTTTTTTCGTGACAAAGTGTTTTTTTTTCGAGGGGCAACGGCGTGCTTCTCGCGGAAGCAAAACCATACCTTTCGCAGAAGTAAAAACAGTGCCTCTCGCGAAAAAAAATCCGTTTTTTCTCATGCCTCTCATGGAAGCAAAAACGTGCCTCTCGCGAAAAAAACATGTTTTTTTCGTTTCCGAGAGGCACAACCATGCATCTCACGAAAGAAAAAAAGTGAAAAAACATTTTTTTCATTTCCAAGAGGCACGGGTGGGCCTCTCGCGAAAGCAAAACCATGCCTCTCGTGGGAGCAAAAGAATTCCCCTTAAGGAAGAAAAAAAACGCGTTTTTTTATTTTTTTTCGTGCAATTTTTTTCCGAAATTGTTTTTTTTTGTCAAAAAGCTAAGAAAGACTGGTGGAAAATTAAAAAGTTGAAAGAAAACCCCAAAAAAACATCTAAAAAGCTTAAAACCCGTCGAATAAAATAAAATAAAAACAAAATTTGAAGGGAGCATCTAAAAGTGATCGTTGCGAGGCTCTCGAAGGAATGCTCGTCAACTAGTTGCTCCTGCAGATCCTATATGCCACTCGTGTGCGTCTGATCGTCACTGCGAAGCGAGCGAACGAGACGCACGGGCTAGCCCATTCGAAGCGAGCACCTTGTTTTGAGAACCTTCAAGTTTGTTCCTGATCCAGTTTTTTTCTTCTTTTGTTGTTTTTCCCCTTTTTCCCTTTTTGTTTCTTTTTTCCTATTTCTGTTTCTATTTCTTTTCTGTTTTCTTTTCCTTTCATTTATCTGTTTTCTTTTTTACTTTTATCCTTTGTTTTCAAAAAATGTTTGAAATTCCAAATTTTGCTCATGATTTCAAAAAGTGTTCGTGGTTTTCAGATTTTTTTTCACTTTTTAAAAATTGTTTCACAATTCAAAAAATGTTCATTGTATATCACAAAAATGTTCAATGTGCATTTAAAAATTGCTCAGCGTATATTAAAAAAATGTTCAATGTATATTTAAAAATGCTTCATTGTATGTCACAAAAAATTCAATGATTTTTAAATATTGTTCAGTGCATACCACAAAAATGTTCGATGTGTAGTTAAAAAATTGTTTCACGTATATTATAAAAATGGTCCATGTATATTTAAAAAAATTGTACATAAAAATTTCAATAAATATTTGGAATTTCATAATTGTATTCATGTGTTTAAATAATTGTTCACGTCTTTAGAAAAAAATTATGTTCTAAAAGTTTGTTCAAGTTTCGAAATTTGTTCAAGAAAATATTATTCAACTTTTTAAAGGAAGATTAAAGATGAATCTACCCAGTCCATAGTTCAGCGGCTGGCATCCCTGCTATTCAACCTTAGGTCTAGTGCTCCATCCAAAGCTGGAATTTTTTTGTGACATGTTTTATTCCGTTCGCTCCTCATATGGGAATGGGCCGGTCCTTCAGCGAACCCTGAGCGAAGGCTCCTCTGCTTGACAATAACGAGCGTCGTCGAACAGGAGCAGGATCCATACTATTCAGTAGAAAACCCTGTGCGCTACTCGTTGCGTCGAACTGTCAATGCAACGCACAGGCAACACCCCGCATCGCTAGCAATGTACCGGCCCATTATGCCAAAGATAGCCAGAAGGTTCCCTGAACCGTTTTTTCGTTTCTTTTTTACCGGCTTTCCTGTTTCTTCTTGGGTTTTTACGCTTTTAGTTTTTCTTTTTCTTTTTCTTTTTTACCAGCTTTCCTGTTTATTTTTCTTCTTTATTTTCTTTTTGATTTATATTTGTTTTTTCGTTTCTTTTAAATTTTTAAATCTTATTTTTTTTAAAGATCTCCTTTCTAAAAAACTTTTCAAACAGTATTTGTGTTTTTAAAAAACTTTCAAAAATTTCAAAAAAAGTTCATGTTTTACAAAAAATTTCATAAGTTTAAAAAATGTTCACATTTCTTAGAAAATCATCAAGTTACTTCCATATGCCTCAAATTCAAAGGGAAATCTCCTCTCACAACTCTATTGCATGAACCATGAAAGAAGGTGACTTACAAACTAAAACTTCAAAATGAAAAGAACTTGATGAAGTAATTAGCATAAAACTCCTCATGTACAATCTAGGAGATAACTCATATTATTTTTACCTTAACTATTATCAACCCAAGGGAGAAAAAACTGAAAGTAGTTTACTATAGTTTTTTCACAACTATAGCAGTTCTAATGGTGCCCAACAATCTGAAATCATTCACTAATATTAATGTTGGAATCAACCAAACATTGCATTTCCAAACTACAATCAACTACATTGTTCAATTAATTAAGCAAGCAAGTACTTTATTGAAGATAAAACCAATAGTCGGACAACTTATGTGGATGTGCATCCGGTCATCCAGGTAAAAACTTGTAAATTATTTAGAGGACGAGATCGCTAGCAAAAGATGGGGATGTACTTGTAGGAACACCTTTTCATACGCTCACAAAAATAGTGGCACCCTGCTTGATTACGTGATAAATAAACATATAGCAAAGCAAGAAGAAAAACTTCTTTTGGAAATGAAAACAATGCAGATAGGAGATGATGAGAGTAAAATACTATCAAGATTCACAGTAACCTACAAAGTGGCACACTTCTATGATAAGCTCTCGAAGTGCACATGGCCAAATGTTTCAGCTGGTCACCACAAATGTCCCTTTTTGAGGCAGATGACTCTCTGACCATTGCCTCGCCACCTGAAAATATAAGCAAAATCGTCCATCAGGATCTGCCTTTGGTAATGTGGAGGGTTGTGATGAAAAACAAAATTACTAAATGATGGGTTTGTTGTACGTAAATACCTCAGGTCAGGGTGTTTCATGACAGAAGATGACAATCCATCAATAGATATGTCTCAGGCCACACCTAATTTAAAAAGCAATATGATGACAAGAAAAGTACCAATAATAGGGCGTACAATTACAAACAACAAAGAAGGAACCAACCATCAGTTTACAAGTGTTCAACTTCAGTTCCATGAACCCACAACAATGAAGATCATGTACAAATTCACAAATTCAAAGTACCAATGATCGGTCTGGATACGTTTATTAGTCTTTTTTAGGCCCACATGTTTAGTAATCGTTGTTCCGTTAAGACGAAGCGTTATTATGTAATTCAGTATGTAATTGGGCCGTCTATGAGCGTCTAGGTAAACCGGGCCTTCCTTATGTTAAATTGCCCTTCATGCATGCCCTTATCTTGACTTGTGACGGGGTAAAAAGGGCACCCCCTATATCTCGCCTTGAGCGATACGGTAGGAACCCTCACTGCAGGTGAAACCGAGATGGGCCGGGCCAGCAGCGTGGGAGCCGACAACCTCCTTTTTTCCCTTCTTTTTTGCTTTTTCCTTTTCTTTGCTTTTGAAGCATTTGAATTTTTTTAAATTTGTATAGAAAAAATGTGGACCATGTATTAAAACATATTATGAATTTTTTTATCATGTATATAAAAATGTTAATCAAGCATTTGAGGAAATGTTTATCAAGTATCTGAATTTTTTTAAATGTGTACAGAAAAAACGTTAACCATGTATTAAAAATGTTGATTTTTCTATTATTTAGATAACAATGCTTAAAAATTATTTAAACAATGGTGATCGAGCATTTAAAAAATGCTAATATTGCATAGATTTTTTCTGACCATGTGTTAAACAATAATGATTTTTTTTGATAATGTAAATAAAACATTTTGATCAAGCATTTGAAAATGTTGAATAAGTATTTTAAATAAGTTAATCAAGCATTTAGAAAATATTAAATGTGTATAGAAAAATGTTGAACATGTGTTCAAAAAATGTTAATACTGCATTTAGAAAATATTAGTCAAGCATTTGAAAAAATGTTAATCTTGTATTTGAAAAATGTTATAAATGTGTATAAAAATATTGACCATGTACTAAAAAAATGTTTAACTTGTATTGAGATAATGTTAAATGTGTATTAAAAAATGTTATTGACATATACAAAAAATGCAGAATGAAAAACTAAAAGAAACAAAGAAAACCAAAAAATGAAAACCGAAAAAGAAACAAAATAAACCAAAAAAAGGAAAAATAAAATTGAAGAAACAAATGTAAAAAGAATAAAAAATTAAAACAAAATAAAAACCGGAGGAGAAAAAGAAAATAAATGAAAGAAAACGAAAAAGCATTGAAAACCGAAGAAACAAATGAAAAGACAAAAAATGGAGAATAAAAAGAAAAAGAACAGAAAATAGGAAAACAAAAAAGAAAAAAATCGAATAACACGGAAGAAGATGGAGAAAGAAAAGAAAAAAAAGAGAAAACACGTGCAAAAGAAAAACCTGGAGGTACAAGGAGTTTAACATGAATTCGATGTTGTCTCAGCGGCTATCAGTGCGACGAATCAACCTAGAGGTACAAGGTTTGATCCCCCTCTCGCTTCCCCTATGTACTCTATAGATCGCTATGTCTTGCTGAATGTGAGGCATAGCTCTCGTGGAGTAAAAACCTTTAGAAAAGAAATTATGTGACGGCTTCGAACCGTGCCCATTAAGAAAGAAGCTATAGCGCACAAACCAATACATCAAGCAGATGTTACTATTAAACGGAAGGAATGTATCCTCTTATTAGTGAAGCGACTTTTTTCAATGCCATAAAAATGTTCGGAGTTGCCATATCTTCGTTCCACACGATGTGGCACTTATCAGGGTCTTTGCTTAACCGGTTCCTCGGGTGACCTTTTTTCTCCTAATACGAACGCAGAGAGCACTTTGCAACCACGCGATCTCGGTGGACTGAACAAAAGCTTGAACTGCATGGCCGACTAGGTCGCTGCCGTAGCACTTGACGGAGATGAGGATTCCAGGAAGGATCGTGGTATATGACGTGGGCTAGGAAGATGATTTCTCGATCGTGCAACAATTTTGAGAAGATGTCAGATTCTCGAGAGCGGAATCTTGTTTCTTGTGTGTGGGAACGTAGTGATGGCGGAGCTGGCGACAAGGTGGTCGGGGTACGAGCCAGTCAGGTCGTGGTACGAGGCCGTTGTTGATGTGCGGGTAGCACTAGGGGTCGTCATCCATGAAGAGGTGCAGACTTCCCTAATTGTCGTTGGCTTCGCGGGAGGAAGTTCTGCACTACTCCGCGAGGTCCATGTCTGCTATGTTATGCTATATCAATTGTTCACATCAGCAGTATTCATCAAGGTAAATTGGGTTGTTTAACTTTTTTTGCGTAGGCAATCAAAAATTTCAACGAACTTGGGTGGACAAGTTAGCGAAAATCAAGAGCTTTACATACAAGTACACATCACAATCGGTAAGGGACATCACAACTTGTGGAATGTGGGACAATAATGGTCGAGCGTCACCCTGCTATGTTTCAACAAAATGTGTGTAGAACGTCACGAGTGGGGAGAGAAAATGAGGGGAAAAAACACGTACAGATGTAATGCCAAATCAGGGAGAGACGACGAGTCGCATGATTGGACTTCGATTGCATCTCAAAATCTTTGCTCATCGACGGCAGTTAATGTGTTGATCGATGCCAGTTAATGCTGGCATCGGAAAAAAAATAACTACAGTTTTCCTGGCAAAATAATCCGCAAAAGCACCGGATAATAAATATTAAATAACAAAACACGCACAAACATAGTAGTAGATGACTAAAATCTGATCAACTTGCTAACCATCTTTCCATGTTCATTTTAAACATATTTGAAGTGTAACTGTAACAAGATGACTAACAGGTACCAACTTGAGTAGTTCAAACTCATGCAAAAGATGATATCAACCGTGCGGACCAAATCAGCCAGCCGGCGTAACCAGACTAGACTATCCTCCATGTCCACGGTGGTGGTCCTGGACTCCAAAGTTTGTGGTAATGTTGTTGTTCCCCTTCAAATTGAACAAGCAGCTAAAGCTTCTTCTAAGAAGGCACCACCACTTGGACTTGTTGCCTGCTGCCGGCTTCTTCTTCTTCCTGTCGATGAGGTTCATGGTACACCTCACCGGGACGAAGTCGTTCTCGTGGACGGTAAATTGAGTTGCATACCTTGTTCTGTGTATGTGATCCAAGACAATTAAATTTTTGACGAATTTGAATGGATTTCTAAGCAAATATCAAGAGGTTTAGATACATCTATAAAACACGATAATTCCTTACCGAGGGAGAATACAACATGAAAGAACAATAGGATTGTGTGTTGATCATGGTCGAGGATCACTCACTCTGCTATGTTTCAAGAAAAATGAGTAGTAGCCCTCTATAAAGAAATAAAAGAGCATTTAGACCACTACATTAGTGATGTAAACAATCTAATATTTCTTTACATAGGGAGTACGCTTCTTCGTAAAATCGTAAGATTATGCCAACTCAGTCTCTTGAAGTTGTTCATAGGAGTTGGGTGTGTGTGTTCGTTCATATGGGTGAGTGTATGCTCGTGTATGTGAACGATTTCGATTGTATTTTTTTTTCTCGAGATTGACCGGGGGGGGGGGGGGGAACCACCGCTTGTTATATTCCAACTCGAAGGTGACTTGGCGGTCAGTACAGATACAAGTAAGCGCACAAAGGCGCAAAAGAAAATTACAGGGAAGGGCAAGAGAAAGACCAAAACTATAAGAAAGAAACAAAATGGAGGGGAAGGCTGGCAACAGAACCAAACCGAAACCCCTGGAGGCCGACATCTCGGGTAGCGAGCTCCGCTGAGCAGCTTGTTCCCCCCTGACAAAGAACCACAGCAAGGCCTAGGGAGAAACATACGGGCACCACACCAACAACTCGCAATGGGACATCACTGGCACGAACGAAGGGCGTCGGATAGCCGAGTTCACGCGGCGACACCGGTGTGCGCCGGCGAAGACAAAAGACAACGCACCGCCGAGACCGAAGGGCACGACACCGGTGTACCGCCGCCGAGGTTGAAGGGCAGCGTGCTGCCGAGGCCACCCCAGGATGTCCATGTGAACGTCGTCCGGGCCACCATGAAGCACAACCTTGACGAAAAGGTGACACCGAAGTAGAAGCATACTGAGAAGCATCACTGGCGCGAACGAAGAGCGACGGATAGCCGAGTTCGAGCGGCGGCACCGGTGTGCCGCCGGCGAAGCCGAGAAGGCAACACGCCACCGAGACCGAAGGGCGCAACACCGGTGTACTGCCGCCGAGGTCGAAGGGCAGCGTGTCGTCGAGGCCACCCCAGGATGTCCAAGCAAGCTCCACTCGAGTCGCCAAGAACAAAGGCCAGGCAGGATCGAAGCCGAGGTGGAGATGAAGCAGCAAGAGGCGAGTCCACCCGAAGTAGAAGAAATCCAAGAAGATGCCCCCAAGGAGGAAATGGCGTAGAGACGTCGACACCATCCGACACGGGGAACCCCGGGTCCGAAATTTCTCTCGGGATCTGAGAGCTTGGGGGGGGAGGGAAACAATGCCAAACTCGACGCCTTCAAGAAGGGAAAATGGCGGCTGCAGCCGTCATCGTCGATGAAGTTTTCACCCGGCAGTGCCTCCTCCACCCCGCCACCGGAGCAAGTCGGCGAACCACCACTGTAGCCCATCAGTCTAGGAAGCCATGAGCTACGAAGCGAGCTACGGAGGACCAAAGAAGCAGCAACATACCAGGCCGCCGCACGCAGAACAAGGCGAGGCCGAGGCACATCGCGGCCAGCGTGAGGCCGCAACTAGAGAGCACAGGGAAGCCGGTCGATGAGGCCATGCGAACCCGCAAGATCTGGTGCAGAAGCGCGACCAGCAGGAGACCAGCGACGACAGAGGGACTAGCGGTGGGGCCCACCTGAACCCGCCGGATCTGGCCATAAACCAGCATCAGCCTCGCGAAGGCGGCCAACTGGGACCCCATTCGCGACGGGGAGGCAGGGGACCGGGCAGGCGGTGCACCAGCCACACAGATCGAGCAAGGGGAGGCACCGGGGCGTAGATCGAGCCGCCGGCAAGGGCGAGGTCGTGAGGACGCGCCTAGGAGACGCGACGAGGACGCGCAGCCGCCGCGTGAGGCGCCTGGGGAGACGCGGAAAGGAGCGCCGGCCAGGGAAGCGTCCCCAGACGACGGCGGCGACCGCGGAGGAGTGGGAGGGACGGAAGCGGAGAGGAGCCGCACGGGGGCTACACCCGCCGCCGCCAGCCGCCGGCGGGCTTCGCCCGACGACGTCAGCCGGCGGCGGCGAGGGGAGGTGGTGGAGGAGGGGGGGGGGGGGTCCGGCGGCGGCGGTACTGGGGTTCCGCCCGAGTCGCCTCTAGGAGACGACGCGGGGGGGGAGGGGACCTTTGTTTGCAAATTAAATCGATTTCGATTGTATTGTGTCATAAAAAAACCTTTCAAAAAAAGTATGAAGAGAAAATGAGCACTTGCCTTGCGAATCGCATGATTGGACTTCAACTACATCTCAAGATCGTCGCTCATTTACAATATGTAAGGGTCTTAAAATACGTTGATCAATGTCCCTTAATGCTGGCATCGGCAAAATAACAGGCGTTTTCTTGGGAAAATAATCCTTGAAAGCACCAGATAAATATTAAATAACAAAACACGCAAAAACATATATATGACTAAAATCTGATCAACTCTCTTTCCATGTTCATTTTAAACATACTTGAAGTGTAACTGTAACAAGATCGACTAACAGGTACCAACTTGAGTAGTTCAAACTCATGCAAAAGATGATCTCAACCGTGCGGACCAAATCAGCCAGCCGGCATAGTCACACGGTGCTGGTTTTGGACTCCAAGTTTGTGGTAAGGTTGTTCTTCCCCTTCAAGTTGAACAAGCAGCTAAAGCTTCTTCTAAGAAGGCACCTCCACTTGGACTTGTTGCCTGCTGCCGGCTTCTTCTTCTTCCTGTCGATGAACTTCATGGTGCACCTCACCGGGACGTAGTCGTTCTCGTGCACCGAAGCAGCGGCCTCCAGCTCACTCCTTTTGTATGCCAAACGCAAGAACGAGAGGCATCCCTCGTTGCGGAAGACAGCGTGATCACAGGTGTGGTCTAGGATTTCAATGCAGATACTGATGCTCGAGGGCGAGGGGAACCGATATTGGTGGTAGCTGAAGATGGGGAAGACACAGAGGGTGACAGAGGTGGGCGCACCGTTGATAAAATCCCAGGGCCGTGCCTCGACGTGCCAGCGGTGGTTCCCGAAGAACATGCTGTGGATGACGGTCGCCGGGGAGCCAGGTGGCATCCGCCACAGCTTGGAGTAGTCCGGGATCGCGAATAGCATCGGGACGCCGGGGTACGCGATCGCCGGCGTACGTTGAGCTGCTGCCCATCGTGTCCAACTGACGAAGTCGATCGATGCTTGTTAATCATGCACTGCCTGTGCATATATAGCTAAATTAGGTAGGCACATTACATATACATACTCGAGTTACATCTGGGAGGCCATGGAAACTTTTTATATACACATTCCATCTTTTTGGGGGTTCAACTACTCCTGTTTTATAATTTTTCAGGGAAGAGAAGGAATGGATCAAAGTCTTTCTTTTAATAATATCGGATCAAATTACATGTGATTGCCCTCGATTTCCATCCCTTTTACTCCCTCCGTTCCCAAATAATTGTCTTTCTAGCCATCTCAAATGGACTACAACATACGAATGTATGTAGACATGTTTTAGAGTGTAGATTCACTCATTTTGCTCTGCATGTAGTCACTTGTTGAAATCTCTAGAAAGACAATTATTTAGGAACGGAGGGAGTACATACTAGCAAAAAAATGACTGTGCGTTGCAACGGGAAAAATATCAGCCCCCCTAGTCCAAAGGTTCAAGGCCACATCATGCTCCATCACTCACATACTCTCTCTCTCTCTCTCTCTCTCTCTCTCTCTCTCTCTCTCTCTATCTATCTATCTATCTATCTATCTATCCCGTTCATACATTTCGGGAAGCATCGGTGTTATCGACATGAAATAAAAAGTGCATGCATGAAGTAGATTGGAAATGATATCTTGAAAAGCAAGTGCATGGCTAACAACATATGTGAGAATTGCTAAATGCCCCAAGAACTTGTTTAAACAAAACTGTCATGCAAGCTATACATCTAAATAAACGGGACTTAATATACTTATACTAATCTAGGGGATAAAATGAAGTTAAGGTGTCCTTTCAGTATTTGTTTCCAAGCAAAATGCCTTCATAGCTTTACACCAGATTGGTTGAGCTACCTCAAGAAGTCTAAAAAAATTCCCACGACCAGAAGACTAACAGTGATAATCTGAACCACTGAGCTAAGCTTACAAGCCAGATCGCTCATCCTGTTGAAGGCAAATCAAGGAGTTAATTGCATTTTGGATTCAAATACAATAGACAGATACGTAAGATGCATCGCTATTATGTGGATAAATAAGTTAAGTGAATACATGTTAGAATTGCAAGATGATGATGTTGTTCATACCAAAAAGTATCGCATCGCTACTCATGTCTATGAATTATGGATCATACAGGAAGATACAATATCGTGGTAGTTCGTGCAATGCATAATGGTAAGTTCAGGTACTCCCCATCAAGTCAAGTTGGTCATACAGGAGTATGATTCTTTCTTGTGATTGTATCCCATCAAGTCAAGGGTCCTCGCTGTAGCTAGCTGCACCAAGTGTTGCTCTATTACAGGTACACATACAGTAGAAGGATTTAGATTCTCGACTTTATTGTCTAAAACCAAGAAGGAATAATAAAAAATAATATTTGATCAAAGCTGTTGCAACTTCTCTAGCAAAAACCTTGGATACATCAGTATTCATGCACTTTGCCAATTAGCACAAATAGAGATGCAAATTATCGCAGAGAGTTAGAAGACCCAAAGAAGTTAACCCACACATGGTGCACTCATACATAAGAGAAGACCCAAGCAGAGCGATCAAGCCATGCAATTCAAGCTATTAAAATACTAATTAGTTATTGTATCTAGACGATCGGTCTTACGTAAAAACGTTTAAATGATATACAGTAATTTGCACGGAGTATATACATACTATTTTTTTCAAATGGGATATATACAACTATTCTTAGAGTATATACCTATGATACTGGCAATAATGACCAGTGTGTACTCATTATCAGAAATGAGTATATGGTATGTTTTCTTTTGAAATGATAGTATACTACTTTTGACAAGGGGTATAGAAGAGAGGGCTATCTTCAATATGATATTTCAGTATCCATCAACAGTATATGTTTCTTTCTGTCTTGTCGTACGTATACTTAACTGACGAGGAGAAAGTATACACCAAAAAACAGAATTTAGGGAAACCTGTGCGAAGAAGCATGCATGCATCCAGTGAGAAGAAGTAAAAGTCATAAAAAGTAGTATATACCTGAACAAAAGTAGTATATACGTATTATGAAGAAGTAAGATGAATGAATTAGAAATACTCGTGGCAATTAAATTCATAGACGCGAACAGGTATATAGTGGTATATTTAGCTTTCGTTTCTCTGTCACAACAGCTGTTCTTTCTAGATACAAAATTAGCTACCTTTATCACCTTCGATTGCACCTTCCAAAATAGTCAATTAATGCCATCACCATGATATTAGTTTATCTTTTCTCATATTTTTCTGTCAGACAGCAGCTGTTCTTCCTAGATAAAAATTGAGCTAGCTTTATCTCCTTTGGTCGCTACTTGTCATTATTGTCTTTCCTGAAGATCATCTTGTAATGAGTACATGTGGTATTTCAGGCACTGACTTGTTCAGAGCTTAAAGAGCATATACTAAAGAACATATGAAATTAATTAGTCTTTGATGTCAGATGCAAATTGATGACACTGTAGCAGGTCAGACAAAGTTCGGCGAACGGTCGAGTATGAGTAGACGGATTATCGGCGAAAGTCGTCGGTGTACAGCCAAGCGATGTCGGAAACTTAAGGCATAATGATAAGCCAAAAAACTTCATATTATCCCAAACAGTAAGAACACACAAAATTATTCAACCTTGCATTAGAATCCAAAGGGTTCAGTATGTGTAGCTCTCTCTATCTCTCTGTTCCTCTCCTACTTCTCTTTTTTTTTCTCACCAAGACCAGACCGGTAAGCATTGGAACCCTATCTCTCCCTCT
Source organism: Aegilops umbellulata (assembly GCA_032464435.1). Lineage (NCBI taxonomy): Eukaryota > Viridiplantae > Streptophyta > Magnoliopsida > Poales > Poaceae > Aegilops > Aegilops umbellulata. The sequence goes on from CP136057.1 coordinate 659,868,885, forward strand.
CTGCTCTCTCTCTCTCTCTCTCTCTCTCTCTCTCTCTCTCTCTCTCTCTAGTAGCAGCGGCCAGTAGCAGCTCAATCAAGCCCTGTATCTAAATTGCAGCAATCAACGCCTCTCTCTGCTCAGCTGATTTTAGTCAACTCAATGACTAAATCATGCTTTCATCCACTACCCTCAATCAGATGAAATATCAGGTAATGTAGAGCACAAGATCTCTAAGCTTTGGGCTTCAGATCGACTCAATAATATGGACAATGAGTGATTTCTGCAGCTGAAGAACATGGCAAATGAGTACAAGATCTCTAAGCTTTGGGCTTTAGATCGACTCAATAACATGGACAATGAGTGATTTCTGCAGCTGAAGAAAATCATCCAGCTTGAACAGGACGAGGGGATAATAGTGGGGCATGAAAATTTGAAAGCACATATCTCTAATTACTATACGCAACTTTTTGGACCCCCAAATACAAGCACGATGACACTAGATGAATCTTTGATTGAGGATATACCTCAATTACACGCAACGGAGAATGATTTTCTCTACTAAAAAAGAGGTTTTTCAGGCAATTTCACAAATGAAACTGAATAAAGCACCGGGACCAGTTGGGTTTCCTGCTGAATTCTATAAGAAATATTGGCATATTATAAAAGATGATCTTATGCCTATGTTTCACGATTTTTTCAACGGTCATTTAGAGTTGTTTCATCTCAACTTCGGTGCGATAACGCTACTACCAAAGAAAGATGAGGCAATTCAGATAGAGCAATTCCGGCCCATTTGTCTGCTGAATGTGAGTTTCAAAATTTCACAAAGGTTGGAACCAATAGATTGACACAAATTGCTCAGTACGTGGTTCAACCAAGTCAGACAACGTTCATGTCAGGGCGACACATACTAGAGGGGGTGGTCGTCTTGCATGAAATGCTTCATGAGATCCACTCGAAGAAACTGGATGGGGTTATCTTCAAAGTGGATTTTGAAAAGGCATATGATAAAGTCAAGTGGCCTTTTCTTCAGCAGGCAATGCGCATGAAGGGCTTTAGTGAAGCCTGGAGGAGCCAAGTGGATACAAATGTCCAGAAAGGTAGTGTCGGAATTAAGGTCAATGATGACATCCGTCATTATTTCCAGACTCATAAGGGGTTGAGACAACGGGATTCCATGTCTCCTCTTCTGTTTAATATTGTGGCTGACATGCTGGCCGTCATTATTGGCAGGGCTAAGCAGCGTGGCCATGTAGAAGAGTTAGTTCCTCATCTAGTCGATGGAGGGGTATCCATTCTACAGTATGCGGATGACACTATTCTATTCATGGAACATGACATGGCTAAAGCACGTAATATGAAACTTATCTTATGTCTGTTTGAACAATTGTCTGGATTAAAAATTAATTTTCATAAGAGCGAGTTGTTCTTTTTTGGGAAGGCCAAAGACGAGGAACACACTTATAGACAAATGTTCGGATGTGAATTAGGTGCTTTACCATTCAATTACTTGGGCATACCGATACATCACCGTAAACTATCCAATAAAGAATGGAAGTTTATTGAAGAACGAATTGAAAAAAAAACCACCTGCTGGAAGGGCAAGCTTATGTGATATGGAGGTCGGCTAGTCCTGATTAACTCGGTATTGACTAGTATGCCGATGTTTCTACTTTCGTTCTTCGAAATTCCAAAAGGGGTTCGAAAGCGACTTGATTTCTTTAGATCTTGTTTCTTTTGGCAGTCTGATGAGGCCAAGAGGAAATACCGTCTTGCGCGATGGGATATCCTTTGCCGACCTAAAGATCAAGGGGGTCTCGGTATTGAGAACTTAGAAATTAAGAATAAATGCCTTATGAGCAAATGGCTTTACAGGCTAGAGACAGAGCCGGGGGTATGTGGTCACAAATCCTGCACAATAAGTATCTACAATCCAAAACATTAGCCCAGGTTACCATGAGACCGACTGGCTCGCCATTCTGGAAGGGACTTATGAGAATGAAGGACTTGTTCTTTCACAGGGTCAAATTCTTGGTTGGCAATGGGATGTCAACAAGATTTTGGGAGGATACTGAAGGAAATATGCCCTAGAGGCAATAATAAAGTTATTATTTATTTCCTTATTTCATGATAAATGTTTATTATTCATGCTAGAATTGTATTAACCGGAAACATAATACATGTGTGAATACATAGACAAACAGAGTGTCACTAGTATGCCTCTACTTGACTAGCTCGTTAATCAAAGATGGTTAAGTTTCCTAACCATAGACAAAGGAGTTGTCATTTAATTAACGAGGTCACATCATTGTTTGAATGATCTGATTGACATGACCCATTCCTGTTTAGCTTAGCACCTGATCGTTTAGTGTGTTGCTATTGCTTTCATCCATAACTTATACATGTTCCTATGACTATGAGATTATGCAACTCCCGTTTACCGAAGGAACACTTTGGGTGCTACCAAACGTCACAACGTAACTGGGTGATTATAAAGGAGTACTACAGGTGTCTCCAAAGGTAGATGCTGGGTTGGCGTATTTCGAGATTAGGATTTGTCACTCCGATAGTCGGAGAGGTATCTCTGGGCCCTCTCGGTAATGCACATCACATAAGCCTTGCAAGCACTGCAACTAATGAGTTAGTTGTGAGATGATGTATTACGGAACGAGTAAAGAGACTTACCGGTAACGAGATTGAACTAGGTATTGGATACCGACGATCGAATCTCGGGTAAGTAACATACCGATGACAAAGGGAACTAACGTATGTTGTTATGCGGTCTGACCGATAAAGATCTTCGTAGAATATGTAGGAACCAATATGGGCATCCAGGTCCCGCTATTGGTTATTGACCGGAAACGTGTCTCGGTCATGTCTACATTGTTCTCGAACCGTAGGGTCCGCACGCTTAAGGTTTCGATGACGGTTATTATGAGTTTGTGTATTTTGATGTACCGAAGGAGTTCGGAGTCCCGGATGTGATCACGGACATGACGAGGAGTCTCGAAATGGTCGAGACGTAAAGATTGATATATTGGAAGCCTATGTTTGGACTTCGGAATGGTTCCGAGTGAAAACGGGAATTTACCGGAGTACCGGGAGGTTACCGGAACCCCCCGGGAGCATAATGGGCCTCATGGGCCTTAGTGGAAAAGGAGGAAAGGGCTGGCCATGGGGCCGCGCGCCTCTCCCCCCTTCCCTAGTCCTAGTAGGACTAGGAGAAGGGGCGGCGCCCTCTCTCTCTCTTTTTCCCCCTCCGGGAAACCTAGTTGGACTAGGATTGGGGGGGGGGGGAATCCTACACCCGGTGGGAGTAGGACTCCCCTGGCGCGCCTAGCTTGGCCGGCCGGCCCCCTCCCCTTGCTCCTTTATATACGGGGGCAGGGGGGCACCCCAAGACACACAAGTTGATCTTCGTGATCGTTCCTTAGCCGTGTGCGGTGCCCCCCTCCACCATATTACACCTCGAATATATCGTTGCAGTGCTTAGGCGAAGCCCTGCGCCGGTAGATCATCAAGATCGTCACCACGCCGTCGTGCTGACGGAACTCTCTCTCTCCGGAGCTTTGCTGGATCGGAGCCCGAGGAGCGTCATCGAGCTGAACGTGTGCCAAGAACTCGGGGGCGTCGGAGTAACGGCGCCGGGATCGGTCGGATCGCGAGGAGAACGTACGACTACTTCCTCTACGTTGTGATCGCTTCCGCTTCAGGTCTACAAGGGTATGTAGACAACACTCTCCCCTTCGTTGCTATGCATCACCATGATCTTGCGTGTGCGTAGGAATTTTTTTGAAATTACTACGTTCCCCAACAGTGGTATCAGAGCCTAGGTTTTTATGGTTTTGATGTTATATGCACGAGTAGAACACAAGTGAGTTGTGGACGATACAAGTCATACTGCCTACCAGCATGTCATATTTTGGTTCAGCGGTATTGTTGGATGAGATGACCCGGACCAACCTTAAGCGTACGCTTACGCGAGACCGGTTCCCTCGACGTGCTTTGCACACAGATGGCTTGCGGGAGACATCTCACCAACTTTAGTTGAACCAAGTGTGACTACGCCCGGTCCTTGAGAAGGTTAAAACGGAGTCTATTTGACGAACTATCGTTGTGGTTTTGATGCGTAGGTAAGATGAGTTCTTGCTTAAGCCCGTAGCAGCCACGTAAAACTTGCAACAAACAAAGTAGAGGACGTCTAACTTGTTTTTGCAGGGCATGTTGTGATGTGATATGGTCAAGACGTGATGCTATATTTTATTGTATGAGATGATCATGTTTTGTAACCGAGTTATCGGCAACTGGCAGGAGCCATATGGTTGTCGCTTTATTGTATGCAATGCAATCGCCCTGTAATGCTTTACTTTATCACTAAACGGTAGCGATAGTCGTAGAAGCATAAGATTGGCGAGACGACAACGATGCTACGATGGAGATCATGGTGTCGCGCCGGTGACGATGGTGATCATGATGGTGCTGCAGAGATGGAGATCATGAAGCACAAGATGATGATGACCATATCATATCACTTATATTGATTTGCATGTGATGTTTATCTTTTATGCATCTTATCTTGCTTTGATTGACGGTAGCATTATAAGATGATCTCTCACTAAATTATCAAGAAGTGTTCTCCCCGAGTATGCACCGTTGCCAAAGTTCGTCGTGCCCAGACACCACGTGATGATCGGGTGTGATAAGCTCTACGTCCATCTGCAACGGGTGCAAGCCAGTTTTGCACACGCAGAATACTCGGGTTATACTTGACGAGCCTAGCATATGCAGATATGGCCTCGGAACACGGAGACCGAAAGGTCGAGCGTGAATCATATAGTAGATATGATCAACATAATGATGTTCACCATTGAGAACTAATCCATTTCACGTGATGATCGGTTATGGTTTAGTTTGATTTGGATCACGTGATCACTTAGAAGATTGGAGGGATGTCTATCTAAGTGGGAGTTCTTAAGTAATATGATTAATTGAACTTAAATTTATCATGAACTTAGTCCCTGATAGTATCTTGCTTGTTTCTGTTGATTGTAGATAGATGGCTCGTGCTGTTGTTCCGTTGAATTTTAATGCGTTCCTTGAGAAAGCAAAGTTGAAAGATGATGGTAGCAATTACAAGGACTGGGTCCGTAACTTGAGGATTATCCTCATTGCTGCACAGAAGAGTTACGTCCTGGATGCACCGCTAGGTGCCAGGCCTGCTGCTGGAGCAACGCCAGATGTTATGAACGTCTGGCAGAGCAAAGCTGATGACTACTCGATAGTTCAGTGTGCCATGCTTTACGGCTTAGAACCGGGACTTCAACGTCGGTTTGAGAACCATGGAGCATATGAGATGTTCCAGGAGTTGAAGTTAATATTCCAACAGAATGCCCGGATTGAGAGATATGAAGTCTCCAATAAGTTCTATAGCTGCAAAATGGAGGAGAATGGGTCTGTCAGTGAGCACATACTCAGAATGTCTGGGTATTACAATCACTTGAGTCAGCTGGGAGTTAATCTTCCAGATGATTGTGTCATTGACAGAATTCTTCAATCACTGCCACCAAGCTACAAAGGCTTCGTGATGAACTATAATATGCAAGGGTTAGTAAAGACTATGCCCGAGCTCTTCGCAATGCTAAAGGCTGCGGAGGTAGAAATCAAGAAGGAGCATCAAGTGTTGATGGTCAATAAGACCACTAGTTTCAAGAAGAAGGGCAAAGGGAAGAAGAAGGGGAACTTCAAGAATAACAGCAAGCAAGTTGTTGCTCAAGAGAAGAAACCCAGATCTGGACCTAAGCCTGAAACTGAGTGCTTCTACTGCAAGCAGACTGGTCACTGGAAGCGGAACTGCCCCAAGTATTTGGCGGATAAGAAGGATGGCAAGGTGAACAAAGGTATATGTGATATACATGTTATTGATGTGTACCTTACTAGAGCTCGCAGTAGCACCTGGGTATTTGATACTGGTTCTGTTGCTAATATTTGCAACTCGAAACAGGGACTACAGATTAAGCGGACACTAGCAAAGGACGAGGTGACGATGCGCGTGGGAAATGGTTCCAAAGTCGATGTGATCGCAGTCGGCACGCTACCTCTACATCTACCTTCGGGATTAGTTTTAGACCTAAATAATTGTTATTTGGTGCCAGCGTTGAGCATGAACATTATATCTGGATCTTGTTTAATGCGAGACGGTTATTCATTTAAATCAGAGAATAATGGTTGTTCTATTTATATGAGTAATATCTTTTATGGTCATGCACCCTTAAAGAGTGGTCTATTTTTGATGAATCTCGATAGTGGTGATACACATATTCATAATGTTGAGGCCAAAAGATGCAGAGTTGATAATGAAAGTGCAACTTATTTGTGGCACTGCCGTTTAGGTCATATCGGTGTAAAGCGCATGAAGAAACTCCATACTGATGGACTTTTGGAGTCACTTGATTATGAATCACTTGGCACTTGCGAACCATGCCTCATGGGCAAGATGACTAAAACACCGTTCTCCGGTACTATGGAGAGAGCAACAGATTTGTTGGAAATCATACATACGGATGTATGTGGTCCGATGAATGTTGAGGCTCGTGGCGGATATCGTTATTTTCTCACCTTCACAGATGATTTGAGCAGATATGGGTATATCTACTTAATGAAACACAAGTCTGAAACATTTGAAAAGTTCGAAGAATTTCAGAGTGAAGTTGAAAATCATCGTAACAAGAAAATAAAGTTTCTACGATCTGATCGTGGAGGAGAATATTTGAGTTACGAGTTTGGTCTACATTTGAAACAATGCGGAATAGTTTCGCAACTCACGCCACCCGGAACACCACAGCGTAATGGTGTGTCCGAACGTCGTAATCGCACTTTACTAGATATGGTGCGATCTATGATGTCTCTTACAGATTTACCGCTATCGTTTTGGGGTTATGCTCTAGAGACGGCCGCATTCACGTTGAATAGAACACCGTCAAAATCCGTTGAGACGACACCTTATGAACTATGGTTTGGTAAGAAACCAAAGTTGTCGTTTCTTAAAGTTTGGGGCTGCGATGCTTATGTGAAAAAGCTTCAACCTGATAAGCTCGAACCCAAATCGGAGAAATGTGTCTTCATAGGATACCCAAAGGAGACAGTTGGGTACACCTTCTATCACAGATCCGAAGGCAAGACATTTGTTGCTAAAAATGGATCCTTTCTAGAGAAGGAGTTTCTCTCGAAAGAAGTGAGTGGGAGGAAAGTAGAACTTGATGAGGTAACTGTACCTTCTCCCTTATTGGAAAGTAGTTTATCTCAGAAACCGGTTTCTGAGACATCTACACCAAGTAGTGATGAAGTTGATGATGTTGATCATGAAGCTTCAGATCAAGTTACTACAGAACCTCGTAGATCAACCAGAGTAAGATCCGCACCAGAGTGGTACGGTAATCCTGTTCTGGAAGTCATGCTACTAGATCATGATGAACCTACGAACTATGAAGAAGCGATGGTGAGCCCAGATTCCGCAAAGTGGCTTGAAGCCATGAAATCTGAGATGGGATCCATGTATGAAAACAAAGTGTGGACTTTGGTTGACTTGCCCGAGGGTCGGCAAGCAATAGAGAACAAGTGGATCTTTAAGAAGAAGACTGACGCTGACGGTAATATTACTGTCTACAAAGCTTGACTTGTCGCAAAGGGTTTCCGACAAGTTCAAGGGATTGACTACGATGAGACCTTCTCACCCGTAGCGATGCTTAAGTCTGTCCGAATCATGTTAGCAATTGCCGCATTTTATGATTATGAAATTTGGCAAATGGATGTAAAAACTGCATTCCTGAATGGATTTCTGGAAGAAGAGTTGTATATGATACAACCAGAGGGTTTTATCGATCCAAAGGGAGCTAACAAAGTGTGCAAGCTCCAGCGATCCATTTATGGACTGGTGCAAGCATCTCGGAGTTGGAATAAACGTTTTGATAGTGTGATCAAATCATTTGGGTTTGTACAGACTTTTGGAGAAGCCTGTATTTACAAGAAAGTGAGTGGGAGCTCTGTAGCATTTCTGATATTATATGTGGATGACATATTACTGATCGGAAATGATATAGAATTTCTGGATAGCATAAAGGGATACTTGAATAAGAGTTTTTCAATGAAAGACCTCGGTGAAGCTGCTTACATATTGGGCATCAAGATCTATAGAGATAGATCAAGACGCTTAATTGGACTTTCACAGAGCACATACCTTGACAAAGTTTTGAAGAAGTTCAAAATGGATCAAGCAAAGAAAGGGTTCTTGCCTGTGTTGCAAGGTGTGAAGTTGAGTAAGACTCAATGCCCGACCACTGCAGAAGATAGAGAGAAAATGAAAGACGTTCCCTATGCTTCAGCCATAGGCTCTATCATGTATGCAATGCTGTGTACCAGACCAGATGTGTGCCTTGCTATTAGCTTAGCAGGGAGGTACCAAAGTAATCCAGGAGTGGATCACTGGACAGCGGTCAAGAATATCCTGAAGTACCTGAAAAGGACTAAGGAGATGTTTCTCGTATATGGAGGTGACAAAGAGCTCATCGTAAGTGGTTACGTTGATGCAAGCTTTGACACTGATCCGGACAATTCTAAATCGCAAACCGGATACGTATTTACATTAAACGGTGGAGCTGTCAGTTGGTGCAGTTCTAAACAAAGCGTCGTAGCGGGATCTACATGTGAAGCGGAGTACATAGCAGCTTCGGAAGCAGCTAATGAAGGAGTCTGGATGAAGGAGTTCATATCCGATCTAGGTGTCATACCTAGTGCATCGGGTCCAATGAAAATCTTTTGTGACAATACTGGAGCAATTGCCTTGGCGAAGGAATCCAGATTTCACAAGAGAACCAAGCACATCAAGAGACGCTTCAATTCCATCCGGGACTTGGTCCAGGTGGGAGACATAGAGATTTGCAAGATACATACGGATCTGAATGTAGCAGACCCGTTGACTAAACCTCTTCCACGAGCAAAACATGATCAACACCAAGACTCCATGGGTGTTAGAATCATTACTGTGTAATCTAGATTATTGACTCTAGTGCAAGTGGGAGACTGAAGAAATATGCCCTAGAGGCAATAATAAAGTTATTATTTATTTCCTTATTTCATGATAAATGTTTATTATTCATGCTAGAATTGTATTAACCGGAAACATAATACATGTGTGAATACATAGACAAACAGAGTGTCACTAGTATGCCTCTACTTGACTAGCTCGTTAATCAAAGATGGTTAAGTTTCCTAACCATAGACAAAGGAGTTGTCATTTGATTAACGAGGTCACATCATTGTTTGAATGATCTGATTGACATGACCCATTCCTGTTTAGCTTAGCACCTGATCGTTTAGTGTGTTGCTATTGCTTTCATCCATAACTTATACATGTTCCTATGACTATGTGATTATGCAACTCCCGTTTACCGGAGGAACACTTTGGGTGCTACCAAACGTCACAACGTAACTGGGTGATTATAAAGGAGTACTACAGGTGTCTCCAAAGGTAGATGTTGGGTTGGCGTATTTCGAGATTAGGATTTGTCACTCCGATAGTCGGAGAGGTATCTCTGGGCCCTCTCGGTAATGCACATCACATAAGCCTTGCAAGCACTGCAACTAATGAGTTAGTTGTGAGATGATGTATTACGGAACGAGTAAAGAGACTTACCGGTAACGAGATTGAACTAGGTATTGGATACCGACGATCGAATCTCGGGTAAGTAACATACCGATGACAAAGGGAACTAACGTATGTTGTTATGCGGTCTGACCGATAAAGATCTTCGTAGAATATGTAGGAACCAATATGGGCATCCAGGTCCCGCTATTGGTTATTGACCGGAAACGTGTCTCGGTCATGTCTACATTGTTCTCGAACCGTAGGGTCCGCACGCTTAAGGTTTCGATGACGGTTATTATGAGTTTGTGTATTTTGATGTACCGAAGGAGTTCGGAGTCCCGGATGTGATCACGGACATGACGAGGAGTCTCGAAATGGTCGAGACGTAAAGATTGATATATTGGAAGCCTATGTTTGGACTTCGGAATGGTTCCGAGTGAAAACGGGAATTTACCGGAGTACCGGGAGGTTACCGGAACCCCCCGGGAGCATAATGGGCCTCATGGGCCTTAGTGGAAAAGGAGGAAAGGGCTGGCCATGGGGCCGCGCGCCTCTCCCCCCTTCCCTAGTCCTAGTAGGACTAGGAGAAGGGGCGGCGCCCTCTCTCTCTCTCTTTCCCCCTCCGGGAAACCTAGTTGGACTAGGATTGGGGGGGGGGAATCCTACTCCCGGTGGGAGTAGGACTCCCCTGGCGCGCCTAGCTTGGCCGGCCGGCCCCCTCCCCTTGCTCCTTTATATACGGGGGCAGGGGGGCACCCCAAGACACACAAGTTGATCTTCGTGATCGTTCCTTAGCCGTGTGCGGTGCCCCCCTCCACCATATTACACCTCGAATATATCGTTGCAGTGCTTAGGCGAAGCCCTGCGCCGGTAGATCATCAAGATCGTCACCACGCCGTCGTGCTGACGGAACTCTCTCTCTCCGGAGCTTTGTTGGATCGGAGCCCAAGGAGCGTCATCGAGCTGAACGTGTGCCAAGAACTCGGGGGCGTCGGAGTAACGGCGCCGGGATCGGTCGGATCGCGAGGAGAACGTACGACTACTTCCTCTACGTTGTGATCGCTTCCGCTTCAGGTCTACAAGGGTATGTAGACAACACTCTCCCCTTCGTTGCTATGCATCACCATGATCTTGCGTGTGCGTAGGAATTTTTTTGAAATTACTACGTTACCCAACAGATACGTGGTTAGGAGAGACACCTCTGGCCGTCCAATATCCCACCCTTTATAATATTGTGCAACGTAAGGAGGATTACGTAGGTACAGTCTTTCAAACTATTCCCCTGAACATCCATTTCCGACGTGCGTTAGTTGGTGAGCGATGGAATGCCTGGATGCATTTGGTCCGGAGATTGATAGAAGTTCAAATCTCCGACCAGCCGGATTCGATACAATGGAAGTTAGCTAAGAATGGGATTTTTACGGTGAAATCTTTCTATTTGGATTTGATTAATTCAGGCTCAATCTCAAGGTCACTGCACATCTAGAGGGTTAAGGTTCCTTTGCGGATTAAAATCTTTATGTGGTTTGTTCACAAGCAAGTGATACTCACAAAGGACAACTTAATTAAAAGGCGATGGGTAGGAAGTTCACGGTGCTGTTTTTGTGATCATGATGAAACAATACAACACTTATTTCTTGAATTCTCACTTGCCAAACTACTTTGGAGAACGATTCATATAGCTTTCAACATTAATCCTCCAGTAGATATTGCGTTGTTGTTTGGGACGTGGTTAACTGGGGTTGAACGGATTATTGTGGCTCGTATTCGGATTGGAATATGTGCGCTATTATGGGCTATATGAAACTGCAGGAATGATATGATTTTTAACAGACAACAATCTTTAACTTTCTTGCAGGTCATCTTCAGAGCTACAACTTGGATCCGTATGTGGTCCTTACTCACTCCTATGGACTCCAAAGAGCCTTTGGTTACTGGGTGCAACCAATGGGAGATGGTAGCTCGGGTTATATTCAACCGGTTCGGATGGCGCTCGCATAACAGGATAGGAGTCTAGGAAGCTTATCCTCCATATTATCGCATCGGTTGCTTGGGTCAGCATGTAATCTTTTTATTGTTACTTTGTTTTGCTCCGTTTGCGAGCTATAAGATCTTTATGACGCTACTTTATGGATTGTTAATAAAATGGATGCATGCATCTTCATAATGCAGAGGACGAGGGCTCGCCTCCATTTAAAAAAAATCAACTGTCTAGGGGCGATAGACTGACCCCCCATATTCTCCTCCTAGATGCTCTCGCCATGTATTTCATGTCAGTCTTCCGTCTTCTCAAAAAATTCCTAAACAGCTTGATGCGATTACGAGAGCCTTTTCTTGCCGGGCGAGGATACTCGCATGGCCCAGTGTCTTGTTGTTTGGAAAAATGTTTGCAAACCGATTTGTTTGTGGTCTGGGCATTAAAAAATAATTTATCGAGAACAACTGCTTGCTAATGAAATTTCACCCACATCCGGGTCAACAACCCACGATATAACGTCTCAGATTCGTGGCTCGACTGTTAAGGGCTCTCTGTTTCTGATCGGCAAAAATAAGCGCACGCATGATATAGGTTTAAGCGCACCTCGGCTCATAAACGAAACACGACGTGCGTGGTGCTGTGCGTGGCGGAGGAGGAGCGCGCTGGAACCACTCCTCTTCTCAAACTTCAATAACACTAGAAGAGGAACCCTTCTAAGAAGGTCCAACTCTTCCTTCAGTGCCGGTATGATACTTAAACTTCTCACTACCTATAGTCATATTATTCACATGGGCCGGAGACACAACCATATCTTTAGTGGATTTGCTCGGATTTGTTCGTTGTCCGTCTTCGTTCGTGTGTCTTTAGGTTGGATCCTTTTGATCTAACTCTTCATCTGCGGCGGTTACTGTTCTGGTGCGTTGTTTCTATGAGACCTTAGCACGATGACTTCCCGACTGTCTACTACAACAACGTTTGCCCGGCTCCGGCGAGGGAGAGGCGATGACCGCGGCGCGCCTTCGGCTCGCTCCAGTGCTTGTAGTCGTCGCTAGGTGGTCTACGGATATGGATGTAATTATTATTATTATTTCTAATGTTCGTTGTACTACCATGATTGACGATGAATAGATTGAAAGTTTTTCCAGGTTGTTGCAAGACTAGCAGAAATTGTGGCCGGCCTCCAAGTTGCAGCAGTTTGTACGTTAACTCCATCCAATATCCAGTTTGGAGGTCAATGAGATGGTGTGGTAGACTTGCGTGGCGCAGAAGAAACTAATATTTGTTGCGGATTTCTATGTGATTGATGACTCGATGTACATAACATGGAAGATGCTTGGTTCTCGTCGAAAATTAGTGATCTGAAATCTGAATACATACGTTGAAATTGAGCCATTGTGACGTGAATCAAGCAGCTGCCCTTCTTTTTGAGCGCAAGCACAGTCACTCACCCAAACGAGATGGGGAAGCAGAACGTGGTGGCCACTACCCGGGGCTCATTGCCGGGGACGAAGCTCACCACGTTGGTTCCTTAATTACGTTCTGAGATCTGGTAGCAACTACTCTCTCCGTTCGGAATTACTTGTCGCAAAAATGGATGTATCTAGACGTATCTTAGTTCTAGATACATCCATTTCCGAGACAAGTAATTCCGAACGGAGGGAGTAGCACGTAAGATGGAAGACTAATTAAACGTACAAGTGGCTGCTAAGATACATTATGGTTGAAGGCATCTTTTTCTGCTCCGGTTTTATTAATGTGAAATAAGTATATTGCATATGGGGGCTTCTCTCCTCTTCTGACTTCTGACACGAGGTGTTCTTAATTCGGTTGCACCAAACACTAGGGAGCCTCCTTCGATGCGGGTGAATCACAGAATACTTGCTTGGCCCTCTTCGTTGTTCGTTGTAGCTAGCACTCCTGAGTTCTCCTCTCCACTCCAAGCACACAAACACCAAAGAGAGATATAGATCAGGGACGAGGGATAGCTACCGGCAACCAATGGCCCCTGTGGTGACCGCTGCACTTGGCGCGTTGGGTCCCCTACTGATGAAGCTCGGCGGCTTGCTCGCTGGCGAGTATGGCCGCCTCAAAGGGGTCCGTCGAGAGATTCGCTCCCTGGAATCTGAGCTCACCAGCATGCATGCTGCGCTGGAAGAGTACACCAAGCTGGAAGATCCAAGCGGCCAAGTGAAGGCATGGATATCGCTGGTGCGGGAGCTGGCATATGATACCGAGGACATCTTCGACAAGTTCATCCATCACCTTGGAAAGGGCGGCCGTCGTGGCGGCTTCAAGGAGTTCTTGAAAAAGATCACTCTCCCTCTGAAGACGCTTGGAGCTCGGCGTGAAATCACCGGCCAAATTGATGACCTGAAGGATCGCGTCGAGCAAGTGAAAAGGCTCAAGGATAGTTACAAGTTGAATGATGCTCCTTCTAGCACCACTGGCCATATGGCCGTGGATCCTCGCTTGCATGCGGTCTTTGCTGAGGAGGCACACCTTGTAGGTGTGGATGGTCCAAGGGATGATCTTGCCAAGTGGATGGTGGAAGAAGGAAACAACTCATTGAAACCTCGCAAGGTGTTGTCCATTGTTGGCTTTGGTGGGTTGGGAAAAACCACACTGGCAAATGTGGTCTATAGCAAGATTCAAGGACAGTTTGATTGTAAGGCTTTTGTATCGGTTTCTCAAAAGCCAGATATAAAGAAAATTATGAAGGATTTGATCTCTCAAGTGTCATGCCACGATGGATCCACAAAAGATACCAATGATTGGGATGAAATGAAGTACATTTCAAAGATAAGAGAACTACTCAAAAATAAAAGGTAACATTGATCTTTATTATTTCTCTTAACAGATGTTTCATGCATAGTTCCTAGTGTTTGAGTCACTTATTATTGACTGTAATATTATTAATTTCACACAAAGAAAACAACTCAGATTGAGGTCGGCTTGAATAAGTCTAGGCATCCTTACCACCCAAGCTAGAAAGTACCGTGTACCAACTATATAAGATGCTTAAAACATGAACTATTTTTCATCATGAATATATTTTTGTCCAAATCCTTCATCAACTTGATTGTTTTGCACTTAATAAAGTACTCAAACTTCTGAAAATGTTCACTCCCACATTTCAAGAACAAACTACTAAAGTATGATTATGTAGTACATATTTGCTTATCATCTTCATTTCAAATAGACTCAAGCATTTTAATAGTTTTTCAATACCGTAAAGCAAAAAATATAAAAGCAATTATGGTTGATTGTGACCCGGTAATACGAAGTGAGTTCTAGTCACTGTTATTTTTTTTAAAGAAGCTAGTTGGCAACTATATAGGGAACACATAAGCAATGAATGCCATACTGTTATTAACTACTCCAGTTAAGTATTATGTGTCGGTGATGCAAAGGCGTGCGCAATAAATGTTTCATTTTCTTAATAAACATGAAGCAATATTGGAGTTTCATGACGTGTTTTGAGTGTTAAAGCATGATTTTTTTTATCATAATGGGTTGACATGATTTGCTAATTTTATAGGTATCTCATCATCATTGATGATGTATGGTCTGCGCAAGCATGGCAAACTATCAAGTGTGCTTTTCCAGAAAATAATTGTTCTAGCAGAATTATAGCTACTACACGCATCATTGATGTAGCAAAGTCATGTTGTCCGGGTCCTGATGACCGTGTGTATGAATTGGAACCCCTAAGTGATCTCCACTCTAGAAGATTGTTTTTCAAAAGATTATTTCGCTCCGAGGAACATTGCCCTGAAATGTTGAAGGAAGTTTCTAATAAAATTTTAAGGAAGTGTGGAGGCCTACCATTGGCAATTATCAGCATATCTAGTTTACTAGCAAACCGACCAACCATCAAGGAAGAATGGGAAAAGGTTAAGAGGTCAATTGGCTCTGCACTGGAGAAAACTAAGAGTCTAGAGGGCATGAGTAGCATACTATCTCTCAGCTACAATTATCTTGCACATAATCTAAAGACGTGCTTGTTGTATCTAAGTTTGTTTCCCGAAGACCATGTGATTGACAGAGAGAGGCTAGTGAGGCGGTGGCTAGCAGAAGGCTTTATCTTTGAAGAGCGTGGACAGAGCAAGCAAGAGGTTGCTGAGAATTACTTCTACGAGCTTATCAACAAAAGCATGGTCCAACCAGTGGACATCGGTTATGATGGAAAGGTCGGTGCCTGCCGAGTCCATGACATGATGCTAGAAATTATTATTTCAAAATCAGCTGAAGATAATTTTACCACAGTGGTAGGTGGAGGCCAAACCAGCTTGGCCAATCATCATGGTTTTATTCGGCGGCTATCAATCCAGTACATTGACAAGGATCTGGCATCTGAAATGGCAAACGTAGATCTAAGCCATGTTCGAACTTTGATAATAATGCCATCATGTTGCATGACACACTTGCCCAGTCTTGATCGGTTTGAAGCTTTACGTGTTCTGGATTTTGAAGATTGTAAGGATTTAAAGGACTATGGTATGAAAGGCATGGACAAATTATTCCAGCTAAAGTACCTTAGCTTTAGGGGCACAGATATACCAAAGCTACCATCAGGGATCTTGATGCTAGGTAATCTAGAGACCCTAGATCTCTATAATACAATTATGCAAGACTTGCCTGCTGGAATTACTCATCTGACTACACTACGATACCCAATTGGATTTCTGAACAAGCTACCAAACGGGATTGGGGGCATGAGGAACTTACAGCTGATGCCAAGTTTTATTATTACCTCACAAGAAACGGATGTGTTGGAGGATCTCGGGAATCTGATAAGTTTGGAGGAACTCGATGTGAATCTTGGCGAGGACAAGATATGTGAAAAAGAGGCGTTCCTCTCCTCATTGTGCAAGCTTGGCACCCGCAAACTCCGTTCTTTGCATATACTTGAGGCGTTCCGTGGTTCCCTCGACTTCTTCGATTCTTGGTCCTCTCTGCCATCTTCTCTTCAACGGTTTCGGGCGACCGCCCAATTATCGTTCACGAACCTTCCAAAGTGGATTACACCTGCACTCACCAACCTTGCCGACCTCTCGATCAGCTTAGCTGAACTGACAGAAGATGGGTTGCTTACTCTTGGGCAGCTCCCGTCCTTATTTCGCCTGGAACTAGATGCATCAAATAAGTTTGTTGGTACAGTCCAAGGCGTTTCTTTCCCAAGTCTGAAGGTGTTTGACTTCACACAAACGGACCAAGCATATGTTTCGTTCATGAAAGGGTCTGCGCCCAAGCTTGAGGAAATTAGGAGCATGCCATTCAGTGTGTCGGCGGCAAAATCTGATGGCTTCTATTCAGGCATTGAGCATCTCCATCGTCTCAAAAAAGCAGAGATATGGCTTGATAACGTAGATGCAACACCTTCAGAAAGCAAGGCTGCGGCTGCTGCGATCAGGAAAGAAGCAGATGCCAATCCCAACCATCCTGCACTTACTTTTAAGGGGGAACCAGAGGAGGAGGACAATAAAGAGCAAGGAAGAAAGTGACGCCGATGTGCATTGAAATGTTGACAAACTGCAAAAGGTACAACTAATACATATTCTGACCATCCACTCTTTCCCTTTCTAAAACATCGTCTGCTTTCTATTTTCTCCACTAATCATCATCTGTATCCCGAGCTGCTTCTGGCATCTGAAATTCACATGTTCTACTGTTTTCCTTTTGCCGATCCAGGATATGTTGCTTGGTTGGAGTGTCACAGCGAAGGATACATGATGCTAGTTAACATTCATTGCACTTTCAGGCGCAGTTATGGTCGAATCATCTCCTACTCCCTCCGTCCCGGTGTATAAGTCATTCGCGTAGTTCTAGGTCAAAAATTTAACTATCTAAATATGTATTATATGTGACAAAAAATATATATTTAGAAACTACATCCGTGTAGAAATCTAGTGATATATTTTTCATGACATATAACACATATTTAATTCCTCAAATCGATGACCTAGAACTACGCGAATGACTTATACACCGAGACGGAGGTAGTAGAAAAAGTATTCTCAGACTCTCAACTGAAGTCACCATTACTTGCTACATGCACTCTGTTTTATTGGCTCTGTCCCTTACTTTGATGTTTCAGATTTAGGTTCTGTTTTTGCTAATAATTAAGGCCCCCCCTGTCGGAACTTAGTCTTAAAACATACACTGTTGTTAATCCGCTTATACTATGTCCCCGATAGCTTTATGCATTCGGTAGTGTTGGAACACGCCACAAGCTCTGTCACGTACAGGAGAGGATAACGCCCACGACCTGGTCTCTAGGATCGCTAACAGCATCTCTGCATGAGCACGTTCGTCCCGCACGTATAGCAGGTCGTTGTCTTTGTGCCGTTGTACTCTCTCTCCCTCCCTCTTGTACTTCTCTCTCGTGCATGTATATAAGCACGCCCATACAGTGAATACAATCAGGGTGAGAGTTGCATAACCTAGCTGGTAGGACCTAAGTTCTATTAAATTCGGGATGTTTCTTTTTGTCTGAATGCTTGATTTGTGTTTTCATATGATGTATGGAGATTTGGGGGTTGGTTTCCCTTGTTCCAGAAAAATTATTGTTGAATTAACTACTGTGCAGTGATCGTATATGTGCTCTGTGTTATTATTCATCAGTTTTCTGCTGAAATGGAACACATTATTTTGTTGTGCCTGGTTGTTCCAAGTTAAGTGACTCCATATGTATGTATCTACTTGTGTTTCATATATTCTGAGTTTCAGACACGGTTTCAACCATGGAACTCGATCGTGCATACATGTGCTGTGTGTTATCAGTGTCATATTTTTTTCTGAAACGGCTGGGGTCAAAAAGTACTTTTGTTAGAATATAAATGTGTTTAAGATAGAGATAGGAGTTAGAGATAGAATATGTTAAATCATGTATGACTTGCCCTCTACTCCAAGTCTCTCTCCCTCGCATGTACTCTATATATACCCACAAGGGGGTCAGATCAATACAACAACGAATATTGTAGGTTCTATATTGTCTACATGGTATTAGAGCGGTTAGTCTCACATGCCGATCCTAAGTTCCTATTCTACTTCCGCAGCGCGCCGCCCCCGGGGAGATTAATCTCTCTTCCCGGGGGCGCGGCACCCGATCGATCAAAAAATTAGATCGATTCCATAGATTTTAGATTAGATCAGTTTCATATATTAGGTCAATTCTAATTTTCGAAATTCTATTAGATTAGTTTCTCTTTAGCCACAAATAAATCTGAGGACCCTCAAATTCCGGTGAAAATCAGCGCAAGGTTCGTCGCGGCGACCTCACCCACACAGCCGCTTGAAGTCACGGGGGCAGCGGACAGCTAACGATCCCAAGCGATGCTTCCTGCGTCATCGTCTACATGGACAACAAATCGGCATCTCGACGGCACCAAGCCGGGACGAGCCGGCATGAACTTCCTCAAGCCACGGTGACCAGGCCCCCATGAACTTCCTCAGTATGACCCCCAAGATCCAATTGAGTGCCTTCAGACCACTCTAAAAAAGGTGGTGTTCAAGTCATTCAGTCGCTATAGGGAACAGACAGACTTTGCCAGGTTCTTTGTCATGAATGCAAAAGTGGTAAACAAATTTGAAATTGAAGTATACTGTGAATACAATAGTGAATGGGTAGCTTATCAACAGATGCTGCTACAAGTGGAAAACAGAGCTTCTCGAGATGCTCAATTTGAATACAAGAGTAGTCGACTTCATACTGAGTTCTATCTCGACGAGCATATCCATGATTTGTTGGTGACCGACCCCTTCAAATAGTGATAGATAGCCTTAATGCCTAAGATCATGCCGTCTTAATTATGTTCATTTCATATACATTATTGATGCCTAAAGATTGCATGGCAATGTTTTTATTCTAAAGTTCCTCTGTACTTCCAATAACTTATGAAGTTACTATATATTACTCGCACTGCAGAAGATGTCTTTGGATGCAAAAATAGTGCACCGCCGAAAAGTTCTTGTTGAAAAAGTACTGCCAAAGGCTGTTAACTGGGAGCATGCTGGTCTAGAAAGTAGAAACACATACGTGTGTTGAATTTTTTCAGTTGTATAAAGAAATACTAGAAGTTTAATTGGTGATTTGATTTTCAGTGTACATATGATATTTTTCATTATTTAGGAAAGGTTAACATGTTGCCTAGAGAGCTAGGCCCATATGCTTTTCTAACTGCCTAGGAAGACGCTTTGATCTGGTAGGGTTTGGTTAGCAAGTGTTGTGGCTGGCAGTGCAGTGTTGATCTATAGAGCGCGGTGTGCCTAGTGAAAGCAGTCAGCGCCCAGGTTCCCATGATCACCCACGTACGTTGTCTAGTGGTGCAGTTAGAAATACTAGTGGTGGCCGGCACTGAGATTCTCTCATGTATAAGCTAGTACCGGTCAGACAGATCAACGCAAAGTGTTTAGTGTCCTATCGTGTTTCATGGTATCTTCTAATTAATCCCTTTGCACATCCTTCCTCTTACACTTTGGCTCCCATGGACACCAACTCCTCCACCTCCGATGGCTTGCCTGCAGTGTCGATCGCCCACCAGCGCTGGCGCGCTCCACGTAATGCGACTACCCGCCGTCTTGACCGCTACCGGCCCCAGTGATGCGCTCGCTCGTTGCAGTGTGGTGCCCTCCTTCCCTGCCTCCATTTTGTTCTGCAGACGGTTGACGTCCTGGTCACTCTCGACCTGGCGGCCGGCAACTATGCCCAGCGGCTGCGCTTCCTCGACGCCGCCATTGGCATGTTCGGACTCCACAATCACCTGGATGCTGACTTTGTCGCTCCCTTCGACAAACCTCCACAATCAAACACGGCAAGGCTTGAAACCTCCATTTTGGAAAGGCTTGATGAGAGTCAAGCCACTCTTTTTCAACATGACAAGGTTCTTAGTCGGTAATGGAGCTAATACGAGGTTCTGGGAGGATTCGTGGCTTGGGGAGACTCCCCTTGCACTTCAATATCCTACTCTGTACAACGTTGTTCAACGTAGAGGAGCTTACGTTGCAACCGTTCTACAATCCACTCCCCTCAATATTAGTTTTCGGAGGACGCTAGTTGGAAATCGTTGGGAGACCTGACTTCATCTTGTAAGACGTTTGATGGATGTCCACCTGTCTCAGCAGCCAGATCAGTTGTATTGGAAACTAACTAAGAAGGGTGTGTTCTCGGTCAAATCCATGTATCTGGACGTCATAAATTCTAGCGTCATTCCTTCCTCGAAGCACGTTTGAAAAGTAAAGGTACCTTTGCGAATCAAAGTGTTTATGCGGTTCGTGCATAAACAAGTTATTTTGACTAAGGATAATCTAGCAAAACGCAATTGGGTGGGTTCTGCTAGATGTAGTTTTTGTGACCATAACGAAACTATCAAACACCTCTTTCTTGATTGTCCGCTGGCTAAGATTGTATGGCGGTCGATTCATATTGCTTTTAATATTAACCCGCCTCCTTCCATCAACATGTTATTTAGAACATGGCTTGATGGGGTTGCCTCCGATACAGCGAGGCACATTCGTGTTGGAGTTTGTGCTTTATTATGGGCAGTCTGGAACTGCAGAAATGATTTGGTTTTTAACAGATCAACGAACATTCACTTTTTGCAGGTTATCTTCAGGGCCACAGCGTTGATCCGTATGTGGTCGCTACTCATTCCGACGGAGGCCAGGGAGCGTTTGGTTACTGCGTCTACCCGATGGCAGATGGTAGCTCGGGCTATTTTCAACCGGTTTGGATGGCGGTCATGTAATAGGATAGGCATGTAGTGCTCCTATTTTTATTTGCTAGCCGGTTGTGGCTTTCTGTTTAGCTCTTATAAGCGTTTGTTTATTTTTTTTTACTTCGAGACTTGGAGACTTGTTGCTGGATATTTTTATTAATAATATGAGCCGTATGCATCTTTCTGATGCAGAGGCTGGGGTAAAACCCCTTTTCAAAAAAAAAAAAACAATCAAACACGGCATATTTCGATTTTCCCTAGTAATGCTGCCCCAAAAGTAAAGTGTTGTGCATGAATCTCTGAATTACTCGAATCTGACGCCAGGATGTTGCTTTCAAGCACCTGATACATCATATATATATGTAACGAGAAAATTGGATATTTACCACTTTAAGCATCGGGCTTCACAAAAATGCCACTCTCAAGATGGGCTTCTGAAAAATGCCACCCAGCTTATGGACATCTTGATTACTATGCCATTTCCCCCGTTTTCCTGTTTTTTCTTTAGTTTTTCCATTTACCTATGCTTGAAAGGACAAGACTACCCCTAGATGTGCACACGTACCTGATTGCATCGTGTAGGCAGTCGACTTGTTGTGTTGCCCCTCACGCGCGCCACCAGCCTAGAAATCAGTTGATAACACCACGTGCAGAGTGCTTAAACTGGATGCATAATCTAGATATATCTACTTGCAGTTGCAGATATACACACGGTATAGTTTTGTAAATTAAGAGCTGTCGTGAAACAGTATTAAGAGAATTAATATCTAACGCATGGTGGCCAGCAGGTGAGGGCGAGGTACGGCTGCGAGTAGGCGTGGCGTGGGTGACCGGCAAGAACGAGCTTCGGCGGCACGCGCAGGCGTGGCCGAGTTACATGCTTACATATCAGCGAGCAATCGACAGCATCCCATGGGCGACCCAATCGAGCCACGCACAAACCAGATAAGGTTAGGAGAGACAAGGGCACTTTGGTCCTTTCAAGCACAGATAAATGGAAAAACTAGAGAGAAAACAAGAAAACGAGCGAAATGGCATAGTAATCAAGATGTCCATGAGTTGGGTGGCATTTTTTAGAAGCCCATCTTGAGAATGGCATTTTTTAGGAGTTGTCTTGAAATTATTTGAGATCACTTTTTCTCTGACCCAAGTTGGATCACTCGAATTCTTCAGACCAGTTACAGTCCAGTAGTGAATTTTGCACTTGTGTTCAGGACATAGCTAATAAATGCAAACAAACAGCGGCAAATGAAGCAAAGAACCGTCTTCATGGAGCCGTGGAGTCCTGCAGTGATTTGTTCGAATTTCCAAGCTCGGCAGGTCATTTCTTCCTCTCTTTTCAGTTTCCTAGTACAACTCTGCTCCCATGTGGCGTGCTCGTTCTTACATGTTTGGCACTGACAGCGGCTGGTGCCGTCTTTGTCCAGAGCACGTCAGTGCTGTAGAGAGGATGCCGATCTGTGGCGTGTACGCTTGCAACAAGATCGCCGGGCTCATGTCGACTCCTGGCTTATGGCCCTTGCTAACTAGGGGTCTGTACCCATATTCACCTGCTTTGTCTGTAATAACTCTCTCTGTAAAAACTCTGGTGGCCTAGCCGCCGTGATCAATATATTCAGGTGGGGGAAACTCCCCCCCCCCTTTGAAAATTCAAAACAAAAAATGTTTGGCACTGACTGTTTTGATGCGACTTGGTCGTCTAGGTAGGGATGTAAGTGGCAAATAAATGGCGTCCGCAATCCCGTTTAGTTAGTTTTTGCTAGCTTGATAGTTCATTTTCCTCAAACAAACAAAAAACCTTTTTGAACTATCATATCATAAGTGGACTTTAAACGGGATTAAACGGGACCCGGTTGACATCCCTACGTCCAGGTGTACCACGGACACGTACTTGGACCTCGGGTCAATGCGGTCCTTGCTGCCGCCTTAGAGCACACCGGGCACCTATTGAGCGTCACAATCACAATGGGCTCCCGTGGCAGCTCCAAGCATTTGTTGCACTCAAAGCTGAATCCCCAACGTTGGCCGCCATGTTGGGAACCATTCAGAACCACGATGAGCTGCAATGGTTCAAAATCATTTCAATCATGAGAAACACAGACTAGGTAAGCTGAAAACAAACAAAAGCAACAACTTGTAAATTCTAGTGTATCTTGCCGGCCGATAGTGTCTTGAGCAAAGCAAACAAAGTTATAGTATCCATGCATGGTGAAACAAAATCCTTCGCAAACGAATATTATACTTGGTTGGAATTTCATACCAATCCATTTCACTTGTATTCTCACTGAAATCCATTTCGTTTATGTCAACTGCAGGGAGTTGTAAGATGTTGATTTTGCTCATCTTCTCCAGAAACCTGACCGAGTTTCGCTTCGAAAAAGCTTGGTCTGCATAAAATCTATCTATTTCTATGCTCGGCAGTGATCTCGGTCAGCAATCAGAACTCGAGATGGGTACTTACTACTTGAGCTAGCCCCGGTAACGAAAGAGAATTGCAAGACGGGCAGTGCATCTTGCTTTCCGGTAGGGCCCTACACGGAGTCCCAACAGAAGTGCAATAAGATGCCAGGCCATGGTCATCAGAACTGTAATGTCCGACATGCTCACGCATCGCTCGCTCGGTCATGTGAAGGCTGAACCAGGGAAAGCAGAGGATAGGGACACTGATGGAGGGCAAAAAAGCGAGGGTGTATCTTATAACCTGGCACCAACGCTGCACCTGAGCAGGGAGGTGTACATTTTCATCCTATTTGGCCGGCAAGATGTATCTTATAGATGCTTGGGTTTTTTGTTAATCTGCATAAAGTTCTGACGGATGTGGGACTGGGCCAGTAGTTAACTGGCCACATTTCCAGGCTTACAGTGTACAAGTGGCCGGCAAGATGCTTGGTTTTACTAACCTGAATATGTTACTGCTAATATTCCCTGAAACACTCGGTCCCAGTCGCTCAATGCACATGCTAATTCACTACTCCCCGTAAGTAAGGTAGTATTATAATTGAGCCATAGTTAGGTGAGTTAACAAAAGCTTAAGCTAATTTTTATGCGGGAAATCTATTTGGAGTGCTGAAAAATGCTGCATTGATTTCTTTGCGGGAAATCTAGCTGATGTACAAGTGGCTGTTGAAGGTGCATTGTTGAAGGCATCTTTTTCAGCTAACGTGAGTTAAATATGCTGCATACCGAGGCTCTCTCTGTGTTTTCGTCTGACACGAGCTGTTCTTAATTCGCTTGCACCAAACACTCCAAAAAAGGGTTGCCCCCCGCTTTGTATACAAAGCAACCAACCGAACCATACATGGATAGGTGCTGGGGCGGAAGCAGCACAGACACGCCCAAAAGAAACGAAAGAGAAAAGCAAAAGAAACAAATGCCGACAACGGCGGATCAACAAAACCGAAGAAGCCTCGCGATCGCAGCGCCCACCAGGATCTTCCACTAGACTCCAAGACTCCGAAGCGCCGGCACCTATCAACACCTCCAAGAAGGATCGCGACGATGACGACGCTGCTGCAAAGGGTTTCCCCCGGTGCACGATGAGGCGAGAGGAAGGGTAGCCCCGACGCCCTCCCGGAAGGTCAGGTGGCACCCACAGGCGCCACCGCGCCGGTGTTGGCCGTGCCGACAGGGGTTTCCCCCGATCCCAACCCGCACCTCGGACGCCCCGGAGCTTGCCGCCAAACCAACCACCACCGTGCGCCAACGCGATCATGAGGCCCCCCGCCGTCTCACCACGGCACCGCGAAGGAAGGACAGCACGACGAAGAATCAGAGCCGGGACAGGGCATCGGCACCGTCGGCACACGGGAGGGCCCCACCTCCACCGTCCGCGACGGTAGCCGTCCGGACGCAATAGCAGGAGCACACCAGGCACGTCGGTACAGGCCCGGCCGAGCCCTCGTGGGCCCGTAAAGCTCCCGCCTTTGCGCTGCTGCCGGCACGCCGTCGGTGCCGTCGCGCCAAATCCGAGCCGCTCCTCCTCTTCGCCGCGCCGCAGACAACGAGGCCACGCCGGGGACCGGCCCGCTAGGACCCAGATGGGGCCCTAAGGGCCCAGATCTGGGCCATGGGCGCGTCGCCCGGCCAACCTGCGCCACCATGCCGCCCCGCCGCCAAAGGACGGCGCCACCACCGCGATGGGCCGCCACCAGCCGCCACCAGGCCGCCGGGCCGCCGTCAGCCGAGGGGCACCCGCCGCCAGCTCTGACCCCGGGTCAGGAGCGGCGCGCGCGGGGTAAGGGAGGACCCGCCGCTTGCACCAAACACTAGGCAGCCTCTTTCGATGCGGATTCACATGCTAGCGCGTGATCTTTCACATGCCTCCCATCGTTAGCTGAGCCAAAGCAAAGCATTTGCTTGGTCTTCTCCATTGCTGCTAGCTAGCTGCACTTGTCTGAGTCCTCCTCTCCACTCCAAGCACACAAACAACAAAGAGAGATACAGAGCAGAGACAAGGAATAGCTAACGGCAATCAATGGCACCTGTGGTGAGCGCTGCACTTGGCGCTCTGGGTCCCCTGCTAGTGAAGCTCGGCGGTCTGCTCGCCGGTGAGTATGGCCGCCTCAAAGGGGTGCGCCGTGAGATTCGCAACCTCGAATTTGAGCTCAGAAGCATGCATGCTGCGCTGGAAGAGTACACGAAGCTGGAAGATCCAAGCGGACAAGTGAAGACATGGATATCGTTGGTGCGGGAGCTGGCATATGATACCGAAGACATCTT
This sequence comes from Aegilops umbellulata, assembly GCA_032464435.1. Taxonomy (NCBI): domain Eukaryota; kingdom Viridiplantae; phylum Streptophyta; class Magnoliopsida; order Poales; family Poaceae; genus Aegilops; species Aegilops umbellulata. The sequence continues at coordinate 659,894,920 of CP136057.1, forward strand.
CGACAAGTTCATCCATCACCTTGGTAAAGGTGGCCATCGTGGTGGTTTCAAGGAGTTCTTGCGCAAGATAACTCTTCCTCTGAAGACGCTTGGAGCTCGGCGCGAAATCGCCGGCCAAATCGATGACTTGAAAGATCGCATCGAGAAAGTGAAAAAGCTCAAGGATAGTTACAAGTTGAATGATGCTCCTTTTAGCACCGCTGGCCCTGCAGTCGTGGATCCTCGACTGCATGCGGTCTTTGCTGAGGAGGCACACCTCGTGGGCGTGGATGGTCCAAGGGATGATCTTGCCAAGTGGATGGTGGAAGAAGGAAACATCTCATCCAAACCTCCCAAGGTGTTGTCTATTGTTGGATTTGGTGGATTGGGAAAAACAACACTGGCAAATGAGGTCTATCGCAAGATTCAAGGGAAGTTTGATTGTAAGGCTTTCGTATCGGTCTCGCAAAAACCAGATATAAAGAAAATTATCAAGGATGTGATCTCCCAAGTGTCATGCCAAGGTGGATCCACAAAGGATACTAGCGATTGGGATGAAATGAAGTATATTTCAGAGCTAAGAGTACTCCTGCAAAATAAAAGGTAACGCCGATCTTTATTATTTCTCTTAAGTCTTAACAGATGTTTCATGCATAGTTCCTGGTGTTTGAGTCACTTATTATTGTCTGTAATATTATTATTAATTCCACAAAAATAAAACAACTCGATTGAGGTTGGCTTGAACAAGTCTAAGTATCCTTACCACCCAAGCTATAGAAAGTATCGTGTACCTAGCTATATAAGATGCTTAAAACATGAACTATTTTTTATCATGAATATATTTGTGTCCAAATCCGTCAACAACTTGATTGTTTTGCATTGAATAAAGTACTCAAACTTCTGAAAATGTTCACTCCCACATTTAAACAACAAACTACTAAAGTATGATTATATAGTACATATTTGCTTATCATCTTCATTTCAAATGGACTCAAGCATTTTAATAGTTTTTCAATACTACAAAGCAAAAGAAAAATGTAAAAATAATTATGGGTGATTGTGAACCGGTAACAAGAAGTGAGTTCTAGTATTGTTATTTTTTTAATGAAGTTAGCTGGCAACTATATAGGGGACACATAAGCAATGAACGTCATACAATTATTAACTACTCCAGTTAGTTATTATGTGTCGGTGATGCAAGGGTGTTCGTAATAAATGTTTCATTTTCTTAATAAACATGAAGCAATATTGGAGTTTCATGGCGTGCTTTGAGTGTTAAAGCATGATTTCTTATCATGATGGGTTGACATGATTTGCTAATTTTATAGGTATCTCATCATCATCGACGATGTATGGTCTGCGCAAACATGGAAAACTATCAAGTGTGCTTTTCCAGAAAATAATTGTTCTAGCAGAATAATAGCTACTACACGCATAAATGACGTAGCAAAGTCATGTTGTCCGGGTGCTGATGACCGTGTGTATGAATTGGAAGCCCTAAGTGATCTCCACTCCAGAAGATTGTTTTTCAAAAGATTATTTGTCGGCTCTGAGAAAGATTGTCCTGAGATGTTGAAGGAAGTTTCTGGTAAAATTTTAAATAAATGTGGAGGCCTACCATTGGCAATTATTAGCATATCTGGTTTGCTAGCAAACCGACCACCCATCAAGGAAGAATGGGAGAAGGTTAAGAGGTCAATTGGTACTGCACTGGAGAAAACTAACAGTCTAGAGGGCATGAGTAGCATACTATCTCTTAGCTACAATGATCTTGCACCTCATCTCAAGACTTGCTTGTTGTACCTAAGTTTGTTTCCCGAAGACCATTTGATTTACAGAGATATGCTAGTGAGGCGATGGATAGCAGAAGGCTTCATCTCTGAAGAGCGTGGACAGAGCAAGCAAGAGGTCGCGGAGAATTACTTCTATGAGCTGATCAACAAAAGTATGGTCCAACCTGTGGGCATTGGGTACGATGGAAAGGTCGGTGCCTGCCGAGTCCATGACATGATGCTAGAAATTATTATTTCAAAATCAGCTGAAGATAATTTTACCACTGTGGTAGGTGGAGGTCAAACTAGTTTGCCCAATCATCGAGGTTCAATTCGGCGGCTATCAATCCAGCACATTGACAAGAATCTTGCATCTGAACTGGCAAATGTAGATCTAAGCCATGTTCGAACTTTGATAGTAATGCCATCATGTTGCGTCACACACTTGCCCAGCCTTGATCAATTTGAAGCTTTACGTGTTCTTGATTTTGAAGATTGTGTGGATTTAAAGGACTATGACATGAAAGGCATGGAAAAATTATTCCAGCTAAAGTACCTCAGCTTTAGGGGCACACGTATATCAAAGCTGCCATCAGGGATCATCATGCTAGGTAATCTAGAGACGCTGGATCTTAAGGATACATCTGTGAGAGAGTTGCCTGCTGGAATTACTGGGCTGACTGCACTACGGCAGCTAATTGGATTTCTGAACAAGCTACCAAACGGGATTGGGGGCATGAGGAACTTACAGCTGATGCCAAGATTTATTATTACCGAGCAAGAAACATATGCCTTGGAGGATCTCAAGAACCTGAAAAGTTTGGAGGAACTCCATGTGGATATTGGTGATGATGTATCTTCCGATGACAAGAGATGTGAAAAAGAGGCGTTCCTCTCCTCACTGTGCAAGCTTGGCACCTGCAAACTCCGTTCTTTGTTAATAGATGGGAACCGTGGTTCCCTCGACTTCTTAGATTCTTGGTCCCCTCTGCCATCTTCTATTCAAAGCTTTCGGGCATTCTCCCACAATTCGTTCACGAAACTGCCAAAGTGGATTACACCTGCACTCACCAACCTTGCCGACCTCTCGATCTGCTTAACTGAACTGACGGAAGATGGGCTGCTTACCCTTGGGCAGCTGCCATCCTTACTCCGCCTGCAACTATGGTCATTAAAGAAGTTTGTTGGTACAGGCCAAGCCACTTCTTTCCCAAATCTGAAGGTGCTTATCTTCAAACAAACGGAACGAGCATATGTTTCGTTCGTGAAAGGGTCTGCGCATATGCTTGAGGAAATTATGAACATGCCATTCCTTGTGTCGGCCGCAAAAGCTAATGGCTTCTGTTCAGGCATTGAGCATCTCCATCGTCTCAAACAAGCTGTGATATGGCTTGATAACAAAGACGCGACACCTTCAGAAAGCAAGGCTGCAGCAGCTGCGATCAGGAAAGAAGTAGATGCCAATCCCAACCATCCTGTAGTTACTATTCTGGGGGAACCAGAGGAAGAGGACAATGAAGAGACCGGTGGTAGTGAGGAGAAGAAGGGCAAGGAAGATGGTAACGCTGATGAGCATTAAAGTGCTCACGAACTGCAAAAGGTACTAATACATATTCTCACCATCCACTCTTTCTCTTTCTAAAAAATCATCTGAAATTCACATGTTCTACTGTTCTCCTTTTTGCCATACAGTGTATGTTGTGCGGCTGGGTTGCTTGGTTGGAGTGTCACAGCGAAGGAGACATGATGCTAGTTAATATTCGAATCTCAACTCAAGCTGAAACAGAAAAGTATTCTCTGTTTGCTACATATCAACTGAAGTCGCTACTACTTTCTACATGCACTCTGTTTGATTGCCTCTGTCCCTTACTTCGAGGGTTCAGATTTAAGCTCTGTTTTCGCTAATAATTAAGCTTACCCGTAACTGAAGTCGGAACTTGGAATATGAAAACGTAGTACGTTTTTGTTATTCCGTTTATACTATGTCCCCGTAGCTTTATGAATTCGGTAGGACCTGAGCACTATTAAATTCGGGAATAATTTGTCTGAATATGAAAACGTACGTTTCTGCTTTCATTCATATGATGTATGGAAATTTGGGGGTTGGTTTCCCTTGTCCCGGAAAAAATATTGTTAAATTAATTACGTCTCTGCTCTGTGTTATTATTCATCAGTTTTCTTCTGAAACGGAAGGGGAGAAAAGCATGCTGTCATACGACTCACGCTTTGAGGTGAAATATCATGGAACACATTATTTTGTTGTACGCGCCTGATTGTCCCAAGTTAAGTGACTCCACCCTATGTATGTATCTACTTGTGTTTGGAGCACTATCATTCATATATTCAGACAGATCGTGCATACATGTGCTGTGTGTTATCAGTGTCATTTTTTTTTCTGAAACGGGTGGGGACATAATCACACTGCCAAGCTCTTTAGGTTTCGAGGTGAAATGTCACTGAACAAATTATTTGGTTGTGCTTGATTGTTCCAAGTTAAATGACTTGATATGCATATGTATGTACTTGTGTTGAAGTGCTATCATGCATACATTCAGACTCAGTTAGCAGCCTTCAAAAAAGCCTTGAGAGAGCAAGGCTGCAGCTGCTGCGATGAGGAATGAAGCAGGTAGGGTGCCAATACCATCCATCCCACAGAGGGAGAGGACGGGTGCCAGTGAGGAGGAAAATGGTGACACTAATGAGGATTGAAATGCTCACAAACTGCAAGAGGTACACTCTTTCTCCTTTAATAGCATCGTCCCATTTTACTTTTCTCCACCAAAATACACTCATCTTATATCCCGACATGTTCTACTGTCTCCCCTTTGCTGATCCAGGATATTTGTTGCTTGGGCGGCTTGGCTGCTTGCTTGCTTGCTTGGGATGTCATACCAAAGGACTCATCAACCTAATTAATTGATATTCCAGTCAAATACTGAAGCAGATACACCTTCTAAAAAAGGTGGTCTCGAGTCTCTCAACTGAAAGTTGCTAAGTACTCTATCACTGCTAATATCCAAAGTGAAGAGTACTACTTTCTTGCTACATACACTGTGTTGGATAGCCTCTTTTCCTTACATTGATGATTCAGAGCTAAACTCTATCACTGCTAATAAGGTTAAGGTTCACCCTGTCGAAACTCCCCTACCGAGAAGCCGTTGAGGCGGCGGCCGATTATGCTGACATGTTTGGTTGCACACTTGGCCAATTCCCGGTTAAATATCTGGGAATGCCGGTTCATTATCGGCGTCTCACCATTGCGGAGTGGAAGCATGTGGAGGAGCGTCTAGAGAAACGGTTGAGCAGTTGGAAAGGAAAACTACTCTCAGTTGGTGGTCAGCTGGTTTTGATTAACTCCGTCCTCACAAATATGGTTCTCTATATGATTTCTTCCTTCCAACTCCCAAAAGGGGTCTTGCAAAGACTGGACTACATTAGATCCAGATTCTTTTGGCAAGAAGACGGTGAAAAGAAAAAATATAGGCTAGTCAAATGGCGCGTGGTTTGTAGGCCTAAAGACCAAGGTGGCCTTGGAATTCATGACATGTAGGTCAAGAATGAGGCCCTTCTCAGTAAATGGTTATTTAAACTTCTTACCGAGGATGGTGTTTGGCAAACCATGTTGCGCAATAAGTATCTAGGCCAAAAGGCGGTATCCCAAGCATATTGGAAACCTGGCGACTCGCACTCTTGGGTTGGCCTAATGGCGGCAAAGAAACATCTCTTTCGCTTTGGGTCTTTCACGATAAAGGATGTGTCGGAGATTCATTTCTAGGAAGACATCTGGCTAGGCAATGCCAGTCTCAGAGAACAATATCCAGCCTTATATAACATCGCTCGCGATAAGAATAATACTATTGCGCACGTGCTCGGTTCTTCCCCCACGAATATTTCGTTCAGGCGGGATTTGATTAGCCCCCGGCTTGTGTCATGGCATAATCTTTTATCCCGGCTGGATTCGATTAACTGACACAAGGTCGGGATGTGTTTCGCTGAAACCTTACTACATCAGGGTCTTTCACAGTAGACTCTATATACCGTGCACTCACGCATTCTGAGGTACCAACGAGTAATAATAAGAAAATTTGGAAGTCTAACTAAAAGTGAAAATCTTCATGTGGTATCTCCGTAGGGGAGTTGCGTTAACCAAAGACAACTTCGCACGGCGCAACTGACGATGGAATAAGAAGTGTTCCTTTTGTACTCATGACGAGACAATCAAACGCCTCTTTTTTCAATGCAAGTTTGCATGTTCTAGGTCAGTCATTCAAATATCGTCAAATTTGTATTCGCCCATAAGTGTTGCCAATATTTTTGGCCATTGGTTGGACGGTATTACAAATAGGTTCAAAACCCTAATAAGGGTGGGAGCATATGCCTTAATTTGGTCGCTTTGACTATGTAGAAATGATTTGTTTTATACGAAAAAATGCTTCTCCTCTACAGGTTATTTTTCGGTGTACGCACTCGCTACATACGTGGTCTATGCTATAACGGCTGGAGTACCAACCGCTGTTCATTGCGGTGTGTACGCGATTGGAGCAGGTGGCTACGGAGGTTTTTTCTCAATATGGGTGGCAGCATAACCTACGGATCGATCCACCACCTTCTTCGACATAGGCATAGTGTCGCTCTAAAGGACTCTACTGTTACCAATTTGTCGATTTTTATTTCATGAATTTTTGTCAAACTTCTAGATTTGGCTGTGTGTGTCTTAGTTATGCAGAGGCCAGGTGTTATTCATAATGATTTGTATCCGTTTGATGCTACATTTTAAGATAATAAAGTCGCCTTTTATCGAAAAAGAGAGCAGCCATTGCCCAATGCTAAAGGAAAGAGGAAGGGCAGCAGGCCAGCGATTTCGTTACGTCCATTACTACATCAGCCCACATGACATGGCCTGCTATAGAATGGGTCGATTAGTGCAGCACGGTCAAGGACACATCAAAATCAATGTTGATGCTGTGATTTGTACACAAGCACAAATTGGTGCGACTAGTGCAAGTCTGCAGAGATGAGCACGGAGCTTATCTAGGCTCCTCGGCGATGAACTTCCACGGTTTGACGGATCCAAACACGATATGCGTTAGCATGCCGAGAAGCCCTTGCGCTAGCCAAGGACTTGATGTTACAGAACCTGCTGGTTGCTTCAAATTGTAGCACGGTCGTCGTAGATGTTCATTCAGGTGCCCGTGGGTTAATAGGACCAGTGGTCTCGGAGAAAAAGAAATTTCATTCTTGCTCCTTCACCCATGAAGGAAGGCATTCCAATATGGAAGCTCATTTGCTAGCCAAACATGCTTTACATCTAAACTTGGGACGCCATCTGTTGCTCTTACATCCCCATGATTTCTCGGTTATACATGTAAACGCTGTTCTTGATCAACAAAGTAAAGCATGTTCCCCGTCTAAAAAACCCGTAGGGGCAACTAGCTAATCAAGGGGTAACCCTTGCCGGAACCCCGCGTATTGCATGTTGAGCGCTTTCTTAGTATTTTGTTTTTTCTGTACATATTTTCAGGTTTTAGATGGTTTTATGGTCGATCGACCACAATTCACGGCTGCTCCTGCTCGTCTACTCGTTCGTAAGGTGGAGGCGGCAGGGCAAGGGTCTATGGCACCGGCTCGCGACAGACTGGCTACAGTTAGCGATCGGCGACCAACGACCGACGACGCGACGACGGCAACTCAGCGAGGCTGAGACGCGAGCCCGCAACCGGTGACTGCGACTCTGCGGGGCTGCGATGGTGAACAGATGACAAGATTAAATAAATATATAAAATGAAAGTATTTTTTGTCGTCAAGACGTATTAGACTAGATAACAGCATCTACAACCGGACTTTGCAAATCCAGTCTCTCAAACGCCCCGGACAGTGACTGGTCACGCCTCAAATTAGCCACTATACATATGAGTTTCTTATATTTCAACCCCTATATCCATAGAGAGCATGCAAAACAAATACTATATACTACGTACTGTTGGGACCGCTTGCCTTGCCCTCCCTCTCACCGGAGCTCTCTCTCTGTGTACTCTCGCTCAAATGATCACAGGAAGAAGAAAGAAGAAGGGAGACACGGCACACGGTGGTTTCGGCGCACGAACGCCTTTACCCTGAGCTCGAACTCAGCACACACACCACGCCCTTACAATGATCGCCGCGACGACTCTTATACCTGGGCAACGCCGGGCCACGACCCGCACGCACCTGCCCACTATGCCACCCGGTCCGGCCCGCTCGACGCGCGCGCACGACGCGCTCCCGCGCGCCAAACCCTCAACAGACCGGTGTGCTCACCGCGTTCCCCGGATCGCCAACGGCTATGCCGCACACACGCTCGTGCGGTGTTCACCTGCGTGGACAGACCCACGCACCACACGCACACCTACACACACGCCTACCCCGCGGACCCGATGCACCGGACCCGTTCGGCTCGCGCCCATACACGCGCTAGTTGAGCCCAGTGCACCGCCGCGGCTTATTTGCCCTAACATTCGCGCCCTAAGCCGCGGCTCAGAGCAGCCCGACGTCCTCGCCGTCGCCGTCGTCCACCAGCAAGGCCCGCTCCGCCGCCGGCGCCTTCTTCCACTGCGGGCACTCGCGTTTGAAGTGCCCACGTTCACCGCACTTGTAACAGCGGCCGCGCCGGTTCCCGTCGAAACCCGACGCCTCGCTGCGCGCCCCGTCGTCGTCGTCGAGCTCCGCGTGCACCACCTCGACGCCGCTCGCGCGCCCGCCACTGTGCCGCGGTGAACATCAGCTGCCCGTCAGCGCGCTCGCCGCCTGCCTGATCGCATCGCCGCAGCCGCTCATCAAATGCCTTCAGCCGCCCCAATGCGTCTTCGAACAGCATCGTGCCAACGTCGCAGAACTGCTCGATCGGCGGCCACCGCCGCGTACAGGCGGTTCGGCACCGAGTCGAGCAGCTTCTTGACGAGTGCTGCATCCTCCAGGGTCGAGCCCAGTGCCGCGTAGCGCGCCGCCATGCCACCAAGCCTCCCGGCGAACGCGTCCAGGGACTCTGACTCCGCCATGCGCAGGAGCTCAAATTCCCCCCGGAGCGTGCCGAGCCGCGCCGCGCGCACGCGGTCCGCGCCCACAAACCTCGCCTTCAAGCTCGCCCATACCTCGGCCGCCGTCTTCTTCGACGCCACCTGCAGCAGCAGGTCCTCGGCGAGTGCATCGAGCAGGTAGGCGCGCGCGGGCTTGTCCTTCTTTGCGATGACGGCTGCCGCCGCGTCCTCCGGCACCACCACCGCCTCCCACAGCTCAGCCGCATCAAGGTTCGCCTCCACCTTGATCGACCACGCCGTGTAGTTGTCGCCGGTGAGCAGTGGCACCGACTGTGGCAGCGACCCGCCTGTTCCGCCGGCGTACGGGACGATCGACATCGCCGGCGCGCCCTGGTCACCACGAGGCTCTGATACCAAATGTTGGGACCGCTGGCCTTGCCCTCCCTCTCACCGGATCTCTCTCTCTCTCTGTGTACTCTCGCTCAAATGATCACAAGAAGAAGAAAGAAGAAGGGAGACACGGGACACGGTGGTTTCGGCGCACGAACGCCTTTACCCTGAGCTCGAACTCAGCACACACACCACACCCTTACAACGATCGCCGCGGCGACTCTTATACCTGGGCAACGCCGGGCCACGACCCGCACGCACCTGCCCACTATGCCACCCGGTCCGGCCCGCTCGACGCGCGCGCTCCCCGCGCCAAACCCTCAACAGACCGGTGTGCTCACCGCGTTCCCCGGATCACCAACGGCTATGCCGCGCACACGCCCGTGCGGTGTTCACCTGCGTGGACAGACCCACGCACCACACGCACACCTACACACACGCCTACCCCGCGGACCCGGTGCACCGGACGCGTCCGGCTCGCGCCCATACACGCGCCAGTTGAGCCCAATGCACCGCCGCGGCTTATTTGCCCTAACACGTACTACCCTACCTAATCTTCGTTGTCAGAGATGTCCACGACATCAGTACCAGGCGCCGGCTGGATGGGCGCGTTGAAAGGCTCTGGCTCGTCCTCCTCTTGCTCCACCTCATCCATCTAGGCGAGCATCTCTGCCTCCTCTGCGGCCTGCTGCTCATCCATCTCCTACCGGCAACAGCGTCCGGCCTCCGCAGCCAACTCCGAGCGGAAATAACCGAGGATGGCCTGTTGCTCCGCCTGCAGATCTGCGTCACCAGCGTTCCCCACATCCTCCTCCTCCTACTCCTCTTCGTCCTCCTGCTCCTCCTCCTCTTCGTCCTCCTTCTCCTCCTCCTCCAGATCCACTATATCTGGAGGCAGCCCCGCGGCGATCCGGGCTTCGCGCCTTGCCCTGTTCCGCTCCGACATGAGAAATGGGTGGCTTCTCACCCGGCAGCGTGGCGGTATGGATACTAGGCGCGCGGGAGGGGGGGGGAGTAAAAATGTGGATGGTAGGGTTTCTGTGCTTGCGGCGGCAGATAGGCGGAAGAAACTGTGGATTGTAGGGTTTCGGTGTCGGCGATCGCCTTAAATACACTATGTGGCCCGCTGGAGCGGCGCCACACGGTGATATCAGTCCGACGGAGGAGACTAGTTTCGGACCGTCTGGTTTCGAGCGATTCCGCGTGGGGCCCCGCCATCAGTCCGACGTGGCGGGCGGGCTCGGGTGCCTCTATATCTGCCCCATTTATGGGCTGGATATGAGGGGTGCCGGTCAGCCCGGGCGTTTGAGGTGCCCATTTGGGTCATATTTTCATGACCGGGCGGGCTGCCCGGGCGTTTGAGACCGGTTTGAGGCGCCCGGCTGTACATGCTCTAACTACACTATATACATTGCATTTATTTATGCTAATGATATTGCATGCTTTCATTGTTGAAAGACTAAGGGATGACTTTCTTCTCGTGATTTTGTTCTGCACGTTAGCAAGACCGATTTGCGCACAAGATGTCCAGTTATTGGCTTGATGACTTGGTGGTGTGCTAGAGAGGGAGATATTTAAAGGAATCGATCTTGCCGAAAACAAGAAAGAAATTCAAAACTCTTAGTGAAAGTAAAGCTTGGTTGTGGGTATGTATTCTTTCTACTTATCTTCACTTGCATAATGAGTACTAGTTATAAACTCATGATTTATCTATAGTTTTATGTTTTACAGTTCATCTTCATGTCCATCTAGTTAATATAGGTGATAAATTGGTGACCGCTCATCCATGTAATCTTCATCAAGTGAGGTATTTCGAGTGCTGATACTTGACTTTCGGATTTCAGAAATATTTGTTGAACACCAAGTAATATATATGCACATATATACGCCAAGGAATATATATATACATATATACATATACATATAATACACACACACCCATGTAGAACACGCAACTTGCATTGAAAAAAGAGTGTTTGATTGTCTCGTCATAAGTACAAAAACTGCACTTCTTATTTCCTTGCCAATTATGACAGGCGAGATTGTCTTTGATTAGCACAACTTTCAGCGAAATTTTCGCCAAATTTTCTTGTTATTATTCACTGAAACCTCTGAATGCGTGAGTGCTCGCTAGACAGAGTCGACTGTGTTCCGCCGACGGCGCCCGAAAAGTTGATCGATCGAAGCAAGTATAGCTACCTAGTAGTGGTTCACCTACGGAAGGACGCGGCTAGACGTGTGTTATATTATATCCATCAAGCTGGCTTACACAGCTCCTGGCGATCTGATCTAGAGTTCAAAAAACCAACATGCAAAACACGAAGTGCATTATTGTTGGATGCATTGATCGAGGCAGAGGTTGGGGTTATCCTCTTTTAAAATCAACAAAACAAATTAAACCATCAAACCACATGTCTTGTTTCTAGTTGTGGTGTAGATTAATTGTGTTTTGTACCAGTTCCCTGTTGGAGTCACTAATTCATAATCCATTGATGTTAATTTGCAGAATCTAGCTTCGTAGTGGAACACGCAAGCATACCAGGACCTGCTATCCTGCACTGGCACAACTGGGTTCATGAATCTGAGGAACTCGGTTGTAACACGAGGCGCGCAAATCAACGAACATGTGGGTGAGCAGAGCAGGATACACACACGAACAGGTGGAATATTTTGGTCGGCACTACACCGCCTGCCTTTCTGGTGTCTTGAAGACATGATAAGGTGTCAAGGGAGGATGGCTTATGCACATGGCCTATGTCCACATTATTACAACAAGAACTTTTCGAAACTAAGGCAAGGTTATTACAAGTATTAATAATCTTAACAGAATCTGCGCGCCGAAACAAGGTGCATTGGGACACTCCGTATGTGCCCACTGAAGTCTGATGATGTTGCTTTTTTCATTTCGACAAATCAGTCATGAGGCAGCACTCCGTTCTGCTGCTGCTGCTCCTATGGCTTTGGTGTACTCCACTTTGATCTTCTTCAATCTCACGACCACATTGCTCATGGTTATTCTCTGGTCAAGCGAGTCGCTGGAGCAGAGTAGGCCCAGCTCAAACATCGGCACAAGAAAGCCTTCCAAGCATGCTCGCGTAAATCACGGAGTTATCATCACCAAGTAACAGCCTTGCGATGCCAAAGTCCGCGACATGTGCTGTCATGTCATAATCGAACAATACATTGCTTGGCTTCAAGTCACAGTGCAAGACCACCTCATGATGCTCATGGTGTAGATACTCCGTTGCCATGGACACATCGATCATGATGTCCAACCTCTCTAGAAGCCCCAAGCTCCTTGTGGCTCCAGAGGAGTGAAGGAGCGTCTCTAAGCTACCATTGCACATGTATGGCAGCACCAGTGCTCTGAAATCAAGGTTCGAGCAGGTGTTGAGGATCCTTATCAGATTGCGGTGCCGCGCCATGCGTAGCACACCACACTCGGCATCGAAACTTCTAATGGCTTGTTCCAAATGCATGTCAAGAACTTTTATTGCAACCACCACACCATTGCGTAGTTGGCCCTTAAAAACTTTTCCAAAGCTTCCAGACCCCAACAAGTTGTTGTCGCTAAAATTTTCAGTGGCATGAATGAGGTCATGGTAGGAAACCAACTGATGGCCGATCATGTCAACCATACCTGTAGAAACTGCCATCCCTTGTTGCTTCTTGATTTTCTTTCGGATTATTACATATATGCATGAAGATACAACTCCAGTTACTACGATGATAGTAGGGAGCAAAATTTTCAACATGTGGTCTTTTGTTCTTTTGGTAGAGTTACTTGGACACTGTGAAAATCCTAAAGCTGAAGCACCACATAGGCGCGAGTTCCCCATCAAGGATTGTAGGCTGATGTTTGAGAAGACACCTCCTTCTGGTATGCGGCCTTGTAGCTTATTGAAAGAGAGGTTCAAGCTAGTTAGGTAGGTAAAATTGGTAAGGTACTCTGGGATGGTACCAGATAGATCATTATGGGATAGGTCCAAAGTTTCCATGCTTTCTAGCTTGTCAAAAGAATGAGGAATCGAATTATCAAAAGAATTGTGTGATAGGTTCAGGTAGGTTATCATTTGGAGTTGTCCAATTGAATCCGGGAGGCTACCAACCAAACGATTGGTAGAGATATCCATGAAGTTAATTTGTTTCAGATATCCTATATCAAGCGGTAATGTGCCGTTGAAAAGGTTTCGAGAAAGATCAAGCTGGAGAAGACTAACAAGATGAAATAAACTTGGTGGTATTGTGGATGATAACCGGTTACCGGCTAATTCCAGGTATACCAACTTGCTGAGGTTACCAATGCCATCTAGTATGCAACCAGTGAATTCATTATCATTGAGGAACAAAAATTCTAGATTTTTTAGCAATGTAATCGGAGATGGGATGGTGCCTAGCAAGTTATTTTCAGAAAGGTCAAGTTCTTGTAGATTCTCCATTTTCATGATGGATTGTGGAATTACACTATGCAGATGGTTTTCTGAAAGATCTAGCACAATGAGACCGGTTAAATTTGAAATCGTAGGTGGAATTTCACCAACTAAGTTTATTCCCGATGCATTGAAATATTGCAGCTGGCCTGATAAATTTCCTACATAGTTAGGGAGGTTACAACTAGTGAAATTATTTGATGCGATGCTAAGATATTGGAGCCTTCTAAAATTAGTGAACATGGGCAAGAAGTTGAGATCTCCTTGTAGGCTGTTTTGTGCAATATCGATATGCACCAAAGAGTGCATGTTTCCAATTGTTGAAAGTACCGATCCAACCAACATATTAAATGCTAATCCCAGGTATGCTAATTTCGATAGGTTACCGAGAGAAGCTGGAATAGATCCTGTTAGTTGATTATCATTTAGACTCAAACCCGAGAGTTGGCCTAGCTGTCCAAATTCTACTGGAATGCCTCCAGTTAGATTGCATTCTCCGAGGTCTAGGGACATTAGCGAAGTGAGGTTGCCAAGTACAACAGGGATTGTGCCAACAAGGCCATTTTGACTCAAGGAAAGGAATATGAGATTAGTCAGCTTGCCTAGCCATGTTGGCACAACACCCCCAAATGAATTAGTGTCTAGTGAAATAACTTGGAGGTACCGACAAGATACAAACCCTAATGGAATCTGACCTGTGAAATAGTTTTCAGCGATGGCAATTACTTCCAGCATCGGGAGACTAAAACTTTTATTGCTAGGGATAGGACCAGTTAGGTTTAGGTTGGCAACAAAAGACATGGTATGTAGCTTAGACATGTTGAAGATTGCCTCGGGCACTGGGCCAGCAAGATGATTGACTTGTAGGTTAAGAAACTCCAGCATAGGCAAGGAGCCAATGCAAGATGGTATTGGTCCTGTCAAGCTGTTGTTGCCTATGTCCAAATGACTTAACAAATGAGTATTGTTGAATAAATTAGTTGGTATTGAGCCAGTGAAGCGATTCGCATAGAGATTTATTTTGCCAACATTGTGTAGGTTGTGCAGCTGCGCTGGAATTGTGCCCGAGAGATTGTTAAGACGTAAGGAAAGAACTTGAAGGCTTGTCATGTTTCCTATGCTAGGAGGGATGCTACCTGACAAGGCATTGTAGCCAAGATATAGAAATTTTAGGCGGTGCAATCTTCCCAGGTCGTCTGGAATTGAGCTGGTGAGGTTGATTTTGTTGAGATTTAGGATAGAGAGGAAGGAGAGGTTACCAATGTGAGGAGCGAGCGATCCATAGAGTGGTACGCCTGGCAGCTCAATAGCAGTGACTCGCTGCCTGCGCTGACTGCACGAGACACCGACCCAGTGGCAGAACGATGCACCGCTTGTCCAGTTGCTAGAAAGGACACCATCAGGGTCGGAGAAGCTGGATTTGAAAGCCAGCAATGCTGCGAGATCAATGTCACTGTCGTTGCCATGGTTCGTCGTTGCTGGAGAAGAAGCCGAGATGGCATGTGGCAGTACTAGCAGTAGCAGTACAAGAATGACAGAAATGTGGGCAGATGAGGATGGAGTGGCCATTGAGCTAACAAGTGAGGGATGGGACGATATGGAGTAACAAGTCAGAGCTAGCAACACGTTTATATAGGCTTTCTACAGAGTGCAGACTAGATATCTCAAAATAATGCTTTATCTCTGTCACACTCCGCATGATGAATTTCTCGCGTTAGTGGAGAATCATCGATGATATGCACGCACGGAAAATAATACAAAGGATATAGCTAGTATTGAAGGAAATATGCCCTAGAGGCAATAATAAAGTTATTATTTATTTCCTTATTTCATGATAAATGTTTATTATTCATGCTAGAATTGTATTAACCGGAAACATAATACATGTGTGAATACATAGACAAACAGAGTGTCACTAGTATGCCTCTACTTGACTAGCTCGTTAATCAAAGATGGTTAAGTTTCCTAACCATAGACAAAGGAGTTGTCATTTGATTAACGAGGTCACATCATTGGTTGAATGATCTGATTGACATGACCCATTCCTATTAGCTTAGCACCTGATCGTTTAGTGTGTTGCTATTGCTTTCATCCATAACTTATACATGTTCCTATGACTATGAGATTATGCAACTCCCGTTTACCGGAGGAACACTTTGGGTGCTACCAAACGTCACAACGTAACCGGGTGATTATAAAGGAGTACTACAGGTGTCTCCAAAGGTAGATGTTGGGTTGGCGTATTTCGAGATTAGGATTTGTCACTCCGATAGTCGGAGAGGTATCTCTGGGCCCTCTCGGTAATGCACATCACATAAGCCTTGCAAGCACTACAACTAATGAGTTAGTTGTGAGATGATGTATTACGGAACGAGTAAAGAGACTTACCGGTAACGAGATTGAACTAGGTATTGGATACCGACGATCGAATCTCGGGTAAGTAACATACCGATGACAAAGGGAACTAACGTATGTTGTTATGCGGTCTGACCGATAAAGATCTTCGTAGAATATGTAGGAGCCAATATGGGCATCCAGGTCCCGCTATTGGTTATTGACCGGAGACGTGTCTCGGTCATGTCTACATTGTTCTCGAACCGTAGGGTCCGCACGCTTAAGGTTTCGATGACGGTTATTATGAGTTTGTGTATTTTGATGTACCAAAGGAGTTCGGAGTCCCGGATGTGATCACGGACGTGACGAGGAGTCTCGAAATGGTCGAGACGTAAAGATTGATATATTGGAAGCCTATGTTTGGACTTCGGAATGGTTCCGAGTGAAAACGGGAATTTACCGGAGTACCGGGAGGTTACCGGAACCCCCCGGGAGCATAATGGGCCTCATGGGCCTTAGTGGAAAAGGAGGAAAGGCAGGCCAGGGGCCGCGCGCCACTTCCCCCCCTTCCCTAGTCCTAGTAGGACTAGGAGAAGGGGGCGGCGCCCCTCTCTCTCTTTCCCCCTCCGGGAAACCTAGTTGGACTAGGATTGGGGGGGGGGGGGGAATCCTACTCCCGGTGGGAGTAGGACTCCCCTGGCGCGCCTAGCTTGGCCGGCCGGCCCCCTCCCCTTGCTCCTTTATATACGGGGGCAGGGGGGCACCCCAAGACACACAAGTTGATCTTCGTGATCGTTCCTTAGCCGTGTGCGGTGCCCCCCTCCACCATATTACACCTCGAATATATCGTTGCAGTGCTTAGGCGAAGCCCTCCGCCGGTGGAACATCAAGATCATCACCACGCCGTCGTGCTGACGGAACTTCTCCCCGGAGCTTTGCTGGATCGGAGCCCGAGGAGCGTCATCGAGCTGTACGTGTGCCAAGAACTCGGGGGCGCCGGAGTAACGGCGCCGGGATCGGTCGGATCGCGAGGAGAACGTACGACTACTTCCTCTACGTTGTGATCGCTTCCGCTTCAGGTCTACAAGGGTATGTAGACAACACTCTCCCCCTCGTTGCTATGCATCACCATGATCTTGCGTGTGCGTAGGAAATTTTTTGAAATTACTACGTTCCCCAACAGTGGCATCAGAGCCTAGGTTTTTATGGTTTGATGTTATATGCACGAGTAGAACACAAGTGAGTTGTGGACGATACAAGTCATACTGCCTACCAGCATGTCATACTTTGGTTCAGCGGTATTGTTGGATGAGATGACCCGGACCAACCTTACGCGTACGCTTACGCGAGACCGGTTCCCTCGACGTGCTTTGCACATAGATGGCTTGCGGGAGACATCTCACCAACTTTAGTTGAACCAAGTGTGGCTACGCCCGGTCCTTGAGAAGGTTAAAACAGAGTCTATTTGACAAACTATCGTTGTGGTTTTGATGCGTAGGTAAGATGAGTTCTTGCTTAAGCCCGTAGCAGCCACGTAAAACTTGCAACAAACAAAGTAGAGGACGTCTAACTTGTTTTTGCAGGGCATGTTGTGATGTGATATGGTCAAGACGTGATGCTATATTTTATTGTATGAGATGATCATGTTTTGTAACCGAGTTATCGGCAACTGGCAGGAGCCATATGGTTGTCGCTTTATTGTATGCAATGCAATCGCCCTGTAATGCTTTACTTTATCACTAAGTGGTAGCGATAGTCGTAGAAGCATAAGATTTGCGAGACGACAACGATGCTACAATGGAGATCAAGGTGTCGCGCCGGTGACGATGGTGATCATGATGGTGCTGCAAAGATGGAGATCATCAAGCACAAGATGATGATGACCATATCATATCACTTATATTGATTTGCATGTGATGTTTATCTTTTTATGCATCTTATCTTGCTTTGATTGACGGTAGCATTATAAGATGATCTCTCACTAAATTATCAAGAAGTGTTCTCCCTGAGTATGCACCGTTGCCAAAGTTCGTCGTGCCCAGACACCACGTGATGATCGGGTGTGATAAGCTCTACGTCCATCTACAACGGGTGCAAGCCAGTTTTGCACACGCAGAATACTCGGGTTATACTTGACGAACCTAGCATATGCAGATATGGCCTCGGAACACGGAGACCGAAAGGTCGAGCGTGAATCATATAGTAGATATGATCAACATGATGATGTTCACCATTGAGAACTAATCCATTTCACGTGATGATCGGTTATGGTTTAGTTTGATTTGGATCACGTGATCACTTAGAAGATTAGAGGGATGTCTATCTAAGTGGGAGTTCTTAAGTAATATGATTAATTGAACTTAAATTTATCATGAACTTAGTCCCTGATAGTATCTTGCTTGTTTATGTTATAGATGGCTCGTGCTGTTGTTCCGTTGAATTTTAATGCGTTCCTTGAGAAAGCAAAGTTGAAAGATGATGGTAGCAATTACACGGACTGGGTCCGTAACTTGAGGATTATCCTCATTGCTGCACAGAAGAGTTACGTCCTGGATGCACCGCTAGGTGCCAGGCCTGCTGCTGGAGCAACGCCAGATGTTATGAACGTCTGGCAGAGCAAAGCTGATGACTACTCGATAGTTCAGTGTGCCATGCTTTACGGCTTAGAACCGGGACTTCAATGTCGGTTTGAGAACCATGGAGCATATGAGATGTTCCAGGAGTTGAAGTTAATATTCCAACAGAATGCCCGGATTGAGAGATATGAAGTCTCCAATAGGTTCTATAGCTGCAAAATGGAGGAGAATGGGTCTGTCAGTGAGCACATACTCAGAATGTCTGGGTATTACAATCACTTGAGTCAGCTGGGAGTTAATCTTCCGGATGATTGCGTCATTGACAGAATTCTTCAATCACTGCCACCAAGCTACAAAGGCTTCGTGATGAACTATAATATGCAAGGGTTAGTAAAGACTATGCCCGAGCTATTCGCAATGCTAAAGGCTGCGGAGGTAGAAATCAAGAAGGAGCATCAAGTGTTGATGGTCAATAAGACCACTAGTTTCAAGAAGAAGGGCAAAGGGAAGAAGAAGGGGAACTTCAAGAAGAACAGCAAGCAAGTTGCTGCTCAGGAGAAGAAACCCAGATCTGGACCTAAGCCTGAAACTGAGTGCTTCTACTGCAAGCAGACTGGTCACTGGAAGCGGAACTGCCCCAAGTATTTGGCGGATAAGAAGGATGGCAAGGTGAACAAAGGTATATGTGATATACATGTTATTGATGTGTACCTTACTAGAGCTCGCAGTAGCACCTCGGTATTTGATACTGGTTCTGTTGCTAATATTTGCAACTCGAAAGAGGGACTACGGATTAAGCGGACACTAGCAAAGGACGAGGTGACGATGCGCGTGGGAAATGGTTCCAAAGTCGATGTGATCACGGTCGGCACGCTACCTCTACATCTACCTTCGGGATTAGTTTTAGACCTAAATAATTGTTATTTGGTGCCAGCGTTGAGCATGAACATTATATCTGGATCTTGTTTGATGCGAGACGGTTATTCATTTAAATCAGAGAATAATGGTTGTTCTATTTATATGAGTAGCATCTTTTATGGTCATGCACCCTTAAAGAGTGGTCTATTTTTGATGAATCTCGATAGTAGTGATACACATATTCATAATGTTGAAGCCAAAAGATGCAGAGTTGATAATGAAAGTGCAACTTATTTGTGGCACTGCCGTTTAGGTCATATCGGTATAAAGCGCATGAAGAAACTCCATACTGATGGACTTTTGGAGTCACTTGATTATGAATCACTTGGCACTTGCGAACCGTGCCTCATGGGCAAGATGACTAAAACACCGTTCTCCGGTACTATGGAGAGAGCAACAGATTTGTTGGAAATCATACATACGGATGTATGTCGTCCGATGAATATTGAGGCTCGTGGCGGATATCGTTATTTTCTCACCTTCACAGATGATTTGAGCAGATATGGGTATATCTACTTAATAAAACACAAGTCTGAAACATTTGAAAAGTTCAAAGAATTTCAGAGTGAAGTTGAAAATCATCGTAACAAGAAAATAAAGTTTCTACGATCTGATCGTGGAGGAGAATATTTGAGTTACGAGTTTGGTCTACATTTGAAACAATGCGGAATAGTTTCGCAACTCACGCCACCCGGAACACCACAGCGTAATGCTGTGTCCGAACGTCGTAATCGCACTTTACTAGATATGGTGCGATCTATGATGTCTCTTACAGATTTACCGCTATCGTTTTGGGGTTATGCTCTTGAGACGGCCGCATTCACGTTGAATAGAACACCGTCAAAATCCGTTGAGACGACACCTTATGAACTATGGTTTGGTAAGAAACCAAAGTTGTCATTTCTTAAAGTTTGGGGCTGCGATGCTTATGTGAAAAAGCTTCAACCTGATAAGCTCAAACCCAAATCGGAGAAGTGTGTCTTCATAGGATACCCAAAGGAGACAGTTGGGTACACCTTCTATCACAGATCCGAAGGCAAGACATTTGTTGCTAAAAATGGATCCTTTCTAGAGAAGGAGTTTCTCTCGAAAGAAGTGAGTGGGAGGAAAGTAGAACTTGATGAGGTAACTGTACCTTCTCCCTTATTGGAAAGTAGTTTATCTCAGAAACCGGTTTCTGAGACATCTACACCAGGTAGTGAGGAAGTTGATGATGTTGATCATGAAGCTTCAGATCAAGTTACTACAGAACCTCGTAGATCAACCAGAGTAAGATCCGCACCAGAGTGGTACGGTAATCCTGTTCTGGAAGTCATGCTACTAGATCATGATGAACCTACGAACTATGAAGAAGCGACGGTGAGCCCAGATTCCGCAAAGTGGCTTGAAGCCATGAAATCTGAGATGGGATCCATGTATGAAAACAAAGTGTGGACTTTGGTTGACTTGCCCAAGGGTCGGCAAGCAATAGAAAACAAGTGGATCTTTAAGAAGAAGACTGACGCTGACGGTAATGTTACTGTCTACAAAGCTCGACTTGTCGCAAAGGGTTTCCGACAAGTTCAAGGGATTGACTACGATGAGACCTTCTCACCCGTAGCGATGCTTAAGTCTGTCCGAATCATGTTAGCAATTGCCGCATTTTATGATTATGAAATTTGGCAAATGGATGTAAAAACTGCATTCCTGAATGGATTTCTGGAAGAAGAGTTGTATATGATGCAACCTGAAGGTTTTATCGATCCAAAGGGAGCTAACAAAGTGTGCAAGCTCCAGCGATCCATTTATGGACTGGTGCAAGCATCTCGGAGTTGGAATAAACGCTTTGATAGTGTGATCAAAGCATTTGGGTTTGTACAGACTTTTGGAGAAGCCTGTATTTACAAGAAAGTGAGTGGGAGCTCTGTAGCATTTCTGATATTATATGTAGATGACATATTGTTGATCGGAAATGATATAGAATTTCTGGATAGCATAAAGGGATACTTGAATAAGAGTTTTTCAATGAAAGACCTCGGTGAAGCTGCTTACATATTGGGCATCAAGATCTATAGAGATAGATCAAGACGCTTAATTGGACTTTCACAAAGCACATACCTTGACAAAGTTTTGAAGCAGTTCAAAATGGATCAAGCAAATAAAGGGTTCTTGCCTGTACTACAAGGTGTGAAGTTGAGTAAGACTCAATGCCCGACCACTGCAGAGGATAGAGAGAAAATGAAAGATGTTCCCTATGCTTCAGCCATAGGCTCTATCATGTATGCAATGCTGTGTACCAGACCTGATGTGTGCCTTGCTATTAGCTTAGCAGGGAGGTACCAAAGTAATCCAGGAGTGGATCACTGGACAGCGGTCAAGAATATCCTGAAGTACCTGAAAAGGACTAAGGAGATGTTTCTCGTATATGGAGGTGACAAAGAGCTCATCGTAAGTGGTTACGTTGATGCAAGCTTTGACACTGATCCGGACGATTCGAAATCGCAAACCGGATACGTATTTACATTAAACGGTGGAGCTGTCAGTTGGTGCAGTTCTAAACAAAGCGTCGTAGCGGGATCTACATGTGAAGCGGAGTACATAGCAGCTTCGGAAGCAGCTAATGAAGGAGTCTGGATGAAGGAGTTCATATCCGATCTAGGTGTCATACCTAGTGCATCGGGTCCAATGAAAATCTTTTGTGACAATACTGGAGCAATTGCCTTGGCGAAGGAATCCAGGTTTCACAAGAGAACCAAGCACATCAAGAGACGCTTCAATTCCATCCGGGACTTGGTCCAGGTGGGAGACATAGAGATTTGCAAGATACATACGGATCTGAATGTAGCAGACCCGTTGACTAAGCCTCTTCCACGAGCAAAACATGATCAGCACCAAAACTCCATGGGTGTTAGAATCATTACTGTGTAATCTAGATTATTGACTCTAGTGCAAGTGGGAGACTGAAGGAAATATGCCCTAGAGGCAATAATAAAGTTATTATTTATTTCCTTATTTCATGATAAATGTTTATTATTCATGCTAGAATTGTATTAACCGGAAACATAATACATGTGTGAATACATAGACAAACAGAGTGTCACTAGTATGCCTCTACTTGACTAGCTCGTTAATCAAAGATGGTTAAGTTTCCTAACCATAGACAAAGGAGTTGTCATTTGATTAACGAGGTCACATCATTGGTTGAATGATCTGATTGACATGACCCATTCCTATTAGCTTAGCACCTGATCGTTTAGTGTGTTGCTATTGCTTTCATCCATAACTTATACATGTTCCTATGACTATGAGATTATGCAACTCCCGTTTACCGAAGGAACACTTTGGGTGCTACCAAACGTCACAACGTAACTGGGTGATTATAAAGGAGTACTACAGGTGTCTCCAAAGGTAGATGTTGGGTTGGCGTATTTCGAGATTAGGATTTGTCACTCCGATAGTCGGAGAGGTATCTCTGGGCCCTCTCGGTAATGCACATCACATAAGCCTTGCAAGCACTACAACTAATGAGTTAGTTGTGAGATGATGTATTACAGAACGAGTAAAGAGACTTACCGGTAACGAGATTGAACTAGGTATTGGATACCGACGATCGAATCTCGGGTAAGTAACATACCGATGACAAAGGGAACTAACGTATGTTGTTATGCGGTCTGACCGATAAAGATCTTCGTAGAATATGTAGGAGCCAATATGGGCATCCAGGTCCCGCTATTGGTTATTGACCGGAGACGTGTCTCGGTCATGTCTACATTGTTCTCGAACCGTAGGGTCCGCACGCTTAAGGTTTCGATGACGGTTATTATGAGTTTGTGTATTTTGATGTACCGAAGGAGTTCGGAGTCCCGTATGTGATCACGGACGTGACGAGGAGTCTCGAAATGGTCGAGACGTAAAGATTGATATATTGGAAGCCTATGTTTGGACTTCGGAATGGTTCCGAGTGAAAACGGGAATTTACCGGAGTACCGGGAGGTTACCGGAACCCCCCGGGAGCATAATGGGCCTCATGGGCCTTAGTGGAAAAGGAGGAAAGGCAGGCCAGGGGCCGCGCGCCACTTCCCCCCCTTCCCTAGTCCTAGTAGGACTAGGAGAAGGGGGCGGCGCCCCTCTCTCTCTTTCCCCCTCCGGGAAACCTAGTTGGACTAGGATTGGGGGGGGGGGGAATCCTACTCCCGGTGGGAGTAGGACTCCCCTGGCGCGCCTAGCTTGGCCGGCCGGCCCCCTCCCCTTGCTCCTTTATATACGGGGGCAGGGGGGCACCCCAAGACACACAAGTTGATCTTCGTGATCGTTCCTTAGCCGTGTGCGGTGCCCCCCTCCACCATATTACACCTCGAATATATCGTTGCAGTGCTTAGGCGAAGCCCTGCGCCGGTAGAACATCAAGATCGTCACCACGCCGTCGTGCTGACGGAACTTCTCCCCGGAGCTTTGCTGGATCGGAGCCCGAGGAGCGTCATCGAGCTGTACGTGTGCCAAGAACTCGGGGGCGCCGGAGTAACGGCGCCGGGATCGGTCGGATCGCGAGGAGAACGTACGACTACTTCCTCTACGTTGTGATCGCTTCCGCTTCAGGTCTACAAGGGTATGTAGACAACACTCTCCCCCTCGTTGCTATGCATCACCATGATCTTGCGTGTGCGTAGGAAATTTTTTGAAATTACTACGTTCCCCAACAAGTATATATTGTGTGGCTTTGCAGGATGTGTTAGTGTAAGAAACTGGGCCTTTGTTTTCCCGCAAAGGATATAGTATATAATGTATGGCTTTTCTCTCAACAAATCATGCATTGGTTCAGTGAGAAACGTTTCTTTTCTGGCATGTTCCAACTCCCAATTAACGTGTGGTGCTTTCAACGACAAGCAAGACATTTGACTCTTTGTGCGTTTAGTGCAAACCCACTACACTAATGGAATATCATTATGTTTACCTTTCTCTTTTACTGCCTGCTACGTACATGCGGTTGATGGCCATAGACGACGCAGCACATGCGGTTGTCAAGGAAGACGGCGTTGATGGCCATCCAGAGCGAGTACACCGTGTGCTCCCGCGAGGGGGAAGGGCTAGAGTTTTTGGAAAAGGAGGCAATACCCTCGGCCTCTGCATCAATCGATGCATGCAGCCATCTTATTAACAATGAAATAACAAAGTCTTAGGGTCACTAGGAGCCCATAATTAAAGTGCCAAACGAAATAAAACAAAATAAAAATGCCACATCAGGCGATATAGATCAGAATACGATGCCTATACAGCTAGTATATTATTAGCAAGCCATCCAAATCAGTTGAAGATAGCTCGTGCTACCGTCTCCTAACAGTTGCACTCAGTATCCAAAAGCTCCCTGGAGTCCACATGAGTGAGTAATAAGCACATACGGATTCACGTTGTAGCCCTGTAGATTACCTGCAAAAAGCTCATGAAGTTTGTCCCACTAAAAATCATATCATTTCTAGTATTCCATATCGCCCAAAGTTTTTTGAAATGTTCACCGGCGGGGGAGGGGGGGGGGGAAGGCTCCCCACTTGAATATATATTTCAAAACCGGCCAGGTGTTACAGAGTTAAGAGTGTTGCTAGGATAGGAACTCACGCCACAGACTGGCGTGGCCCTTTAAAGTTTCAGATTTAAGTCTATGAGACCAAACGATCAAATCATCCAAGATAGCTCTCAAGGACTTTGGAAAACTTTCTTGTTGTGTGCGTCCCAAATTTTCCAAAGAATCAGAAGGAGCATGAAGGGGCGGACCGTGGTAGGCAGCGAGCCCGGAAGCGTTGTACTGAAGAGACTGGTGATAGGTGTGTAAAGAGGGCAGATGCCGGCTGCTCTCCAGATCCTGCGAGCTGCTGGACAAGTAAAGAAAAGGTGTTCTCGATCCTCAACCAAGTGAGTACATCTAGGACAAGCTGCACAGTCCAGAATGCTCTTCTTATGCAGATGCTTCCTTGTGTTTAGGCGATCAAGGAAGAATAGCCAACCGAAGATCATAACCTTCTTGGGAACGTTTGAGTCCCAAATATCATGAAGCATGGGGTCTGAGAGGTGATCCGAGAGGGCCGCATATGCGCCCTTTGTGGAAAAGGCAGCTCCGTTAAGCAGGCGACGATCGTCCGGTACCGGAGAGAGTGTACAGTCCTGCAACAAGGAGTTTAGAGAAGCAAGTTCTGCAATCGCAGTAGAGGTTAGTCGATTACGAAGAGCAAGTTCGATCCCATCCTGCAAAATAGTGGCTACCAAGGCATTTTGGTTTGTGTGGTGAGAAAAAACAGCAGGGTACACTAAAGCCAGGGGTTCCGGCTTTAGCCAGCGATCTAACCAAAAAAAAGTGGAGCAACCATCTCCAACAGTGCACAGGGAAATCTCTCTCAAACTCTGTAGATGCTTGAAAATGGTTTTAGCTAGGAAGGAGCTGTTTTTGCCATGTCCAATGTGAAGAGCGAATTGTGTAAGACCCAATCCTTCTAGGGAAGGTTTGTGGAGTGTAAAAATTTATAAGCAAATTTCAGCAGTAGACAAAAGTTTTGTGCGCGAAGGGTTTTTACACCTAGACCACCAGCTTCTCTAGGGGTACAAACTTTATCCCAAGCAACCAGGCATTTTGCCCCAATGCAAGTGTCGTCGTTAGACCAGAAAAAAGTACGCCGTCTCTTGTCGATAGCCTCAATAACCTGGACAGGGAGAGAGAAACAGAGCATAAAATAGGTAGGGAGGCTGTCTAGAACGGCGGAGAGGATAACAAGCTTGCCACCACGAGAGAGAAGTAGTGCGCACCACCCAGCGAGGTAGATATCATAGCGATCGATGACTGGTTGGAAGGCCGAGGGGGGAAGTTTGTAGGGAGAGAGAGGAAGGCCGAGATAAGTTTGCGGAAATGAGGAAATGTTTGTGGCAAGGTCAGCTGCCATGAGGGCCGCGTCGGTGGGATCAACATTAAGAGGGATAAAGGTGGTCTTGTCAAAATTAATCTGTAGACCAGTGGCGGCATCGAAGCTATCTAGAATACTCTTGAGGTGTTTTGCGGCCCCAAGCGTAGCTTTAACTATGATAAGTGTGTCATCGGTGTATTGAAGGACGGGACAGGGAAGAAGAGGGCTTAGGGTGTTGGGGAACGTAGTAATTTCAAAAAATTTCCTACGCACACGCAAGATCATGGTGATGCATAGCAACAAGAGGGGAGAGTGTTGTCTACATACCCTTGTAGACCGAAGCGGAAGCGACCACAACTTAGAGGAAGTTGTCGTACGATCTCCTCGCGATCCAACCGATCCCAGCGCCGCTACTCCGGCGCCTCCGAGTTCTTGACACACGTACAGCTCGGTGACGCTCCTCGGGCTCCGATCCAGCAAAGCTCCGGGGAGGAAGAGTTCCGTCAGCACGACGACGTGGTGACGATCTTGATGTTCTACTATCGCAGGGCTTCGCCTAAGCGCTGCAACAATACGACCGAGGTGGAATATGGTGGAGGGGGACACCGCACACAGCTAAGGAACGATCTCAAGGATCAACTTGTGTGTCTATGGGGTGCCCCCTGCCCCCGTATATAAAGGAGCAAGGGAGGGAGGAGGCCGGCCCTAGGTTTGGCGCGCCAAGTCTGGAGTCCTACTAGGACTCCAAGTCCTAGTAGGAGTCCACCAAGAGGGGAGGAAGGGAGAAGGAAGTGGAGGAGTAGGAAAGGTGGCCGGCCCCCTTTTCCCTAGTCCAATTCGGACTAGAGGAGAGGGGGGGCGCAACAGCCTTTTCCTCTTCCCACTAAAGCCCATCAAGGCCCAATACTTTTCCCCGTATTCCCGTAACTCCCCGGTACCTCCGAAAATACCCGAATCACTCGGAACCTTTCCGATGTCCGAATATAGTCGTCCAATATATCGATCTTTACGTCTCGACCATTTCGAGACTCCTCGTCATGTCCCCGATCTCATCCGGGACTCCGAACTCCTTCGGTACATCAAAACTCATAAACTCATAATATAACTGTCATCGAAACCTTAAGCGTGCGGACCCTACGGTTCGAGAACAATGTAGACATGACCGAGACACGTCTCCAGTCAATAACCAATAGCGGGACCTGGATGCCCATATTGGCTCCTACATATTCTACGAAGATCTTTATCGGTCAGACCGCATAACAACATACGTTGTTCCCTTTGTCATCGGTATGTTACTTGCCCGAGATTCGATCGTCGGTATCCAATACCTAGTTCAATCTCGTTACCGGCAAGTCTCTTTACTCGTTCCGTAATACATCATCTCACAACTAACATATTAGTTGCAGTGCTTGCAAGGCTTATGTGATGTGCATTACCGAGAGGGCCCAGAGATACCTCTCCGACAATCGGAGTGACAAATCCTAATCTCGAAATACGCCAACCCAACATCTACCTTTGGAGACACCTGTAATGCTCCTTTATAATCACCTAGTTACGTTGTGACGTTTGGTAGCACCCAAAGTGTTCCTCCGGCAAACGGGAGTTGCATAATCTCATAGTCAAAGGAACATGTATAAGTCATGAAGAAAGCAATAGCAACATACTAAACGATCGGGTGCTAAGCTAATGGAATGGGTCATGTCAATCAGATCATTCTCCTAATGATGTGACCCCGTTAATCAAATAACAACTCTTTGTCCATGGTTAGGAAACATAACCATCTTTGATTAACGGGCTAGTCAAGTAGAGGCATACTAGTGACACTCTGTTTGTTTATGTATTCACACATGTATTATGTTTCCGGATAATACAATTCTAGCATGAATAATAAACATTTATCATGATATATAAGGAAATAAATAATAATTTTAATATTGCCTCTAGGGCATATTTCCTTCAGTCTCCCACTTGCACTAGAGTCAATAATCTAGATCACATCACCATGTGATTAACATCGATAGTTCACATCATCATGTGATTAACACCCATAGTTCACATCGCCATGTGACCAATACCCTAAGGGTTAACTAGATTCAGTAATCTAGTTCACATTGCTATGTGATTAACACCCAAAGAGTACTAAGGTGTGATCATGTTTTGCTTGTGTGAGAATCTTAGTCAACGGGCCTGCCAAATTCAGATCCGTAAGTATTTTGCAAAATTCTATGTCTACAATGCTCTGCACGGGGCTACTCTAGCTAATTGCTCCCACTTTCAATATGTATCCAGATTGAGACTTAGAATCATCTGGATTAGTGTCAAAAACTTGCATCGGCGTAACCCTTTACGACGAACCTTTTTATCACCTCCATAATCGAGAAATATATCCTTATTCCACTAAGGATCATTTTGACCGCTGTCCAGTGATCTACTCCTCGATCACTATTGTACTCCCTTGCTAAACACAGTGTAGGGTATATAATAGATCTGGTACACAGCATGGCATACTTTATAGAACCTATGGCTGAGGCATAGGGAATGACTTTCATTCTCTTTCTATCTTCTGCCGTGGTCGGGTTTTGAGTCTTACTCAATTTTACACCTTGTAACACAGTCAAGAACTCTTTCTTTGACTGTTCCATTTTGAACTACTTCAAAGTCTTGTCAAGGTATGTACTCATTGAAAAAACTTATCAAGCATCTTGATCTATCTCTATAGATCTTGATGCTCAATATGTAAGCAGCTTCACCGAGGTCTTCCTTTGAAAAAACTCCTTTCAAACACTCCTTTGTGCTTTACAGAATAATTCTACATTATTTCTGATCAACAATATGTCATTCACATATACTTATCAGAAATGTTGTAGTGCTCCCACTCACTTTCTTGTAAATACAGGCTTCACCGCAAGTCTGTATAAAACTATATGCTTTGATCAACTTATCAAAGCGCATATTCCAACTCCGAGATGCTTGCACCAGTCCATAGATGGATCGCTGGAGCTTGCATATTTTGTTAGCACCTTTAGGATTGACAAAACTTTCTGGTTGCATCATATACAACTCTTCTTTAATAAATCCATTAAGGAATGCAGTTTTTTTATCCATTTGCCAGATTTCATAAAATGCGGCAATTGCTAACATGATTCGGACAGACTTAAGCATACATACGAGTGAAAAAACTTTCATCGTAGTCAACACCTTGAACTTGTCGAAAACCTTTTTGCGACAATTCTAGCTTTGTAGATAGTAACACTACTATCAGCGTCCGTCTTCCTCTTGAAGATCCATTTAATCTCAATGGCTCGCCGATCATTGGACAAGTCAATCAAAGTCCATACTTTGTTCTCATACATGGATCATATCTCAGATTTCATGGCCTCAAACTATTTCGCGGAATCTGGGCTCATCATCGCTTCCTCATAGTTCGTAGGTTCGTCATGGTCAAGTAACATGACCTCCAGAACAGGATTATCGTACCACTCTGGTGCGGATCTCACTCTGGTTTACCTACGAGATTCGGTAGTAACTTGATCTGAAGTTACATGATCATCATCATTAGCTTCCTCACTAATTGGTGTAGTAGTCACAAGAACAGATTTCTGTGATGAACTATTTTCCAATAAGGGAGATGGTACAATTACCTTATCAAGTTTTCTACTTTCCTCCCACTCACTTCTTTCGAGAGAAACTCCTTCTCTAGAAACGATCCATTCTTAGCAACGAATATCTTGCCTTTCGGATCTGTGATAGAAGGTGTACCCAGCTGTCTCCTTTGGGTATCCTATGAAGACACATTTCTCCGATTTGGTTTTGAGCTTATCAGGATGAAACTTTTTCATATAAGCATCACAATCCCAAACTTTAAGAAACGACAACTTTGGATTCTTGCTAAACCACGGTTCATATTGTGTCGTCTCAACGGACTTAGATGGTGACCCTTTTTTAACGTGAATGCAACTGTCTCTAATGCATGATCCCAAAACGATATTGGTAAATTGGTAAGAAACATCATAGATTGCTGTCGGGGGAAACTGTCCTCCACGAGCACCTATGGGACCGGAGCCCCTTTGTTTGTCCGGTGAGAGGGCGGAGGGAGCACGAAGAGCAGATCGTGGTGAACACACGGGCGGTTTACCCAGGTTCGGGCCGCGGTGGACGCGTAAAACCCTACTCCTGCTTAGTTTGTATTGAGCTGGAGAGCTCGGGAGCTTGAAGAACTAGCTACACCGAGCGTATGAGCGATCTAGGTTCCGAACGCCGAACCTCCGAACTGACCAACCCTACCGAACCGAACCCCCTCCACGTTGCATATGGGCCTCCTTTTATAGTGCAAGGGGTCACCGACAGGTGTCAACGTAGGAGAAAGGGCAAAAATGTAAAAGGGGTGGTAGTTGTAACAGTGCGGGAATAGTGGAGCTACAGTGCGTGAATAGTGGTCGCTACCTACTTTGACAGTGGGGGACAAGAGCATTAAATGCCCGTCGCCGTCGACCCCAAAAGCGCCTGCCATTGCGTCTCCGTTTGCCACGGCGATGGCTTCGCCGCTGTGGAGTGCCACCGTGTCCCCCAGGCTGCACAGCCACCCGCCACGCGTCCCTGGAATGGCCCCAGCGCGACGCGTGGTCTGATGAGCTGGAGCGCGGGCACACAGCACAACTCTTCCCGGCAAGTGCCTTGCCGGGGTCTTGATCTTGCCGGGCCAGGGAGCTTGCCGGGCTCTGAGGCTTGTCGCTCCCCGGGCCCCGCCGGGGCGCATATAGCGCCGAGGCGTGCCTCCTGTGATGTAATCTTCTAGTCTTCCCGGCAAGCCTCTCTTGTCAGGGTCTCGTGTTAGTGAAGTAGCCTTGAGCCTGGAACGGCCTTCCCGGCAAACTCCACTTGCCGGGGTCTCAATGCTTTGGCTCGGTCGTCCCGGCAAGCTCCTCTTGCCGGGGCCTTGCTTCCTTGGCCCGGCAAGCTCCTCTTGCCGGGGCCTTGTCTTGAATGCTTGGTCCTCTCTCGGCCAAAAAGGGCCGTGGAGACTCTTGGCGCTCCCATGGCCAGCCTTGCCGCGGCGTGCTACAACTGCCCGTGCATAAGTTCGGGGTACTAAGGTACCCCTACTTTAGTACACCGACAATTGCACTATATCCAATAAAGTGCGATTATGACGTTCGGACGCACCATTATGCAGTGGTGTTTCAGGTGGCATGAGTTCGTGAAACTATTTCACATTGTTTTAATTGAAGACCAAACTCGTAACTCAAATATTTGTCTCCGCGATCAGATCGTAGAAACTTCTATTTTCTTGTCACGATGATTTTCCACTTCACTCTGAAATTCTTTGAACTTTTCAAATGTTTCAGACTTGTGTTTCATTAATTAGATATACCCATATCTGCTCAAATCATCTGTGAAGGTGAGAAAATAACGATATCCGCCACGAGCCTCAACATTCATCGGACCACATACATCCGTATGTATGATTTCCAACAAATCTGTTGCTCTCTCCATAGTACCGGAGAACGGTGTTTTAGTCATCTTGCCCATGAGGCACGGTTCGCAAGTGCCAAGTGATTCATAATCAAGTGACTCCAAAAGTCCATCAGTATGGAGTTTCTTCATGCGCTTTATACCGATATGACCTAAACGGCAGTGCCACAAATAAGTTGCACTATCATTATCAACTCTGCATCTTTTGGCTTCAACATTATGAATATGTGTATCACTACTATCGAGATTCAACGAACCATTTCGTTGGTGTGTATAACCATAGAAGGTTTTATTCATGTAAACAGAACAACAACTGTTCTCTAACTTAAATGAATAACTGTATTGCAATAAACATGATCAAATCATATTCATGCTCAACGCAAACACCAAATAACACTTATTTAGTTTTAACACTAATCCCGAAAGTATAGGGAGAGTGTGATGATGATCATATCAATCTTGGAACCACTTCCAACACACATCGTCACTTCACCCTTAACTAGTCTCTGTTTATTCTGCAACTCCCGTTTCGAGTTACTACTCTTAGCAACTGAACCAGTATCAAATACTGAGGGGTTGCTATAAACACTAGTAAAGTACACATCAATAATCATGTATATCAAATATACTTATGTTCACTTTGCCATCCTTCTTATCCGCCAATCACTTGGGGTAGTTCCGCTTCCAGTGACTAGTCCCTTTGCAGTAGAAGCACTTAGTCTCAGGCTTAGGACCAGACTTGAGCTTCTTCACTTGAGCAGCAACTCGCTTGCCGTTCTTCTTGAAGTTCCTCTTCTTGCCCTTTTCTTGAAACTAGTGGTCTCGTTAACCATCAACACTTGATTTTTTTCTTGATTTCTACCTTCGTCGATTTCAGCATCACGAAGAGCTTGGGAATTGTTTTCGTCATCCCTTGCATACTATAGTTCATCACGAAGTTCTACTAACTTGGTGATGGTGACTAGAGAATTCTGTCAATCACTATCTTATCTGGAAGATTAACTCCCACTTGATTCAAGCGATTGTAGTACCCAGACAATCTGAGCACATGCTCACTAGTTGAGCGATTCTCCTTCATCTTTTAGCTATAGAACTTGTTGGAGACTTCATAACTCTCAACTCGGGTATTTGCTTGAAATATTAACTTCAACTCCTGGAACATCTCATATGGTCCATGACGTTCAAAACGTCTTTGAAGTCCCGATTATAAGCCGTTAAGCATGGTGCACTAAACTATCAAGTAGTCATCATATTGAGCTAGCCAAACGTTCATAACGTCTGTATCTGCTCCTGCAATAGGTTTGTCACCTAGCGGTGCATCAATGACATAATTCTTCTGTGCAGCAATGAGGATAAACCTCAGATCACGGATCCAATCTGCATCATTGCTACTAATATTTTTCAACACAATTTTCTCTAGGAACATATCAAAATAAACATATGAAAGCAGCAACGCGAGCTATTGATCTACAACATAGATATGCTAATACTACCAGGACTAAGTTCATGATAAATTAAAGTTCAATTAATCATATTACTAAAGAACTCCCACTTAGATAGACATCCCTCTAATCATCTAAGTGATCACGTGATCCAAATCAAACTAAACCATAACCGATCATCACGTGAAATGGATTAGTTTTCAATGGTGAACATCATTATGTTGATCATATCTACTATATGATTCACGCTCGACCTTTCGGTCTCCGTGTTCCGAGGCCATATCTGCATATGCTAGGCTCGTCAAGTATAACCCGAGTATTCTGCGTGTGCAAAACTGGCTTGCACCCGTTGTAGATGGACGTAGAGCTTATCACACCCGATCATCACGTGGTGTCTGGGCACGACGAACTTTGGCAACGGTGCATACTCGGGGAGAACACTTCTTGATAATTTAGTGAGAGATCATCTTATAATGCTACCGTCAATCAAAGCAAGATAAGATGCATAAAAGATAAACATCACATGCAAATCAATATAAGTGATATGATATGGTCATCATCATCTTGTGCTTCGTGATCTCCATCTCTACAGCACCATCATGATCACCATCGTCACCGGCGCGACACCTTGATCTCCATCGTAGCATCGTTTTCGTCTCGCCAATCTTATGCTTCTACGACTATCGCTACCGCCTAGTGATAAAGTAAAGCATTACAGGGCGATTGCATTGCATACAATAAAGCGACAACCATATGGCTCCTGCCAGTTGCCGATAACTCGGTTACAAAACATGATCATCTCATACAATAAAATTTAGCATCATGTCTTGACCATATCACATCACAACATGCCCTGCAAAAACAAGTTAGACGTCCTCTACTTTGTTTATTGCAAGTTTTACGTGGCTGCTACGGGCTTAAGCAAGAACTCATCTTACCTACGCATCAAAACCACAACGATAGTTTGTCAAATAGACTCCGTTTTAACCTTCTCAAGGACCGGGCGTAGTCATACTTGGTTCAACTAAAGTTGGTGAGATGTCTCCCGCAAGCCATCTGTGTGCAAAGCACGTCGAGGGAACCGGTCTCGCGTAAGCGTACGCGTAAGGTTGGTCCGGGTCATCTCATCCAACAATACCTCTGAATCAAAGTATGACATGCTGGTAGGCAGTATGACTTGTATCGTCCACAACTCACTTGTGTTCTACTCGTGCATATAACATCAAACCATAAAAACCTAGGCTCGGATGCCACTGTTGGGGAACGTAGTAATTTCAAAAAATTTCCTACGCACACGCAAGATCATGGTGATGCATAGCAACGAGAGGGGAGAGTGTTGTCTACATACCCTTGTAGACCGAAGCGGAAGCGATCACAACATAGAGGAAGTTGTCGTACTATCTCCTCGCGATTCAACCGATCCCAGCGCCGTTACTCCGGCACCTCCGAGTTCTTGACACACGTACAGCTCGGTGACGCTCCTCGGGCTCCGATCTAGCAAAGCTCCGGGGAGGAAGAGTTCCGTCAGCACGACGGCGTGGTGAAGATCTTGATGTTCTACTATCGCAGGGCTTCGCCTAAGCGCTGCAACAATACGACCGAGGTGGAATATGGTGGAGGGGGACACCGCACACGGCTAAGGAACGATCTCAAGGATCAACTTGTGTGTCTATGGGGTGCCCCCTGCCCCCGTATATAAAGGAGCAAGGGAGGGAGGAGGCCGGCCCTAGGTTTGGCGCGCCAAGTGTGGAGTCCTACTAGGACTCCAAGTCCTAGTAGGAGTCCACCAAGAGGGGAGGAAGGGAGAAGGAAGTGGAGGAGTAGGAAAGGTGGCCGGCCCCCTTTTCCCTAGTCCAATTCGGACTAGAGGGGAGGGGGGGGGGCGCAGCAGCCTTTTCCTCTTCCCACTAAAGCCCATCAAGGCCCAATACTCTTCCCCGTATTCCCGTAACTCCCCGGTACCTCCGAAAATACCCGAATCACTCGGAACCTTTCCGATGTCCGAATATAGTCGTACAATATATCGATCTTTACGTCTCGACCATTTCGAGACTCCTCGTCATGTCCCCGATCTCATCCGGGACTCCGAACTCCTTCGGTACATCAAAACTCATAAACTCATAATATAACTGTCATCGAAACCTTAAGCGTGCGGACCCTACGGTTCGAGAACAATGTAGACATGACCGAGACACGTCTCCAGTCAATAACCAATAGCGGGACTTGGATGCCCATATTGGCTCCTACATATTCTACGAAGATCTTTATCGGTCAGACCGCATAACAACATACGTTGTTCCCTTTGTCATCGGTATGTTACTTGCCCGAGATTCGATCGTCGGTATCCAATACCTAGTTCAATCTTGTTACCGGCAAGTCTCTTTACTCGTTCCGTAATACATCATCTCACAACTAACATATTAGTTGCAGTGCTTGCAAGGCTTATGTGATGTGCATTACCGAGAGGGCCCAGAGATACCTCTCCGACAATCGGAGTGACAAATCCTAATCTCGAAATACGCCAACCCAACATCTACCTTTGGAGACACCTGTAATGCTCCTTTATAATCATCCAGTTACGTTGTGACGTTTGGTAGCACCCAAAGTGTTCCTCCGGCAAACGGGAGTTGCATAATCTCATAGTCAAAGGAACATGTATAAGTCATGAAGAAAGCAATAGCAACATACTAAACGATCGGGTGCTAAGCTAATGGAATGGGTCATGTCAATCAGATCATTCTCCTAATGATGTGACCCCGTTAATCAAATAACAACTCTTTGTCCATGGTTAGGAAACATAACCATCTTTGATTAACGAGCTAGTCAAGTAGAGGCATACTAGTGACACTCTGTTTGTTTATGTATTCACACATGTATTATGTTTCCGGATAATACAATTCTAGCATGAATAATAAACATTTATCATGATATATAAGGAAATAAATAATAACTTTATTATTGCCTCTAGGGCATATTTCCTTCATAGGGGGTGCAACAACTTACCATCACGGTTGGCTTTGACGATCATTTGTTGGAGGATATCCGCGACAATGATGAAAAGGTTAGGGGAGAGAGGGTCGCCCTGCCGGAGGCCATTTTTGCATTGAATCCACCTCCCAGGGATGCCATTTAGCATAACGGCAGTGGATCCAGTGTTAAGAAGAGAGTTAATCCAGTCGCACCACCGAGGGGGGAAACCTCTAACCTGAAGGGTATGGAGGAGGGTCTTCCAGCAAACAGAGTCAAAAGCTTTCCGGAAGTCTAGTTTGGTGATGAGGAGGGGGCTTTCCTTTTAGCACAACAGTGTAGGATATCTGCAGCTTAGAGGAAGTTCTCATAGATGTTACGACCGGACAGAAAACCAGTTTGGTCAGCATGCACCAAGAGGGGGATAAGGGGTTTTAACCTGTTGTTTAGAAGCTTGGCGACTCCTTTGATAGGACAGTTTTGAAGAGAGATGGGGCGAAAGTCAGCGGGGGAGCGAGCATCATTATGCTTAGGAAGGAGGATTATGAGGGCCCGGTTAAGGCAAGAGATATCGCTGTTTTGGGCGTGAAACTCTGAAAGGAAATGAGTTATCTTCCCTTTGAGGATGTGCCAAAATTTACGGTAGAAACCAGGGCCGAAGCCGTCTGGTCCAGGACTAGCATTGTTGTTCATGGAGAGGAAGGCATTGTAGATTTTGGCGTCTGTGAAGGGGGCATCCAGAGAGCAGAGTTGTGGAACGTATTCTGGGTATAAGTCCGTGAGAGCGGAGGACCAGGTTGGCTGAAAGGCCGTGCCAAGAAGGGAGGCGTAGAAGTCAGAAAGAATGTTGGATTTAGCATCGTGGGAGAAGAATTCCGAACCATTTGAGACAAGAGTATTAATTTTATTTTTCCGGAGACGGGCAGAGGCAGACGCGTGAAAGAAGCGAGAGTTTTCATCTCCTTCTAAAGTGGTGCGAATCTTTCCACGCTGGATCCAATAAAGGGCCTTCTCACGAAGCGTGCGTTGGAGAACTTTAATAATGACACGGCGGAGAACTAGTTCAGGAAACGAGAGGAAATGAGATTCTTCGATGAGGTTGAGAACGGAAATGACAGTCTTGCAGTTCCTCTCCTGAGTATTTAGAGGCAGAGCGGAGCGCCGCCAAATTTTTAAGTCAGTGCGAGTACGTTTGAGAGCAGCCACTAGGGAAAGCGAGTGGTTTGAGCAAGAGCGGGCCACAGCCCAGGCGTTTTGGACTACCGTAAGACAGGCCGGCCTAGTGGTCCATCTAAGTTCGAAACGAAAAAGCGCGGGACGAGGGATGACAGTATCTATAGTGATCAGCAGGGGAACATGGTTAGAGACGAATCTAGTGAGCGGGGAAATGGTGGTGTTTGGGAAGAGGAGATCCCAGTCCACATTGATGAACACTCTGTCAATTTTTTCAAGAGTGGGTTGATCCGTTTTGCTAGACCAAGTATAGCATCTATCCAGAAGGGGAAGCTCAATCAGCGCACTCTGGTTAATAAAGGAATTGAACATGTCTGCTTCGGTCTGCCTGAAATTACTCGTGTTTTTGTCCGAGGGAAGTCCCGGGAGCTTGAAATCGCCCAAGATTAGCCAAGGTGTGGGAGGAGGGGGGCGAAGGTAGCGAGCTTTGACAGGAATTCCTGCTTGAGCGCATGGTCGGTAGGAGCATAAACATTGGTAATGGCAAGCGGGTGAGGGGAGGCTAGACAGGAGATGAGGGTTGTTTGGGTTTATAGCCCGGAGTCCATGGCAATCAGGGAAAAGTTAGTCGAGGAGAAGGCCGAAAGCATACCACCTGCAGACCCAAGGGCCGGCCGAGGGTGGGTTAGATTCAGGTGCTTAGGGAGGAAGGAACACTGCTTTAGAATAGAGATGGAGTCTAGCTTGGTTTCTTGCAAAAAACAAGCATGTGGATTAATGGCCAGGAGTTCAGAGAGAACGTCCGAACATTTTTGGGTTTGCCCAAGGCCACGAACATTCCAACAACAGAAACTGAATTTGTGATTAACCAAAGCGATGAGGAAGGCACCTAGAAGCAAAGGCAAGTTCACTAGAGGGACAAAGTAGACAGTCCTGGGAGCACACACGCGTTACGAAACACGTTACAAAATGATCGAAGACTAACTGGCCGGAACAGCACGGCGACCACAGGCTTAAGCTAAGGAACGGGAAACTAGGAATTAAACCATTGCCAGATGGGCAGATACAACCATAACAAATAAGGACAGAGCGGCCATGGCGAGGAGCCGTTGTCCAAGGCAGGAGGTTGTTGATCACGGCGCCGGCGAGGACACCTCCGGAACCTCCACCGGTTCAGCGCCACAGAGCTTGGCAATCAGAGCAAGGGCATCGGAGTCTAGCACCGGGTCCTCTGGGGCGCTGGTGAGTCCAGAGACGTCTAGGGCTTCGACGAGGTTGAGAGAGGCGTGCTGCAGGTCGAAGCGACGAGCCTTCACATGCATGGCCTTGGTGGTCATGTCCATGAACTAACCATCCCCTTTGTCAGCGAGGCGACGACTGCGTCGGAGCTTGGCGGCATCGGTGGACCTCTTGTTAGCAGCCAGTTTACGATGCATCGTGGCCTCATGCACTTCGGACCCATGCGAGGTAGAATCCTTGACTGAACAGGAGGGAGCAGCAATACTTAGGGGCAGATCGAGAGAAAGAGAGATGGAAAGCTGGGAGTCGGGATAGTTACCCGAGAGAAGCGAGTTCTCACCACCGTCTAGATCAAGCGCGGAGAAGGAGTTGGAGACATCGACCGATGGCGTGAAGGTGCCGGTGAGGTCAGATTCTTGGGCGGCGCCCTCAATGCCCTCACTGCCGTCGGACAACACGAGCGCATCAACAGGGGCCGCAACAGGTGGCAACAGCGGACCGCCGACGAGAGGTTGGAGAAAGTTGCGAGGGGCTTGCGCGGCTTGAGCTTGAGGAGGCGAGGACGGCCCAGCAGTTGGTGTTGGTGGCTGCATGGAATCTGCAGCATGTGGGCCAGAGCAAGGCCCAACATGGCTGCAGTTCCACCGCCAAGCACCGTGGACGTGAGCTTCGCTGCCGTTGCCGTCCACGTCGTGGTCGAGGGGGATGGTGAGGTCCTAAAAAACGGCCCAAGTCTTGACGACTCGGAGCTTGACGTCGACGATTTGGGCGGGCGGAAGGCGAAGAATGATATCGCCCAATGTAGTGCACATATCCCTATCCCAATATGTTTTGGTGTATGTATGTCCACTCCATTGAGCCACGTGCCAAATAACGTGTTTATGCTCGTTGGGGGATGTATGTTGAAAGCTACATGAATTGAGCACCATAATAATTTTGCAAGTGAGCACTCGAGAAAGAGGTGCTTAATCGTTTCATTGTGATCACAAAACAACATCTGGAGTTACCGATGCAGCTTCTTTTAAGCAAATTATCTTTTGTCAAAATGACTCCTTTGTGAGCAAACAATATGAAAATCTTAATTCAGAGCGAAACTTTGATTTTTCATATGTGTAAAGACCTAGACAATGGCCCTGAATCAATTAGGTCCAGATACATAGATTTCACTGAAAGGATCCCATTCGTAGCTAACTTCCAGTGAATTGTATCCTCGTGGTCCGATAGTTGAACTTCCATCAACCTACGGATAAGGTACAACAACGCATTCCACCGATCCCCTACTAGGGATCGCCTAAATTGGATGTTAAGCGGTACCGAATTTAATACTGTGTCAATAAAGTCGTCCTTTCGTTGCACAATATTATATAGTGATGGATACTGTAGAGCCAGAGGCACCTCCCCAGCCACGTATCCTCCCAAAATCTAGTGGTGGTACATGTACCTATGCTGAACCTCACTCGTTGGTAGATGATGACCTTTGTCCTCATTAACCCTTTCCAAAAAGGTGAGTTTGTAGATCTAGCTATGACCTGGGCTAAAGTTTTAGTGTGCAAGTGCTTATCCGCAAAATTTGTACCCACATACCCTCGGTCTCTACCGATAACCTGTAAAGCCATTTGCTAAGCAAGCATCAGTTCTTTACCTCTAAATTCTCGATTCCTAACCCATCTTGGTCCTTGGGTCTGCAGATGATATCCCATCGGGCCAATCGGTATTTCCTCTTAATCTCATCACTTTGCCAAAAAAAGCGGGATCTATAGAAGTCTAACCTTTTCCGCACCCATACGGGCACTTTAAAGAAGGATAGAAAGAACATCGGCAAGCTCGTCACTAACATTTTAGTTTTATCAGTCCAGGATGATGTGCGGCTGGAGCTGGCATGCTTGGAAGGTCTTTTTTTTCGAAAATGTTAACGCCCACACGTGTGGGCGTTTGCACATCGCCCACACGCCTCTATCACCACTCATTTTGCCACGTATGAATAGATGACATCAGCAGAATTTTTTTTGGTTTTCGGCTTAAAAATGTTGTATCTCCTAAATAAAAAAGCGAACTAAAAAAATCTGTTTTCACCATTAAATCCGTCTCGACGAGATCTTCAAAACTAGACCCCATGTTGATATGTTTCGACGAATTTTTTTTTTGCGCAGAAGTTGCCATGATGTTTACACTGCAGTTGCCATAGTGCTTAAACTAAAGTTGCCATGTGGTAATTTTAGTTTGTAGATCATGGCAATTTTAGTATTTTGATGATGGCAACTCCAGTACTTTGACCATGAAAATTGTTTTTTGTATGAACCATGGCAATTATACGTGCATGTATCATGGCAATTTTAGTTTATGGTTCATGGCAAGTCTAGTTTCTTAATTCCCCGTTTTATAAATGTCAAAATTTACTTTTAAATTTAGAAGAAAATAGCTGAACATATCATGGCAACTTCAGTGTAAACATCATGGCAATTCATATGCAATAGACATGTCAACTTTTAATCCAAAAAAATCATCAAAACATATTAACATGGGATCTAGTTTCGAAGATCTCATCGCGAGGGATTTAATGATGAAAACGGATCTTCAATCGAATTTTTC
The DNA here is from genome assembly GCA_032464435.1 of Aegilops umbellulata. Lineage (NCBI taxonomy): Eukaryota > Viridiplantae > Streptophyta > Magnoliopsida > Poales > Poaceae > Aegilops > Aegilops umbellulata. The sequence continues at coordinate 659,936,077 of CP136057.1, forward strand.
GTTTAAGAGATAAAACATTTTAAAAACTGAAAATCCAAAATAATTCCTACATGCATGCATGCGATGACGTGGCAATCTGTTTGCATTAAAGACGTGTGGTGCGTCTACTTTCCTACCACACGTGTGGCAGTTAGCGGCGTCCTTTTTTTTTGAGGGAAGGCTTGAAAGGTCATATTAAAGGAGGTTGAATCTACTCTACTCGTCGCACTTTTGGACAACAAGATGAAAAACGAAATAAGCTGAAACAGGGTCACTCCAAAACGGAGTATTTAAGTATTTCAGCGGTACATATGACTGTGAAGATCACTCTTGCTTACCTTTGCTTAGGTATGCAAACGGACGGGTCTACGACGTCCGTGAAGCAAAAACTGAGCTAATTAGTGCTACTTTAATAATAACTGTGCTAATGCAAAATTGAGGTTTGCGGACGTCCGTAACGTTGATTCCCGTTTTATTGCATGGTCTTTTTTTGAGCATCAGTACAGACACAAGCGCTCATATACACGCGCATACACTCACCCTTATGAACGCACACACGCACACCCTACCCCTATGAGCACCTTCGAAAGACTGAGCCGGCATATCATCTTGAGATTTACGAAGTCACCGTAGGCGTCTCGTCGTCGACGGAAACGTCTCCTCCCACTGAAAGCGCATTGCCGGAAATCCTGAAATAAACCCAGAAATAATACGAGCACCAGGATTTGAACCCTGGTGGGTTGGGGATACCACTGTCCACCTAGCAAGTGAGACGGCTTGTCTACGTGTATATATATACGAGCAAATGGGTCTGGGTTTCGCTTCTTTCAAATACGTGCAGTTTCCCAAAGCCCAAAGGCCCAAATGGCAACATGGCCAAACCCAATGCGATCAGCGGCAACCCTAAAACCCCATCGTGGTGATCAGACCGCTGGCCAAATCTTCCTTGTCCCTGATGCACAAGAAGCTGGCCGCCGGGACGGCACTCGCGCCGGATAAGAGTGGGACCGCGCTGCAGCGGAAACGGAGAGGTGACTGCGACGAGGTCGACGCCGATTTTATCAGCAGGCTCCCTGATGAAATCCTCGGCATCATCATCTCCCTGCTCCGCACCAAGGAGGGCGGCCGCACCACTGTCCTCTCCCGCCGATGGCGCCACCTCTGGCGCGTGGCGCCTCTCAACCTCGAGGTCAGCCCCCGCCTGTACGGATTTCCTGTCCCCACCGGCTCCATCCGCTTGTCATCCGTCTCCAAGATCATCTGTTGGGGAACGTAGTAATTTCAAAAAATTTCCTACGCACACGCAAGATCATGGTGATGCATAGCAACGAGTGGGAGAGTGTTGTCTACATACCCTTGTAGACCTGAAGCGGAAGCGATCACAACGTAGAGGAAGTAGTCGTACGTTCTCCTCGCGATCCGACCGATCCCGGCGCCGTTACTCCGACGCCCCCGAGTTCTTGGCACACGTTCAGCTCGATGACGCTCCTCGGGCTCCGATCCAGCAAAGCTCCGGAGAGAGAGAGTTCCGTCAGCACGACGGCGTGGTGACGATCTTGATGATCTACCGGCGCAGGGCTTCGCCTAAGCACTGCAACGATATATTCGAGGTGTAATATGGTGGAGGGGGGCACCGCACACGGCTAAGGAACGATCACGAAGATCAACTTGTGTGTTCTAGGGTGCCCCCCTGCCCCCGTATATAAAGGAGCAAGGGGAGGGGGCCGGCCGGCCAAGCTAGGCGCGCCAGGGGAGTCCTACTCCCACCGGGAGTAGGATTCCCCCCCCCCCAATCCTAGTCCAACTAGGTTTCCCGGAGGGGGAAGGGAGAGAGAGGGGCGCCGCCCCCTTCTCCTAGTCCTACTAGGACTAGGGAAGGGGGGAAGAGGCGCGCGGCCCCTGGCCAGCCCTTTCCTCCTTTTCCACTAAGGCCCATGTGGCCCATTATGCTCCCGGGGGGTTCCGGTAACCTCCCGGTACTCCGGTAAATTCCCGTTTTCACTCGGAACCATTCCGAAGTCCAAACATAGGCTTCCAATATATCAATCTTTACGTCTCGACCATTTCGAGACTCCTCGTCATGTCCGTGATCACATCCGGGACTCCGAACTCCTTCGGTACATGAAAATACACAAACTCATAATAACCGTCATCGAAACCTTAAGCGTGCGGACCCTACGGTTCGAGAACAATGTAGACATGACCGAGACACGTCTCCGGTCAATAACCAATAGCGGGACCTGGATGCCCATATTGGCTCCTACATATTCTACGAAGATCTTTATCGGTCAGACCGCATAACAACATACGTTAGTTCCCTTTGTCATCGGTATGTTACTTACCCGAGATTCGATCGTCGGTATCCAATACCTAGTTCAATCTCGTTACTAGTAAGTCTCTTTACTCGTTCCGTAATACATCATCTCACAACTAACTCATTAGTTGTAGTGCTTGCAAGGCTTATGTGATGTGCATTACCGAGAGGGCCCAGAGATACCTCTCCGACTATCGGAGTGACAAATCCTAATCTCGAAATACGCCAACCCAACATCTACCTTTGGAGACACCTGTAGTACTCCTTTATAATCACCCAGTTACGTTGTGACGTTTGGTAGCACCCAAAGTGTTCCTCCGGTAAACGGGAGTTGCATAATCTCATAGTCATAGGAACATGTATAAGTTATGGATGAAAGCAATAGCAACACACTAAACGATCAGGTGCTAAGCTAAACAGGAATGTGTCATGTCAATCAGATCATTCAAACAATGATGTGACCTCGTTAATCAAATGACAACTCCTTTGTCTATGGTTAGGAAACTTAACCATCTTTGATTAACGAGCTAGTCAAGTAGAGGCATACTAGTGACACTCTGTTTGTCTATGTATTCACACATGTATTATGTTTCCGGTCAATACAATTCTAGCATGAATAATAAACATTTATCATGAAATAAGGAAATAAATAATAACTTTATTATTGCCTCTAGGGCATATTTCCTTCAGTCTCCCACTTGCACTAGAGTCAATAATCTAGATTACACAGTAATGATTCTAACACCCATGGAGTCTTGGTGCTGATCATGTTTTGCTCGTGGAAGAGGTTTAGTCAACGGGTCTGCTACATTCAGATCCGTATGTATCTTGCAAATCTCTATGTCTCCCACCTGGACTAAGTCCCGGATGGAATTGAAGCGTCTCTTGATGTGCTTGGTTCTCTTGTGAAATCTGGATTCCTTCGCCAAGGCAATTGCTCCAGTATTGTCACAAAAGATTTTCATTGGCCCTGATGCACTAGGTATGACACCTAGATCGGATATGAACTCCTTCATCCAAACTCCTTCATTAGCTGCTTCCAAAGCTGCTATGTACTCCGCTTCACATGTAGATCCCGCTACGACGCTTTGTTTAGAACTGCACCAACTGACAGCTCCACCGTTTAATGTAAATACGTATCCGGTTTGCGATTTCGAATCGTCCGGATCAGTGTCAAAGCTTGCATCAACGTAACCACTTACGATGAGCTCTTTGTCACCTCCATATACGAGAAACATCTCCTTAGTCCTTTTCAGGTACTTCAGGATATTCTTGACCGCTGTCCAGTGATCCACTCCTGGATTACTTTGGTACCTCCCTGCTAAGCTAATAGCAAGGCACACATCTGGTCTGGTACACAGCATTGCATACATGATAGAGCCTATGGCTGAAGCATAGGGAACGTCTTTCATTTTCTCTCTATCCTCTGCAGTGGTCGGGCATTGAGTCTTACTCAACTTCACACCTTGCAATACAGGTAAGAACCCTTTCTTTGCTTGATCCATTTTGAACTTCTTCAAAACTTTGTCAAGGTATGTGCTTTGTGAAAGTCCAATTAGGCGTCTTGATCTATCTCTATAGATCTTGATGCCCAATATGTAAGCAGCTTCACCGAGGTCTTTCATTGAAAAACTCTTATTCAAGTATCCCTTTATGCTATCCAGAAATTCTATATCATTTCCGATTAACAATATGTCATCTACATATAATATCAGAAATGCTACAGAGCTCCCACTCACTTTCTTGTAAATACAGGCTTCTCCAAAAGTCTGTACAAACCCAAATGCTTTGATCACACTATCAAAACGTTTATTCCAACTCCGAGATGCTTGCACCAGTCCATAAATGGATCGCTGGAGCTTGCACACTTTGTTAGCTCCCTTTGGATCGATAAAACCCTCTGGTTGCATCATATACAACTCTTCTTCCAGAAATCCATTCAGGAATGCAGTTTTTACATCCATTTGCCAAATTTCATAATCATAAAATGCGGCAATTGCTAACATGATTCAGACAGACTTAAGCATCGCTACGGGTGAGAAGGTCTCATCGTAGTCAATCCCTTGAACTTGTCGGAAACCCTTTGCGACAAGTCGAGCTTTGTAGACAGTAATATTACCGTCAGCGTCAGTCTTCTTCTTAAAGATCCACTTGTTCTCTATTGCTTGCCGACCCTCGGGCAAGTCAACCAAAGTCCATACTTTGTTTTCATACATGGATCCCATCTCAGATTTCATGGCTTCAAGCCACTTTGCGGAATCTGGGCTCACCATCGCTTCTTCATAGTTCGTAGGTTCATCATGATCTAGTAGCATGACTTCCAGAACAGGATTACCGTACCACTCTGGTGCGGATCTTACTCTGGTTGATCTACGAGGTTCTATAGTAACTTGATCTGAAGCTTCATGATCAACATCATCAACTTCCTCACTACTTGGTGTAGATGTCTCAGAAACCGGTTTCTGAGATAAACTACTTTCCAATAAGGGAGAAGGTACAGTTACCTAATCAAGTTCTACTTTCCTCCCACTCACTTCTTTCGAGAGAAACTCCTTCTCTAGAAAGGATCCATTTTTAGCAACAAATGTCTTGCCTTCGGATCTGTGATAGAAGGTGTACCCAACTGTCTCCTTTGGGTATCCTATGAAGACACATTTCTCCGATTTGGGTTCGAGCTTATCAGGTTGAAGCTTTTTCACATAAGCATCGCAGCCCCAAACTTTAAGAAACGACAACTTTGGTTTCTTGCCAAACCATAGTTCATAAGGTGTCGTCTCAACGGATTTTGACGGTGTTCTATTCAACGTGAATGCGGCTGTCTCAAGTGCATAACTCCAAAACGATAGCGGTAAATCTGTAAGAGACATCATAGATCGCACCATATCTAGTAAAGTGCGATTACGACGTTCGGACACACCATTACGCTGTGGTGTTCCGGGTTGCGTGAGTTGCGAAACTATTCCACATTGTTTCAAATGTAGACCAAACTCGTAACTCAAATATTCTCCTCCACGATCAGATCGTAGAAACTTTATTTTCTTGTTACGATGATTTTCAACTTCACTCTGAAATTCTTTGAACTTTTCAAATGTTTCAGACTTGTGTTTCATTAAGTAGATATACCCATATCTGCTCAAATCATCTGTGAAGGTGAGAAAATAACGATATCCGCCACGAGCCTCAACATTCATCGGACCACATACATCCGTATGTATGATTTCCAACAAATCTGTTGCTCTCTCCATAGTACCGGAGAACGGTGTTTTAGTCATCTTGCCCATGAGGCACGGTTCGCAAGTGCCAAGTGATTCATAATCAAGTGACTCCAAAAGTCCATCAGTATGGAGTTTCTTCATGCGCTTTACACCGATATGACCTAAACGGCAGTGCCACAAATAAGTTGCACTTTCATTATCAACTCTGCATTTTTTGGCCTCAACATTATGAATATGTGTATCACTACTATCGAGATTCATCAAAAATAGACCACTCTTTAAGGGTGCATGACCATAAAAGATATTACTCATATAAATAGAACAACCATTATTCTCTGATTTAAATGAATAACCGTCTCGCATTAAACAAGATCCAGATATAATGTTCATGCTCAACGCTGGAACCAAATAACAATTATGTAGGTCTAAAACTAATCCCGAAGGTAGATGTAGAGGTAGCGTGCCGACCGCGATCACATCGACTTTGGAACCATTTCCCACGCGCATCGCCACCTCATCCTTTGCTAGTGTCCACTTAATCTGTAGTCCCTGTTTCGAGTTGCAAATATTAGCAACAGAACCAGTATCAAATACCGAGGTGCTACTGCGAGCTCTAGTAAGGTACACATCAATAACATGTATATCACATATACCTTTGTTCACCTTGCCATCCTTCTTATCCGCCAAATACTTGGGGCAGTTCCGCTTCCAGTGACCAGTCTGCTTGCAGTAGAAGCACTCAGTTTCAGGCTTAGGTCCAGATCTGGGTTTCTTCTCTTGAGCAGCAACTTGCTTGCTGTTCTTCTTGAAGTTCCCCTTCTTCTTCCCTTTGCCCTTCTTCTTGAAACTAGTGGTCTTATTGACCATCAACACTTGATGCTCCTTCTTGATTTCTACCTCCGCAGCTTTTAGCATTGCGAAGAGCTCGGGCATAGTCTTTACTAACCCTTGCATATTATAGTTCATCACGAAGCCTTTGTAGCTTGGTGGCAGTGATTGAAGAATTCTGTCAATGACACAATCATCTGGAAGATTAACTCCCAGCTGACTCAAGTGATTGTAATACCCAGACATTCTGAGTATGTGCTCACTGACAGACCCATTCTCCTCCATTTTGCAGCTATAGAACTTATTGGAGACTTCATATCTCTTAATCCGGGCATTCTGTTGGAATATTAACTTCAACTCCTGGAACATCTCATATGCTCCATGGTTCTCAAACCGACGTTGAAGTCCCGGTTCTAAGCCGTAAAGCATGGCACACTGAACTATTGAGTAGTCATCAGCTTTGCTCTGCCAGACGTTCATAACATCTGGCGTTGCTCCAGCAGCAGGCCTGGCACCTAGCGGTGCATCCAGGACGTAACTCTTCTGTGCAGCAATGAGGATAATCCTCAAGTTACGGACCCAGTCTGTGTAATTGCTACCATCATCTTTCAACTTTGCTTTCTCAAGGAACGCATTAAAATTCAACGGAACAACAGCACGAGCCATCTATCTACAATCAACATAAACAAGCAAGATACTATCAGGGACTAAATTCATGATAAATTTAAGTTCAATTAATCATATTACTTAAGAACTCCCACTTAGATAGACATCCCTCCAATCTTCTAAGTGATCACGTGATCCAAATCAAACTAAACCATAACCGATCATCACGTGAAATGGATTAGTTCTCAATGGTGAACATCATTATGTTGATCATATCTACTATATGATTCACGCTCGACCTTTCGGTCTCCGTGTTCCGAGGCCATATCTGCATATGCTAGGCTCGTCAAGTATAACCCGAGTATTCTGCGTGTGCAAAACTGGCTTGCACCCGTTGTAGATGGACGTAGAGCTTATCACACCCGATCATCACGTGGTGTCTGGGCACGACGAACTTTGGCAACGGTGCATACTCGGGGAGAACACTTCTTGATAATTTAGTGAGAGATCATCTTATAATGCTACCGTCAATCAAAGCAAGATAAGATGCATAAAAGATAAACATCACATGCAAATCAATATAAGTGATATGATATGGTCATCATCATCTTGTGCTTCATGATCTCCATCTCTGCAGCACCATCATGATCACCATCGTCACCGGCGCGACACCATGATCTCCATCGTAGCATCGTTGTCGTCTCGCCAATCTTATGCTTCTACGACTATCGCTACCGTTTAGTGATAAAGTAAAGCATTACAGGGCGATTGCATTGCATACAATAAAGCGACAACCATATGGCTCCTGCCAGTTGCCGATAACTCGGTTACAAAACATGATCATCTCATACAATAAAATATAGCATCACGTCTTGACCATATCACATCACAACATGCCCTGCAAAAACAAGTTAGACGTCCTCTACTTTGTTTGTTGCAAGTTTTACGTGGCTGCTACGGGCTTAAGCAAGAACTCATCTTACCTACGCATCAAAACCACAACGATAGTTCGTCAAATAGACTCCGTTTTAACCTTCTCAAGGACCGGGCGTAGTCACACTTGGTTCAACTAAAGTTGGTGAGATGTCTCCCGCAAGCCATCTGTGTGCAAAGCACGTCGAGGGAACCGGTCTCGCGTAAGCGTACGCGTAAGGTTGGTCCGGGTCATCTCATCCAACAATACCGCCGAACCAAAGTATGACATGCTGGTAGGTAGTATGACTTGTATCGTCCACAACTCACTTGTGTTCTACTCGTGCATATAACATCAAAACCATAAAAACCTAGGCTCGGATGCCACTGTTGGGGAACGTAGTAATTTCAAAAAAATTCCTACGCACACGCAAGATCATGGTGATGCATAGCAACGAGGGGGAGAGTGTTGTCTACATACCCTTGTAGACCTGAAGCGGAAGCGATCACAACGTAGAGGAAGTAGTCGTACGTTCTCCTCGCGATCCGACCGATCCCGGCGCCGTTACTCCGACGCCCCCGAGTTCTTGGCACACGTTCAGCTCGATGACGCTCCTCGGGCTCCGATCCAGCAAAGCTCCGGAGAGAGAGAGTTCCGTCAGCACGACGGCGTGGTGACGATCTTGATGATCTACCGGCGCAGGGCTTCGCCTAAGCACTGCAACGATATATTCGAGGTGTAATATGGTGGAGGGGGGCACCGCACACGGCTAAGGAACGATCACGAAGATCAACTTGTGTGTTCTAGGGTGCCCCCCTGCCCCCGTATATAAAGGAGCAAGGGGAGGGGGCCGGCCGGCCAAGCTAGGCGCGCCAGGGGAGTCCTACTCCCACCGGGAGTAGGATTCCCCCCCCCCAATCCTAGTCCAACTAGGTTTCCCGGAGGGGGAAGGGAGAGAGAGGGGCGCCGCCCCCTTCTCCTAGTCCTACTAGGACTAGGGAAGGGGGGAAGAGGCGCGCGGCCCCTGGCCAGCCCTTTCCTCCTTTTCCACTAAGGCCCATGTGGCCCATTATGCTCCCGGGGGGTTCCGGTAACCTCCCGGTACTCCGGTAAATTCCCGTTTTCACTCGGAACCATTCCGAAGTCCAAACATAGGCTTCCAATATATCAATCTTTACGTCTCGACCATTTCGAGACTCCTCGTCATGTCCGTGATCACATCCGGGACTCCGAACTCCTTCGGTACATGAAAATACACAAACTCATAATAACCGTCATCGAAACCTTAAGCGTGCGGACCCTACGGTTCGAGAACAATGTAGACATGACCGAGACACGTCTCCGGTCAATAACCAATAGCGGGACCTGGATGCCCATATTGGCTCCTACATATTCTACGAAGATCTTTATCGGTCAGACCGCATAACAACATACGTTAGTTCCCTTTGTCATCGGTATGTTACTTACCCGAGATTCGATCGTCGGTATCCAATACCTAGTTCAATCTCGTTACTAGTAAGTCTCTTTACTCATTCCGTAATACATCATCTCACAACTAACTCATTAGTTGTAGTGCTTGCAAGGCTTATGTGATGTGCATTACCGAGAGGGCCCAGAGATACCTCTCCGACTATCGGAGTGACAAATCCTAATCTCGAAATACGCCAACCCAACATCTACCTTTGGAGACACCTGTAGTACTCCTTTATAATCACCCAGTTACGTTGTGACGTTTGGTAGCACCCAAAGTGTTCCTCCGGTAAACGGGAGTTGCATAATCTCATAGTCATAGGAACATGTATAAGTTATGGATGAAAGCAATAGCAACACACTAAACGATCAGGTGCTAAGCTAAACAGGAATGGGTCATGTCAATCAGATCATTGAAACAATGATGTGACCTCGTTAATCAAATGACAACTCCTTTGTCTATGGTTAGGAAACTTAACCATCTTTGATTAACGAGCTAGTCAAGTAGAGGCATACTAGTGACACTCTGTTTGTCTATGTATTCACACATGTATTATGTTTTCGGTCAATACAATTCTAGCATGAATAATAAACATTTATCATGAAATAAGGAAATAAATAATAACTTTATTATTGCCTCTAGGGCATATTTCCTTCATCATCTCCCTGCACTCTGGCCAAGTCAACCGATTCTTCTTTCCATGGGTCCATGGCGATCTATGGCCAACCCAAAAACCCCATCCCGGCTCCTGTCCCCGCACTAAGGTAGTGGAGAGCTGGTTTTGCTCCGGCGTGCTCGACAAACTCTAGGTGCTCGATATCAGCTATGCAGACCTCCCACTGCCGCCATCCGTGCTCCGGTCAGCACCTACCCTCGTTGTTGCCAAGATCGGGCATTGTTATTTACGCGATGAGATTGCAACATACATGAATTTCCCCATCCTCAAGCAGCTCACCTTGTCTCGCGTCTCCATCTCGGGGGACGCCTTCCACGGGATGCTCTCTCGCTGCCATGCATTGGAGAGCTTATACATATCTGAGGTTCAGTCTGTAAATTGTCTCTCTATTAGCTCGGCGACTCTTAGGAGCATCGGCTTTCATCATATCTATTTTGAGAAAGTAGAACTGGTCATCGAGGATGCTCCTTGCCTTGAAAGATTATTATTGCCTTATGGTCACCGAGATGATCATGCGACTATCACGGTAATTAGGGCACCTAAACTTGGGACATTGGGCCCTTTCTTCCATGTCGTCTCCAAGACCCTACTCTGCCAGGTAGCAGCAGAAACATCCTTGAATCTTGCACTTAGCATCCCTACATGCCAAAAATAATAAGTATATCATTACGTTCATTTGTGTTTACATCAGGGAGTAAGCCAAGTCAGCTTGTCAAATCCGATGCGCACTGTGAAGGTTTTGGCTGTCAGGCCTTCTGGCTATCAATTGCAAGAAGTTCTTGACATTCTCAGGTGGTTCCCCTGTCTCGAAAAGCTCTATGTCATGGTTAGTACTCAACTTAACTTGCTTGATCTGTCTTGTTTTATTAAGGTATTGTCTAGTGTAGTTTGCATCAGCATATTAACATATGCGTCATAATTTCATTTCACAGTTTGACATAAATGGCAAGAAGAATACAGAAATTGAGCCTCGGTATGACCCCCTACGTCCAATTGAATGCCTGCAGACCACTCTAAAACATGTGGTGTTTAAGTCATTCATACGCTATAAGGAACAGACAGACTTTGCCAGGTTCTTTGTCTTGAATGCAAAAGCGGTAAACAAATTTGAAATCGAAGTATACTGTGAATACAATAGTGAATGGGTAGCTTATCAACATATGCTGCTACAAGTGGAAAATAGAGCTTCTCGAGATGCTCAATTTGAATACAAGAGTAGTCGTCGTCATACTGAGTTCTATCTCGATGAGCATATCAATGATTTGTTGGTGGCCGACCCCTTCAAATTGTGATAGAGAGCCTTGATGCCTAAGATCTTCCCGTCTTATGTTCATTTCATATACAGTATTGATACCTAAAGATTTGCTTGGTGTTCTGGATAACTGCAATATTTTTATTCTAAAGTTCCTCTGTAATTCCAATAACTTATGAAGTTACTACTATTCAAACTGCAAAAGATGTCTGGATGCAAAAATAGTGCACCGCCAAAAAGTTCATGTCAAAAACTTACTGCCAAAGGTTATAGTGTGCTTGCCTAGAAACACATACGTGTGTTGAGTTTTTTAGTTGTATACAGAAATACTGGAAGTTTAATTGGTGATTTGGTTTTCAGTGTACATATGACATTTTTCGTTGCTTAGGAAAAGTTAACATGCTGCCTAGAGAGAGCTAGGCCCATATTCTTTTGTAACTGCCTAGGAAGACGGTTTGATCTGGTAAGTTTGGTTACATCATCATGTCTATTTGTGACTTCAGCTGGATAACATCTTCAACTCGAGTGCTCTCCATCCAGAGGTGCAAGGGAGGAGCTGTGTATTTCCACTGCTCCCCAGGACTAAAATTTTGGAAGATGGTGAAACAATCTCAACGAGAGGGGAACAACGCAAGTGCAGTGTTGAACTATAGAGCGTTGTGTGCCTCTATGCCTGTCAAAGCATGTAGCGCCCATGTTCCCATGTTCACCCACACATATTGTGTAGTGGTGCAGTTAGAAACAGTAGTGGTGCCTGGCGCTTTAGCTTCTATCCAGTATAAATATGGCTCAGACAGATTGATACCACGCCTGCATCTAGGGCGATCTAACTGTCCTGGAGTACTTCACTCGTCTGAAGAGGTTCGCTAATCAACTCTGTGATCTGGGGCTGCCCGTCTTGGAGTCCTAGCAGGTCTTGAACCTCCTTCACGGCCTCGTCCATCAATTTCATGGAGGCATCGCTCACATCACGTCACATGTTCCTCGCCTAAGTTTCCTGCAGGCCCGCTCGTTCCTCATGCCGGACGAGTTCCACGCTGAGCAGGCCACACACCAAGAGTTGGCCCCGTGCCGGTATCTTCCCGTGTCCTTCCGGATCTGGATTTGCCTCTGGTCGAAACACCAACGGCGGGCAAAACTGCAACCATCGCTGCAGTCGTGGCAAACGGGGGGGGGGGGGGGGTGGTTAGTCCTCACCAACACTTGCTACGCCTCGGCCTCCCACGTATTCGATGCCCGCTAATGTTTTAATAAATCATGGCATTACATAAGACATACCCTAACCTTAGTTCTTGCTACTACACATCATTAAACTCATACAACCCTACATTCCACTATTTTTGCAATGACTAACAAACAAAATGGTGGGAGATGGGAGAGGTTACCTCAAGGGATGTAAATGCCTCTGATTCACCGAATAAATGGCCCTGATTTGACAGGGCTTGGAGAGGAGTTTGGATTGAGGAAAAAGAGGGAGGATGGCAACAACTAGGGTATGAGATGAGGAAGGAGATCGTGGGCTGAATGGGTGGTTGAGTGCCCCCACCGCTCGCAAAATACCGTTCAGGGGTCTACTGCCAAATTTCCCACGGTGGTACGGTATAAGGGGTATTATCGATGGATATAGCAGTACGAACTTTGCCACAACGAAGCGGTCTATGTGGGTGACTGGACATTGACCAGTTCCTTACCGCCGAAGGCCCAGGGATAACACATGAAACATTACCGTCGCCCTATCTGGTGGTACACGAAAGGGTTGGATCTGGGCAAAGCTTCAAAGAGGGGCAAATCACGATAAACCTTGATCAAAATGTCAAAACAATGATTTTGATGAAAATGTGAAGCGAGACTCGGACACTTGAAGTCAGACGCTGCCATTGGGGACTCAGACTCAATACGTTGGAGTCGTATCTACCATTGGGTAGCCTTACTTTGGCATGGCGAGTCATACTTGGATACTTTGGAACTCAGACTCTCCTGTGGGGGGTCGAACTCGGCTGGTTGGAGTTGGACTTTTCCATTGGGAAGTCAGACTCCCCCATGGAAACAATTAATTTCAGCCAAGAAAGCACAGTAAAAATGTATTTGTACCAATAGGACTCGAATACTTTGGGATTCAGACTCGCCTGTGGGGTGTCAGACTCGGCCAGTGGGAGTCAGACTTTTCCATTGAGAGGTTGGACTCCGCCATGGAAACAATTAGTTTCGGTAGAAAGCACAATAAAAACCTATGTGTATCATGATGCGGTACATTGTTTTCAAGAAGGGAGCTTCTCGGTAATAAGCACCTAACACAACTTATCCATTTCTCTCGGATTCTATGAAAAAAGAGGGACAATCCACATTAGACAATTTTCTATTGTCCGTATGTTCTTCCAGTAATTCCAGACATGTTTTGGTCGATAATACACCTGAAACACACCGTTAACATTTTTCATTAGTAGCTTCATCTATATCATGTGCTCCTATTCGCTAGCTCCTTCATTGTTCCTCAAATCGGCATGTGCTCCTGTTGGCTCCTCGCCACCACAAGGATGTCACAGCGTGGCAGTAGACCCAGTTAACAGCCGTCTGGTAATACAACAGGGGAGAAAGTAGAGGTATAAGGCAACAATTAACGAAACTACAAATGAGCTACAATACTCATGTTGGTCTATTGTGGTATGATGCAGAACGTAACACGTTACACAATGAAATGAGAAAACTATCACCGGTCTGTTAAATGATAGGCTTGATAGTTAGTTGCGTAGATGTGACACATATGTCACGATAGTTAGTTATGTGCGTGTGTATCTTGTAACCAAGGCAGGTTGTTAGGAAGATTTGATTCTATCTCTTTTATAGCTTGGAGGATGGGTCAAGCCTCCAACAACCTGCCGCCGCATGTACTCCTTGTCTATATAAACACGCACGCGTCCCAGCAACGATGCATACGCTTACCGCAACTAGTTCCTCTTACATGGTAATCAGAGCCTCTCTCGAGCTCATCCATGGCAACATCTTCAAGTACCTTCCCATCCTCTCCATTCACTCACGTCGTCTCGGAGAAACTCACCAAGGGCAACCAGGCGCTATGGCAGGCGACGGTGCTGTCCGCCATCCGCGGTGCTCAGATGCAGAAGTACCTCAACGTCGATCATCCGGTGCCGCCCATGGAGCTGGAGATCACGGACTCCGACGGGAAAACCAAGAATAAGACCCCCAACCCGGAGTTCCAAACCTGGTATGCACAAGATCAGCAAGTTTTCTCATATTTTCTGACAACGCTGCCCCATGAGATGGCAATTCAGGTCGCCACTTGCCACACCTCGGCCGAGCTGTGGAACACGGTCCAGGGGATGCTCCCCTCACAGACCCGTGTCGCGACCGTGAACGTGCGGATCGCCCTCGCCAATCTTCAGAAGGGAAACAGCTCCATCACCGACTACGTTGGCAAGATCCGAACCCTCTGTGACGAAATTGTCGCAGCAGGCAAAAGGGTTGACGAGGAGGACATCGTCTCCCACATCCTGGCCGGGCTTGAAGAAGACTTCGATCCGGTGGTTTCAGCCATGTGCACCCGTGTGGAGCTGATACGTCTCAAACGTATCTACTTTTCCAAACTCTTTTGATATTGTTTTGGTCTCATTCTTGCATGATTTGAGCTAAACTAACCCGGACTGACGCTGTTTTGAGCAGAGCTGCCTGTATGGTTTTATTGTGTGCAGGAAAATGAATTTTTAGGTATCTCGGAAAATTCCACGAAAAATCACAGAAATCCACGCACCCGAAGGAAACCAGGACCAGAAGAAGGGCCAGAGGGGAGCCAAGGGGGCCCAGGCACCCTGGTGGCGCGGCCCATCCCCTGGCCGCGCCGGGGGGTCGCCTGGGTGGGCCCCACCTCCTCTGCTGCCCTACCTCGACTCGTATTTTATCTCGTGACGGAGAAATCCCAGATCAGAAGTTATCCTCCCAGTTTCCATCGCGGAGCCGCCGCCACCCTCTGTTCTTCCTCGGGAGGGCTAATCTGGAGGCTGATTTGGCCTCCGGAGAGGGGAGATCGTCGCCATCGTCATCATCATCACCACTCCATCATCCCTCCATGACTTCTCCCTCCATGTGTGAGTAATCCCCTGCTGTAGGCGAAGGGGATGGTAGGGATTGGATGAGTTAGATCATGTAATAATCTGTCAGATCGTTGGGGGCATGTTGCCTATCATCTACTTTGGTGTTTATCATCTTTGCTTCAACTCGTTATTCTTAATGCTTGACACTAGGGCCCGAGTGCCATGATTTCAGATCTGAACCTTATGTGTTTGCATGAATATATTTGTGTTCTTGATCCTATCTATGAGTTGTTTGCACCTATTACGGTTTGGAACCGGTGATCCCAAAAGTGACAGCTTGGGACACCAAAGGGGATGGTCCGTAGTTTGAGGATTACATGTATCCATTGAGTTTATTGCTTTGTTCCGGTGCTCTTTGACAGGAGCACCTTAATCTCCATAAGTTCCTTTTGGCCCCGTTCGTAGCGGGATGGTAGGACAAAAGATGTTGTGCAAGTTCTTATTGCAAGCACGTACAACTACCTTCGGGATGCATGCCTAATGTGTGATATTTGCGTAGATGATCATTACTTTTCCGTGTGCCTTGCCCCAAGTTGGAATCATGATATATCTCATCCATGCAGCGCCCAACCATCCGTCTCCCTAGCCTATAGTGTTTTAAATTCTGCTGGTCACTAGTTGCTACTTTGCTATTTACTTTTGCTGTTTACTTTTACCATCACTATCATCACTTTCATTTCACTGTTGCCACTTATCTTTTGTTGCAAGTAAGTATATTTCAGGTGTGGTTGAATTGACAACTCAACTGTCAAAGCTCATAAATACTCTTTGGCTCCCCTTGTGTCGAATCAATAAATTGGGTTATCCTTACCCGCGAAGACTATCTCGATCCCTTACGGTTGAGGGTTATCAAGTACCATTTTCTTGCGCCGTTGCCGGGGAGCATAGCAATATTTACGAGTCTATTTGAAGTATCCTACCTGCTGCACTTCATCCACTATGGGTAAGAAAGAAGACCCTAAGGTTCCGATCTTACTATCTACTACAAGAAGAGGTACTGTTCTGAGCACTAGCGCTACACTTGATTCACCTTCTGTTATGAGTAAGTTTGCCTCACCACCGCCACATGATGCTCCTACTGAATCTGTTATTATGACTGATACTATTGATGATGCCTCTACTACTATTGATGATATTACTTCACTTGGTTATGCTATTGAGAAACAGATCACTGCTGCTGCAAAAAAGTCTGGAATTGAAATCCCTGTTACTCGCTACCCTATTGGTGAAACTCACGACTATCCTGATTTGAGTAAACTCAAGGAGAGAATCCTTGATGATGATTACTATTTGCTTGATGAAGATTTATGCAGGGAATTGACAGAGTTTTCCGGCTCTGACCCTGAGGTTATCAAGAAGCTGTTTGAAAAGCACTCTTTCAAGAACAAAGCTGTTCCTGATCCTGAATTTGCTACGTCTCCTATATGCATTGATGATCCTGATTATGATTTCTCTGTTGATCTTTCACTTATACCTATGGTTGAAGCTGACCCCTTTTATGGCAGAGAAAATGATGATGATATTGCACACCTGACTAAACTCAGTGAGTTAGGTGGCCTGTTTACCACAGATGAGAAGAAACAATGCTTTTATGTGACCAAGCTTCTTCCTTCCTCCTTAAAGAAGGTGCTAAAGCATGGTATGATTCACTCCCATGCGGTTCTATTAAGAGTCCTCAAGATTTAGCTCACTCTTTTGTTGATAAGTACTTTCCTGCTCACATGCAACATGCTG
This sequence comes from Aegilops umbellulata, assembly GCA_032464435.1. Classification (NCBI taxonomy): domain Eukaryota; kingdom Viridiplantae; phylum Streptophyta; class Magnoliopsida; order Poales; family Poaceae; genus Aegilops; species Aegilops umbellulata. Next base: position 659,953,171 of record CP136057.1, read on the forward strand.
CTTTACAAAGAATTTATAACTTTAAACAGTTGCAGGATGAGTCCCTCCCTAAAGCTTGGGGGAGGTACTGCAGTCTGATTCGGGCTAGACCAGGACATGGAGTTCCTAAGAATGAATTAATTGATATATTTTATGCTGGTCTAACTGATGAATCCAGGTCCTATTTGGACAGTTGTGCTGGTTGTGTTTTCAGGAAGAGAACACCGGAGGATGCAGAAGATTTGATGGGCAGGATTGCTAAAAACCATGAAGACTGGTCCGCACCTGAACCACCTCCGCCACAAAGAAAGAGGGGCATGTTTGTTCTAAGCCCCGAAGATATGCGAGAAGCAAAGAAGTCTATTAAAGAGAAAGGTGTTAAAGATGAAGATGTAAAGAATCTACCCCCTATTGAGAAGCTGTGTGAGCCTACCACTCACCCTCCTATGGTAGAGGTACACTCTCTTTTAGATTTCAACGCAAGTGACATCCCTCATGGTAAGCCTCCTGATCAATGTTTAGATGAGTTCGATAATTTTATCATGAAACAAAATCATTTTAATGAGAGGATACAAAGTCAGTTGCATGATAATTCCCTTGCTATCAAAAGTTTGCTAGATGTTCTAGGTAGAACAGTTAATGATGTTCAATGTCTTGTGAAACATTTTCATATGGTTCAAACTCAGCTTGAGCAAATTTCTAATGTGCAAAAAGATTTGCTTGCTAACAATGCCAAACAAGATGATTTGCAGGCTTTTGGGATTCAGACCCGAGGAGGAACTAGCACTCAAGATCCTCTCTATCCAGAGGGGCATCCGAGGAGAATCGAGCAAGATTCTCAAATGCAGGAAGAAGGAACTGTTGGCTCTCCCAAAAAGAAGAAAAAGAAACATAAGGAGACTGACAATTCCAATGATCCTATTACAGATGAAGAGCCAGCTGTTGATCCCAACAGTGTATCTATCTCCGATGCTGAGACTGAAGACGGTGCTGAACCTGAAGATAAAGATAATGAGAAGAATGATCCGCCTGAAGTTCGAGAAGAAGAAGCACCTGACAAACGTAAGAGGTACACTAAAGAATACTTCATCGCAAGAAAACATGGGAAGGAAAGAGAACCATGGGTGCAGAAACCCATGCCCTTTCCAGGTAAGTCTCTCAAATCTAAAGAAGAAGAGCATTACAATAAGTTCTGTGAGTGGATTAAGCCTCTTTTTCTTCAAATCCCTTTGGCTGATGCTATTAAGTTACCTCCTTATTCGAAATATATGAAAGATATTGTCACTAATAAGAGAAAAATTCCTAATGAAGCAATATCTACTATGCTTGCTAACTACTCTTTCAGTGGCAAGATTCCTGAGAAGCTCGGTGATCCAGGTATACCCACCATTCCTTGTTCCATAATGAATAATTATGTCAAGACTGCTTTGTGTGATCTTGGAGCAGGAGTGAGTGTTATGCCTTTCTCTCTTTACAAAAGGCTTTGTTTAGAGAAACTAATTCCTACAGATATCTCTCTTCAGATGGCTGACAAGTCAACCGCCGTCCCGATAGGTGTTTGTGAGGATGTTCTCGTAAAAGTTGCTAATTGTTTGATTCTTACTGATTTTGTTGTGCTTGACATGCCCGAGGATGGGAGCATGTCCACTATTCTTGGTAGACCTTTTCTTAACACTGCAGGTGCCATTATTCATTGCAATAAAGGGAAGGTCACCTTCCATGTGAATGATAAAGAACACACGGTGTATTTTCCAAAGAAGATCGACAGGAGGCATGGCCTCAACTCTATAGAAAATATCGAGACCGTGAAGATTGGAGAGTGGGACTCTCCACTACATGTGCACCACAAATACAAAACTATTATGGTGGGGACAATGGCCATCAAAGTAAAGGTTCAGTAATTACTTCGTAAGAGGTGAGACTTTTTGCTCTATATATCGCTTGTTTGTTGGTAAGACTTGATCAACCTTACTAATAAACATGTTTTATGTAGATAAAAAGTTGAGCTTGTTATATTGTCATTTATTTTAGTCTTTACTCTCTTTGCTGTACCGGATGTTTATGTTTTGAAGCTTCACAATACTAATCATTGCTTTATGTTTTCAGAAGTCTTGCAGCCTTTTGAACTTCGAAAAATTTTCAACAGTGAAGTTTTCAGAAAAATTCCAGAAAAATAAAAATAAAAATTTCCACGTCGGGAGTGAACCAGAGGTGCCTGGGGCTAGCCAGGGGGACCCACCAGTGGCCCAGGCGGCCAGCTGGCGCGGCCCAGCCCTTGGCCGCGCCCACAGGGCGCCTGGGGCCCACATGGCCCCCCTCCAGGTAAGTCTTCTTCCTCTCTCTCTCATTCTCTCCGAAAACACGAGTTCTGCACCTGTTCTTGCGTTCTTGCTGTTCTTGGAGGCAATTCTTCGATCTCTCTCTACAGCCTATCATTTGGGCTGAGATTTTGAACAAATACTCCCTGGTATGTGACTCCTCCACCCCTCCAATTAGATTTCTGATTGGTGACTTCATTTGTGAGTATTTAGTAGTTCTTGGAGCTGTATAGATGAGCTTGCATGTATGTGTAGAAAGTTATTTTCCAAGTTTTGATGCAAGTTTATGCCTTGGGAAAGTGAGTTGAGTAGTTTGCCTCAACTCCCCTTGTTTAATCCTTGTTTTTGTAATTTGTCAAAAATTTCAGAAATGAGTTTGTTAGGAAAGGCAAAGGGGTGGCTTGAGAAGAGGAAGCCCACACACTCCAATCGAGTTACTAGAGCTGCAGCTTCACCATCGACTGCTAGGGTGAGCTATAATGAAGATCATGTGCCCCTGGAGTTGTTGGAAGACACAAGTCCAGCACGTGCAATGACGTTTCCATGTGATGAATTCCTTGAAGCTGCAGGAATTAAGGATGAGTTTTATAATCTTTGTGCTAATGCAGGTTTGACATGGCTAGTCACATGCCGTGCTACTCAGTATGAAAAACTCACCTCCAGTTTCATTAACAGTTTTAGATATAATTCCAATTCAGGTGCTATTGAGTTTAAAATTTACAATGATCTTATCACCATGACCTTGGAGAAGTTTTGTGAAATAATAGGTGTGCCGAACGTTGGGAGGACGGGAAGGATGGCCTCTCAGCCCTCCGAGCTGAAAACCGTCTTCAACTCTCTCTGCAACGTGAATACGAGGGACATTCGTCGGTCAAAGAACTCCAGCATCTTATTCCCTCACCTCAGGTATTTTGCATATTATATTGCTAGAGGGGTGTTAGCTCGTGACAACACCAGCAACATTTCTGCGCCGGATATTGCTATCCTGGCAGCAGCCCTCTCAGGGAGGTCTGATTACAATTTGGGTGTCTTAATTGCTCGACGCCTTGCTATGAATGGTAACAAGGGAGACTTATATGGTGGCATTTATGCCACACTTATCTTAGAGAATTTTGGAGGCACCCCACACCCTGATGATAATCCTTTTACTTATTCAAGCTTTGATCTTGCTGCTATGAAAAGGCATAAGTTTGTTACCATGGATTCTGAGCTTGATAATCTTGTTTATATCTTGAGTTTCGGAACTACAGCGGAACACAAGATCCGTCTACCTGCACCTCTTTTGTTTGATTTTGCTAGCAGGAACGGATGGTCCTTTGATGTTATCCAGTTCGACGAGTTCATGGTCCGACATCAGTTTCATAACCCCATGGATGGGGCTGTGCCCGACGAGGAGGAGCACGGTGAGTTACCACCTTTTCAGGAAGAAACCGCCACCGAGCTTGGTGAAGGGCCTTCCTCTGCTTGGCACATGGACGTTTCCTCGTGGGAGACTCCGAGGAGTTTGGTGTACGCGCCAGCATCCTTCTACGATCCTTGGACTCACCACTATTCCTCCGGAGCAGGTGGCTCCTGGGGGCAGTAGTTGCTACCAACTTAGGCCAAAAGCCTAAGCTTGGGGGAGTACGTTCCCCTCTCACTTTTCCATTGTACTATCCGTTTTATTTTCTTTGATCTTTTCGAAGTCTTTTCCCGTTCTTCTTTATTTCTCTCTTTGCAAAACAACAAAAAGATTTCCTTTCTCTTTAGTTTGCTTTGTTTTCAGAGTTCAGCTCGAGTCCATGATGACATTTAATTATATTTCCTACATTCGATCGTGCAAGTGACGAGGCAGTAATGATGAAGATCGACTGAAGGGAAGCAACAAGGAAAACCGGTATGAACTCTTCTTGTTTCTACTTTTGTACATATGCCTGTATTTATGATCTAGAGACCAGCTTGTAGCGACATAGTGCTACGTTTACAATGCTCTTCCAGTGGTTCATGCTTTCCTTGTGGCTAGTCTCGAATAGCTAGAGTATATAATGTGTTATTGAAATGATTTACATGCATTGCATTGTTCATAGTCTGGTATACTAAGGTGGTATTTCCCTTTGGAGAATTCTTGGATTGACTTGGCACATGTTTACACATGTTTAAGACTAAAAAGTCTGTTATGCCTTGATGATCTTTGAGTTTCAGAATAGTTATATCACTTTCATGCCCGATTCAATGTTGCTTTGTCGCTCTGCATGATTATGACCATTATTGCTCTCTTGTTGGTCGCTCCCAGTCTTTTGCTAGCCGCCACCTGTACTAAGCGGACTGACTGCTTGTGCATCCAAAATCTTTAAAACCAGTTATTCCATACGAGTCCACCATACCTGCCTATACATGGTATTTACCTGCCATTCCTAACGAAGACTTTCGTGTACCATCTCGAAATTAATCAAAAGATTTCTCTTTTTTGTGCATCTGTTTTAGCTCATGAGGAAGTAGTAGTTAATCCATGATATTTTTTGAGTTAGACAAGCTTCACCCCGGGATTGCATGTATAATGTGCAACCCATAATATGAGAAGGAATTGGCATCGAGTGCACCCGGCTCATTAAAAATTAATATAACAAACGAATCTTCCTTCACGCTTTGTTCATGAGAAATCAGAAAACTTTGGCAGTGATAAACAAAGGGGATTAAGAGGATGTTATGATCCTCATACGGGAGCCGTTCCTCGAAACTTGTCTAGCTCAACAAATGATTGAGTTACCTGCTAGCATTCGTTGACGAATTATGCACCTCTCAAAAACATAATTTTTACCTCTGTTTTTAAAACCAAGAGCTCTGGTACATGTTTAGTTTTTGTTTCCGACCACGGGTTTTCAACCTCGCCATAAAATTCCACGGTTCGAGAGTCTCCACCTTCCTTCTTGAAAGCACCGACTAGGAGAGCATAATTGTCATTCTGAGTGTAATGTGCATTGTCCCAAAGTATTACATTGTCTTCTGCATGCTTGTGATATTATTCATTCTGAAATTCTTAGTTCTAGTCTCCTTTAAAACTCTGGAGGAGTTTCTGCATTTATGTTTTGCTTCACTCATGGAGGCTAGCGAGATACCACCCTAATATGCTCAAGCTATGTGCAGTGTAATCTTGTCTTGATTTTCAGTAATATATTATTTACTTTTAGATATTTGTGATTGGTCACTTGAAAGAAGGATTGCTCCGTGCATTGTCCTCATAGTACTGTTTCAATACTTGCTAGACTCTTTTCGTAGTACATGCTTATATACATCTAATGAAGCAAAAGAGTTTGTCAAAGTTTTCTTTGTCGCGTCCAATTCGTTGAACTGAATTGCTTGAGTACAAGCAATATGCTAAGCTTGGGGGAGTTGATACGTCTCAAACGTATCTACTTTTCCAAACTCTTTTGATATTGTTTTGGTCTCATTCTTGCATGATTTGAGCTAAACTAACCCGGACTGACGCTGTTTTGAGCAGAGCTGCCTGTATGGTTTTATTGTGTGCAGGAAAATGAATTTTTAGGTATCTTGGAAAATTCCACGAAAAATCACAGAAAATCCACGCACCCGAAGGAAACCAGGACCAGAAGAAGGGCCAGAGGGGAGCCAAGGGGGGCCCAGGCGCCCTGGTGGCGCGGCCCAGCCCCTGGCCGCGCCGGGGGGTCGCCTGGGTGGGCCCCACCTCCTCTCCTGCCCTACCTCGACTCGTATTTTATCTCGTGACGGAGAAATCCCAGATCAGAAGTTATCCTCCCAGTTTCCGTCGCGGAGCCGCCGCCACCCTCTGTTCTTCCTCGGGAGGGCTAATCTGGAGGCTGATTTGGCCTCCGGAGAGGGGAGATCGTCGCCATCGTCATCATCATCACCACTCCATCATCCCTCCATGACTTGTCCCTCCATGTGTGAGTAATCCCCTACTGTAGGCGAAGGGGATGGTAGGGATTGGATGAGTTAGATCATGTAATAATCTGTCAGATCGTTGGGGGCATGTTGCCTATCATCTACTTTGGTGTTTATCATCTTTGCTTCAACTCGTTATTCTTAATGCTTGACACTAGGGCCCGAGTGCCATGATTTCAGATCTGAACCTTATGTGTTTGCATGAATATATTTGTGTTCTTGATCCTATCTATGAGTTGTTTGCACCTATTACGGTTTGGAACCGGCGATCCCAAAAGTGACAGCTTGGGACACAAAAGGGGATGGTCCGTAGTTTGAGGATTACATGTATCCATTGAGTTCATTGCTTTGTTCCAGTGCTCTTTGACAGGAGCACCTTAATCTCCATAAGTTCCTTTTGGCCCCGTTCGTAGCGGGATGGTAGGACAAAAGATGTTGTGCAAGTTCTTATTGCAAGCACGTACAACTACCTTCGGGATACATGCCTAATGTGTGATATTTGCCTAGATGATCATTACTTTTCCGTGTGCCTTGCCCCAAGTTGGAATCATGATATATCTCATCCATGCAGCGCCCAACCATCCGTCTCCCTAGCCTACGGTGTTTTAAATTCTGCTGGTCACTAGTTGCTACTTTGCTATTTACTTTTGCTGTTTACTTTTACCATCACTATCATCACTTTCATATCACTGTTGCCACTTATCTTTTGTTGCAAGTAAGTATATTTCAGGTGCAGTTGAATTGACAACTCAACTGTCAAAGCTCATAAATACTCTTTGGCTCCCCTTGTGTCGAATCAATAAATTGGGTTATGCTTACCCGCGAAGACTATCTCGATCCCTTACGGTTGAGGGTTATCAGGAGCCAGTCACCGTGCCAGAGTTGTACTCACAGCTCGTTAGCTTTGAGACACGGATGAATCTTCGCCACGGAGGATCTCAGTCCTCGGCGAACGCGGCGACACGTGGGCGTGGTCGCGGCGGTGGGGACCACGGCCGCGGCAGACAAGGCAGTGACAACTCTGGTGGTGATTGCGGCCATCCCTACACCAAGCAAAACGGTCGCGGTGGAGGCGACAGGGGCAACTACAACAACTCTGCTCCTGCCCCCAAGGTGGTGTGTCAGATCTGTGGCAAGCCAGGCCACCCAGCCTGGAAGTGCTGGAAGCGCTACGATGAGTCATACCAGGGAGAAGAAGAGAAGTCTGCCAACATGGTGACCCCACAGTACGGGGTAGACTCCAAATGGTACCTGGATAGCGGCGCAACCGACCACATCACCGGCGACCTGGAGAAGCTGACAGTGCGGGACAGGTACACCGGTGGCGAACAGATCCATACTGCAAGCGGTTCAGGTATGGCTATCCAACACATTGGTTATTCAGCTATTCACACTCCTGGCCGAGATCTCCACTTAAACAAAATCCTTCATGTTCCACAAGCTGATAAAAGACTAATTTCAGCTAGTCGGCTTGCCACCGACAACAACACCTTCGTTGAAATTCATCCTCGATTTTTTCTTGTCAAGGAACAGGGAACGAGGAAGGTTCTACTTCGAGGCAGGGGTAGACGAGGTCTCTATCCTGTCAAACACGTGGGGGGAAACACCAAGAAGCAAGTGCTAAGTGTCATCAAACTGTCTTCAGATAGGTGGCACCGGCGTTTAGGTCATCCTTCTTCAGTTATCGTTAGAAAGATTGTTAGCAACAATAACCTCCCATGTGATAATTTGTTCAATAATGAGTTTGTATGTGATGCTTGCCAAAAAGGCAAAATTCACCAGCTACCTTATCCAAAGTCAATAAGTGAATCAAAGTTTCCCTTAGAACATGTTTTCTCTGATGTTTGGGGACCTGCTGTTGAAACAGTAGGGAGGAAGAAATTCTATGTAAGTTTCATAGATGATTTTAGCAAGTTCACGTGGATCTATCTCATTAAACATAAGTCTAAAGTTTTCCAAAAATTTCATGACTTTCAAAACCTTGTTGAAAGGCAATTAAATCGCAAAATCCTTGCTCTCCAAACAGACTGGGGTGGTCAGTACGAAAAACTCAACTCCTTCTTCACAAAAATTGGCATATCTCATCATGTTTCTTGCCCCTACGCCCATCAACAGAATGGCTCGGCAGAACGTAAACACCGACACATAGTTGAGGTTGGTTTATCTCTTCTTGCTCAAGCTTGCATGCCCCTAAAGTTTTGGGATGAAGCCTTCATTGCCGCTACATACTTGATCAATCGCCTACCTAGTAAAGTTATCAACTTCGAAACACCTCTTGAAAGATTGTATCATGAAAAACCCAACTATTCAGCTCTTAGAATCTTTGGTTGCGCTTGTTGGCCTAATCTTCGGCCATATAATAAGCACAAACTTCAATTCAGATCCAAGAATTGTGCTTTTCTCGGATATAGCAATCTTCATAAGGGTTTCAAATGTCTTGATATCTCTACAGGACGTGTGTATATTTCCAGGGATGTAGTCTTTGACGAAAATATATTTCCTTTTTCCACTCTACATCCCAATGCTGGAGCCAGATTACATTCTGAAATTCTCTTACTACCACCAGAACTTTTGAATCCAACTGATCAGGGGAGTGAAAATAGTACTGATGATCATTTGTGTGATAGTCTTACTAACAATGGTGGCAGCGGTGGTAAAAAAACGCAGCCCAAACCGTGATTTTATGCAGCAGCAATAGGTTCAGATGCAGCCTGGCGCAGGATACGAGGAGGATCCGCCTGCTGACGCTGATCCCGACGGATTTGGCGCGGAAAACGATCCTGAGGAGGATCTGGTGGCGCCACAGACGCCGTCCCCTCCAGATTCTGCTGAGGCCCACTCAACGAGCGACACGTGGTCTGGGTCCAGTCCCCGGTCGGGTGGCGCGGTGGATTCCTCTCCCTCACGTGACAGTTGCCGCGGATCGAGTGGGGGAAGGGACCCTGTCGCCTGAGGCAATGATGGCGGTCGGTCGGTGGACCGCGTGCTGTCGGGTGGCGGTGGGTCGCTTTCTCCAGGCCCACAGGCGCGGGATCTGAGCGAGCCCAGGCGCGCAGCAGCCGAGGAGGATTCATCTGCGCTAGCTCGGTCTGCTCCGGTACGTGGTAGCGGATCGGGATCTTCTGCGGCTGTTAACCCTGTGCCACAATGTGTAACAAGAAGATCACAAAAAGGTATTTTAAGGCCTTCAACATACAAGGATGGAACGGTCAGGTATGAAAGAAATTTCAAGTTCGCAAATTCCGCTTCCACTGGAGAACCACAGAATTTGACCGAAGCATTAAACAATGCAAGTTGGAAAAATGCTATGAATATTGAGTATGATGCACTCATGAAAAACCAAACATGGCACCTAGTTCCCTTCAAGCAAGGGAGGAATGTTATAGATTGTAAATGGGTATATAAAATCAAGAAAAGACCTGATGGCACAATAGATAGATACAAGGCTAGGTTAGTAGCTAAAGGCTTTAAACAACGATACAGTATTGATTATGAGGACACCTTTAGTCCAGTTGTTAAAGCTGCTACTATCAGACTTGTTTTGTCTGTTGCTATCTCCAGGGGATGTAATCTTCGCCAATTGGATGTGCAGAATGCGTTCTTACACGGCGTTCTTGAAGAGGAAGTCTATATGAGACAACCACCTGGGTTTGAAGATGGTTCTAAACCTAATCATGTGTGCAAGCTGGACAAGGCTTTATATGGTCTCAAACAAGCCCCTAGAGCTTGGTACTCGAGGCTAAGCACTAAACTACAACAACTTGGGTTTCGAGCTTCCAAGGGAGATACTTCTCTGTTCTTCTTTAAAAAAGGAAAGGTGATAATATACATGTTAATTTATGTTGATGACATAATTGTTGCTAGTTCATCTCCAGAAGCCACCTCAGCATTGTTAAAACAGTTGAAAAATGAGTTTGCTCTTAAGGATCTAGGAGAGGTTCATTATTTCCTAGGAATTGAAGTTAAAAAAGGTGCATGATGGTATAGTACTAACTCAAGAAAAATATGCCAGAGATGTAATCAAGCGTGTAGGTATGAAAGACTGCAAACCCTCCAGCACACCCATGTCTACAACTGAAAAGTTGTCATTGCATGAAGGAGTGTTATTGAGTCCAGAGGAAGGAACAAAGTATAGAAGCATAGTTGGTGACTTCAATATTTAACCCTAACAAGGCCAGATATTTCCTTCTCTATTAACAAGGTTTGTCAGTTTCTACATGCTCCTACCACAGTACATTGGACAGCTGTAAAAAGGATTTTGAGGTATCTTAAAGGAAGTGTTGAAACAGGGCTGAGATTATGTAAGTCTTCTTCAACAGCAGTGAGTGCCTCTTCACATGCTGATTGGGCTGGATGTCCTGATGATAGGAGGTCTACTGGTGGTTTTGCTATCTTTCTTGGTCCAAACCTCATATCTTGGAATGCAAAGAAACAAGCAACTGTGTCTCGTTCAAGCACAGAAGCAGAATATAAATCTTTGGCAAATGCAACTGCTGAGGTGATGTGGATAGAAACTTTACTTAATGGATTGGGCATTGGGAGGTCACATGTCTCGCAGTTGTGGTGTGATAATCTTGGAGCAACTTAGCTTTCTGCAAATCCTGTATTTCATGCAAGAACTAAGCATATAGAAATTGATTATCACTTTGTTCGGGAAAGAGTTGCACAGAAACTGTTGGAAGTATGGTTCATTCCAACAGGTGATCAAGTTGCCGATGGTTTTAAAAAACCCTTGCAAGCTCGACAACTTCAAGCCTTCAAGAACAATCTAAACCTTCACATGTTGAGATTGAGGGAGGATGTTAAAAGATAGGCTTGATAGTTAGTTGTGTAGACGTGACACATATGTCACGATAGTTAGTTGTGTGCGTGTGTATCTTGTAACCAAGGCAGGTTGTTAGGAAGATTTGATTCTATCTCTTGTATAGGTTGGAGGATGGGTCAAGCCTCCAACAACCTGCCGCCGCATGTACTCCTTGTCTATATAAACACGCACGCGTCCCTGCAACGATGCATACGCTTACCGCAACTAATTCCTCTTACACGGTCTTCCAAATACAAAAAACAGAAGGGGAGCGGAGGAAGGTCGTAACCCGCAAGCTGAAGCATAGCATGTGCTTGAGGCCAAATTATGAATGGTCCTCCTTCCCGAGCAAGTATAGACATGAGTCGACGTCGTGATCACCTGTATGGCAAGTGAAAAATGGACAACCCACCACTAGTAGAAAAGGGGGCAACGGTCCAGGCCGGGTCGGCCCATTAGTCCTGGTTCAATTTAGAACCGGGACCAATGGGGGCATTGGACCCGGTTCGTGAGCCCAGGGGGCCGCCGGGCCACGTGGGCCATTGGTCCCGGTTCGTCAGGACCTTTTGGTCCCGGTTGGTGGGACGAACCGGGACCAATGGGCCTGGCTCCTGGCCCACCACCATTGGTCCCGGTGTGTGGCCCGAACCGGGACCAAAGGGCCACCTTTAGTACCGGCTCATGCCACCAACCGGGACTAAATGGTCGGTCCTCGTTGCGATTCAAAGTTTAGTCCCACCTCGCCAACCGAAGGGCGCCCACACTGGTTTATAAGCCCGTCCCTCTATGCATTGTTGAGCTCCTCTCAAAATGAAAATAGATGCCCCTATACAGAAAATTTGACTTAAATTCATAATGAATTTCTATGAAATTCATGGAAATTGATAATGAATTTAGGTTGAATTTTCTCTATAGGCGCGTCTATGTTCATTTTTTTAGTAAAGTTAATCACAAACATGAGATTCACACAAGTTTACAAAGAATTCAAATTATAACTATTCTAATTTGAAAAACTAGAATCACTAACAGAAAGTTTATAATTTTTGTGACTTAAAAGAAAAAAGAAATCACTAAAAAACTATAAGTATTTAGTTCTAAGTAGAAACGAAAAACTAATGGCACTAGTAAAGTTAATCACAAACATGAGATTCACACAAGTTTACAAAGAATTCAAATTATAACTATTCTAATTTGAAAAACTAGAATCACTAACAGAAAGTTTATAATTTTGCTGAACTAAAAGCAAAAATAATAAAAAAATAAAGCAAAAAACAGAAGAAAAATGCCTATAATATTTGTTATGACTAATTAAAATTATCAAATTGAGTATAATGATAAAACACAGTATTATTAAATAGCAGGAAAAACAATGACTCAAAAATAAATTTTTATTGTAAAGTTATTCATAAATTAGTGACATAAAATAAAAAAGAAATCACTACAAAACTATAAGTATTTAGTTCTAAGTAGAAATGAAAAAAATAGCAAAAAATGCCACCTACAGGGCCACCACGGCCTGAATACGACTAGAAACCCAACCATGGGCCATGATACAGGCCCGCAGCAGGCCCAATAGGCCCACAGGCATTGCAGTGACAGATTAGGCCTGAAAGCTTGCAGTTGAGAGGAGCTCGAGAGGGTGGGCGCAACAGCGCTTATAAACCACTCCCGAGCCCTCTAAACTAGCGAGGTGGGACTAAACTTTTGGGCGCGGGCAGCACAAGGCCATTGGTCCCGGTTGGTGGGACGAACCGGGACCAAAGGGGTGCATTGGTCCCGGTTGGTGCCACCAACCGGGACCAAAGGCCTCCGCTTCCCGCCCTTTGGGCTGCGAAAAGTGGCCTTTGGTCCCGGTTCGTGCAAGCAACCGGGACTAAAGGGAGGCATTGGTCCCGATTGGTGCCACGAACCGGGACCAATGCTCTGCCTATATAAGCAGCACTCATGAAATTTTGGTTCTTTTCGTTCTTCCCCGCCCGCGCCCGACGCCGCCAGGCCGCCGTATCCGCCTCGTCGTCGCCGTCGTCGCCCCGCGCCTTCCCGTCGTCACCCCGCGCCGCCCCGTCGTCGCCGTCGTCGCCCCGCGCCGCCCCGTCGTCGCCCCGCGCCGCCCCGATCGACGTCGTAGCCGCCTCCCGCCCCGCGACGCCGCCCCAACCCGCCCCGCCCCTGCCCCGCGCCGCACCTCGCCGTCGCCGTCCCCGTCGCCGTCGCCGTCGCCGTCCCCGACACCGTCGCCGTGAGATTTTGTTAATTAATTAATGTTACTAGTAGTTAATTTAGTTAGATTTTGTTAGATTTTTTTGTAGTTCATAGATTTTTTGTTAGATGTGTAGTTCATAGATTTTTCTGTTAGATTTTTTTCATATTGTGTATTTAATTTGTTCATATTGTGTTAGATGTATTTATGATTTTATTTAACTATTCATAGTAAGTAGTTCTCGTGATTACTAATATTGATCTATTTATAGTAACTAGTTTATTTTTTTGTTCCTACATTTTTAGCAAGTTGATTTAATAGTTGAACTAACTAGAACTATAGTTAAACTAGTTGATTTAATAGTTGAACTAACTACATTTTTAGCAAGTTTATTTATAGTAAGTGCTTCATATATATAGTTGAACTAACTAGAACTATAGTTAAACTAGTTAATTTAATAAAACTGGTTTATTATACTATAGAAGTAGTTTATTTTTAGCAAGAAAATTAATAGAACTAGTTTATTTTTTAGTTAAAGCAATTATTCCCGCATCGACGTGGACGATGCCTATCCCGCATCCTCGTCGTCGAGTCGGGGGCGGACGACACCTGCTTGACCAGATGGGCCATGTCCGGGACTGGGCTCCGCCGGGGAGGTACTGGGAGGCGCTACCTTCCGGGGGCGTAGCTTGGTGAGGAGCCAGCCCGTCGTTGACCCGATCCTTGTTTGGTGGCGGTCGCATGGGCCAGTGACGGTGCCGAGGCTTCCGGACACCGCGGAGGTGGTACGTCACCGTGTCAGCGAGGAGGACCAGCACGTCCGTCGGTACATGGTTGCGTTGGAGGGCAGGTTCGAGAATAACTGGCAGGTTCTTCAGGGATCTCACTGGAGCTATGATCCTGTGATGGTTCCTTCCCTTTGGGTGTCCACCGCCCGTGCCGATACCCGTCGGGCGCTACGGTTCTAGCTGTACTAGCGATATGTATGATATATAGTATTCGACGTGTATTAGTGATAATATTCGATGTACGGACACATGGAGATGATGTAGTTTTTCTTATAATTGAAGGCATCCTAATTTGAATACTACTTATTGAATGCTCAAATTGGAGAGCACTATGCAAGGCATATGCATATGATTAGTTGAATAATAATGATCTAATTTAGTCTTTGAATTATGAACGTATAGGAAATGTCATCATCGGACGACGAAAGTCTCCCGAGGGAGTGCGACTGGTGCCACGACGATCGAGGTGAGTGCAACAGGCCTCACCTGGACGATGGTCGGCGCTTCAGCATTAAGCTTGAGAAGACCTTCGAAGTTGAAACGGTACGCAACGACGACAAGTGTTTTTTTTTCATAACTAAGCATGACTTCAACTATTTCAACGTGTAATTTTCATCTTTTACAATTCGAGTATAGTTGATCCCATGCCATGCAAGACACTATGTCTTGGAGAGGATGGATTTTGAAGACCATGAAAATTTTGAAACGAAGAAAATTCACCTAAGGACCCATCATGATGTGGATTTTGAAGTAAAGTTGTATAATGCTGAGAGTGTAACCCATTTTGGTTGCAAAAATTGGGAAGCATTTTGCAAATTGTATGGTTTTGATGAGGGTATGCTTGTCACGATGGATCTTGGTGATCCTGAAATCGAGCAAGACAATATGGACATTTGGGTCCTTGTTGATACTCCTCCAGTTCTACCGCTATGTGAGTTTCTCAAACATAGTTAATTATTAATAGAACTTATATTATTCATTTCAAAATAGTTGACAATTTATTTCCATTGACAGCTTATTTTGAAGTATCAAAGAATGTGCAGAATATGATAGATAGAACTTACTACACTGATGGCTCTGAGTTAACTTACAAGGAGAAAACTCATCTGGTTAGATTTTGTAATGATATTGAGAACTACAATATCTACAATTGAACTCCTGAACATTATGGTCAATACGTGCCACTAGTGCACGTGTTGAACTATGGTAACTACCATGGAGATACCCTGATAAGTTTTTCTACTATTACGGCATCCGTGCATCTTTTTGCATACTTCTAAAACTAGTACATCATTGCTAACTACGAAGTTATTACTATGTTTTTCAATAGCTTATCCCAGAGGATTGTGTGCCTCATTTGATGTATCAGAATGGCGGCAGCGTTCATGTTTTGAACATATATCCAGGTCATCCTACGAATCTCAACTGCCCATACCGGATTTCTAAAAGAAGTGGAGACATGACAATCAAAGGATGGAAAAAATGTATGGACAGTCGTAAGGAGCTTCTTGGAAGCAAAAGGAAGCGAGGCGCAAGAATTGGAGACAGGATGATCTCCATTCTCCATAATGGCGCTTCAGGGTCTATATTGTTTTATGCTATTTTACCTTAAGTGTGTTTAGGTCCGATCCTCCTAATACTGATGTTCATGTGCTAAGAACAATTATGTAGAGTTGGGTTCGATGGCTATGAGGATGATGATCGTATGACTTATTATTAATAACGAGTAGAAGTTGTATGATGATGCTTTATTAATTAGCTAGTAGGACTAGTTATTATATATGATGATGTATATGCGAGCATGCATGAGTTATTATATATATATATATATATATATATATATATATATATATATATATATATATATATATATATATATATATATATATATATATATATATATATATATATATATCGATCTGCAGGTGAAATGAACATATATGTAGTCCTTGCAAGGACTACATATAAGAGAGGACAGTTCTCTCTATTAGCTAGCTAATAACAACCTAAAAATAACCCACTAAACCCTTAAAACAGCCACTTTTTAAAAAAAAAAGAAAAACCTCCTGCTGACGCGTGGAAGCCTTTTGGTCCCGGTTTATGTCATCAACCGGGACCAAAGGCCCCCCTGCTTGGGCTGCCGGCTGCGGCCACGTGGAGGCCCATCTGTCCCGGTTATGGTCTGAACCGAGACTAAAGGGTGAGGGTATTAGTAACGACCCTTTAGTCCCGGTTCAGGAACCGAGACTAAAGGCCCTTATGAACCGGGACAAAAGGACGTTTTTCTACTAGTGCACTCATTTGACCTGCATAATAAACACCACATATTTAGATGCAAAAAACAGATATAAAGCTAATTACATATTGGATGTTGTCCTTTTCATCCATAAAAATGTCAACAAGGTGATGGCCAACATTAACAAGAGCTAACATTTTCTTTTGTGTTCGATGGGCCGATGCCCCTTTTGTTCGTTTTTTCTTTTTCTTTTTTGGTTTTCGTTCTTTTGCTTCTTTCAAAGTGTTCAGGATTTTGAAAAACGTTTGAACTTCAGAAAATGTACATGAATGTGAAAATTGTTCCTCAATTGTAGAAAATGTTCAGAATTTCAGAATTTTTCGGCAAAATTGAAAAGTGTTCCCGCATTTCGAAAATATTTCAAAATTGGAAATGTTCTCAGATTTCAAAAGTTATCATGAATTTATTTTTTGTCTGAATTTCAGACAATGTTCCCAGATTTCAATTAATGAAATTTAAATTGTTCATGCATTTTAATTTTTTTTCATGAATTTCTAAAATTATAGCGATTGTGAAAAAATACAAATATGAAAACATTCCCGAATATAAAAAGTGATCATAATTTCTGAATATATGTTCATTATAAATATATTTTGAATTTCACACACTTTTTTGAAATTCTGATTTTTGTTTCAAGAAGGGATCACGGATTTGAAAATTTCTTGGATTTAATTTTTCTATCACAAATTTGAAAAATGATCCTGGATTTCAAAAAGATGTGTACGAATTTGAAAAAATGTTCTGAATTACTATATATGTTCTAGAATTTTAAAAACTTTCCAGGATTTCAAATAAAATGTTCATGAATTCGAAGAGGAGGGTTTTGATCTTTCAATCTAATGTCGTGGGGGAAATTTTAAAGATCAATGTTACACCTTTAGATATGTATCGATCCCTAAAAATTATATTCCATGCAAAGAAAGGATAAATAGATGTAAAATGTTAGACATACTGAAACATGATGCCCTTCATTTGCAAGGGCCACCTTTCTAGTTAGAAAGAAAGACGAGTTATCCCGAGAACAATTAATATTTACTAGATGAATGAAATGCAAACAAATTTCTCAAAGCAGTTGTTCCAAACAGTTTTGAGTGAGTGGATGTGAATCCGCTAGAAGCGGATAATTAAAAAAAAGTTAAAGCCTTCACAAGGAATCTTAAGAGCAACTCCAACTGGGCGATCCAAACGGACACCGACTTTGTCCGTTTTTTGTCCGTTTGAATCGCCGGTCCGCCTGTCCGTGTCGGCTTTTTCATTTCGGCCGGCAGGTGCGCCCAACAGGAGACAGACACATTTTATGTTTTTCCACGTCGGCATTTAGTCGAACACCTGATGGGCGAGCTCGGCTTCGCCGCCTCGCCCGCAGCTCGCCGCGTCCGCCGCGCGAGCTCGGCTGCCTCGCCCACGCGCTCCGCTGCCCCGCCCCCGTGCCCCGTGAGCTCGCCTCCGCCACCTCGCCCGCAGTTCGCCGCGCCCGCCGCGTGAGCTCGCCAGCACACGCGTGCGGCAGCCGCGACTAGCTAGCTAGCCAGCACACGCGCGCGCCAGCATGCATGCTGCACGCACGGCCAGCGGCGGCTAGCTAGCTAGCTAGCATGCCCGCGGCGGGCAGCAACGCATGCATGCATAGCTAGCTAGCTAGCACGCGCATGGCAGCAGCACCAGCCGCGAGGCCGGGCGCGGCAAGGCGAGGCGAGTCGACTGGCGCGGCCGGCATGGGCGCCGGAGGAGCACGAGCCCACCACGGCGGAGCACCGGCGCCGGAGGAGGACGAGCGGGGTGGGTGAGTGAGTGGGAGAAGAAAAAGGAGGAGAGAGACGGGATGGGACGAATGGGTGGATGGCAAGTGGGGCAGGCAGCACATGCAGCCGGACAGAGGCGGACGGGGAGGGCACAGAGAGCGCCCGCTTTGTGTCTGCTTTTGACCCAAATTTTCTCAAATTTGAGAGGGAAATGGGTCTGTGCGGACACGAAACAGACAGTGGGCGGACACGCTGTGTTTGTTTGGGTCACACTGTTGGCTCAACTTTTGTGTCCGGATGACCCAAACGGACAAAATGGGTTGCCCCATTGGAGTTGCTCTAAGATTGTACCTCCCAACTCATTCATCATGTCATGAAACGACGTACCGACAACGTACCCATGCCATTTAATTTACTTTCCTGAAAATTAATATGTGCCTTAGTTAATTTCTGTGGGAAACCCATCAGCCAGCTATCCAGGGTGCCACCTCACTGATCCATGGCACGGCCTTCCCTCAGGCCATGGACCATGCATCTGCACCCTTCTTTGTTTTTTCCACTATGCCGTCGAGATGCAAATCCCAAATCCAAACCAAGATTTTAAGACCATCTTTCCATATAAAAGAAATAGTCATCCATCCGCATGTGGGATGCGCATGCTGACTTAGGACATTGTACCAGAACGAGGGCGACGCATGACAAGAAGAGATGATGCAATGCTTTCCAGGTAGTTCTACCCTCGCACATCCACCCTCTCGTCTCCTACCGCACGGCCGCAGCACGCAGGGCACTCACGCCTCGCCCCTGGTGCTCACGCACGTCGCCCAACTCGTGGACCTCGGTGTGTTCAGTTAACCGTCTATGACAGTCCAGTTAACCAGTGGCGGAGACAGGGGGACAAGCAGGGGCCTGGCACCCCCTAACAACCCTGATTTAGTCCTAATTTGGAGATGAACAATGTACAGTTTCGGAAAAAAATACATGTATTACTCTAATTTGGCCCTAGTTATTTGAGTCATTTGCCCCCCCCCCCCCGATCTTTAATTCCTGGCTCCGCCACTGCAGTTAACTGTCTATGATAGTCCCCGCCGTTGCTCGCGCAGGTCGCCCAATTCATACACCTCTATGCGTGTTCAGTTCACCGCCTACGTGCTCCGTTGGATGGAGCTTGCCGGCAGGAACCTCTCAGCTTACCGCCTATATATGCAGGCGGAAGGAGGGACACCAGTGCTGGACGGAAAGCAAAGCCGCCGAGGAGGCTCCGCGCCCACCACATCGATGCGTTGCGGGAGGCTGTGCGCGCGAGGTCACCTTCCTTCTTCTGCGCCGTCGCATTCGGGTGCACGCAGGCAGGCGCACAACACCCGTGGACAGAGTAAATTGCAAAAAACCACCATAATTTGGACCCTAATTCAAAATTCGATTTATTTTTCAAAAAACCACCAACATTGTGGTGACTGTTTTCAAAAAACACTGATGAATGGATTAGAGGTATTTGATGTGAAACCTGACAACTGGGTCCCATATGTAAGTGATGACATGGCAAGGAAAGTCAACAGCTTCACATGGACTGTTAAGTTGATATAGGCCCACTCGTCAGGATCTCCCCTCTCTCTCCATCCCTTCTCTGGCATTCTGTCGAGCAGCTCGCGAGCTCGTCGGAGAGCTTGCTGCCGGGCAGCGTTGCTTAGCCCACGGCCAACGCCCCCTTGTGCACAATCCGCCCCTGCCACCGGCGTGAGCACGCCCTTGAGCGTCGCCCCTGCCATTCTCCCCCAATGCCATTTCCCCATTTCGAGCTCTTCTTCTCCGGCTCCGGCCGTGAGCTCCCACCTCGGAGATGAGTTCAATTGTCCGCCATAGTGAGCTCTAGTTCAAATTAATCCCATCTCTGACATCATCTCACTCCCCTCGAGCCAACACCGCGTCAGTTTTAGGGCAAAGCCTCCCCGGCGAGCTCACCATCTTCACTTTCACCATTTTAAGCCAACGCATCCACCGTGGACGGGCAGCGGCGCCGCGGGGGGGAGGCGGCGGCGATGGACTAGTAACTAGCGTGCGGGCGTGGATGCGCTGTGGCACAAGACGGGATTTTGACTGGTCAACCCGAACACGTTAACGTTGTTAGTATTTGTGTGACGGTCGCCGTCTCAACCTGGGCCACGTGGCACCTGACAATGGGGCTCGGATGTCAGGTTTAAACTTAAACTGGTATAATCAATCGATAAGTGTTTTTTGAAAACTATCACCACAATGTTGGTGTTTTTTTTTAAAGAATGGTGGCGATTTTCTGAATTAGGATCCCCAATTATGGTGGTTTTTCAATTTACTCCCCGTGGACAAGAGCGACAGTGGTTAATCGTACATACGTATGTGCATATCATGCCGGAGTCATGTTTGGAGCAGCAAAAGAAAAATTCATGTCGATTGGAGAGTGCTAGCTAGAACCTCAAGAAAGATCGCACGTTGGATCGGATCCATATTAAAACCGTGTTAAAAAAGGATCCATGTAACTGCGATCCTTTCCTTTTTCTTCCACCAAGGAAACCATATATAGAAGAACAAAAAAGGAAGCTATATACAAGGAATAGTTTCACCATAAGAAAAAGGAAAGTGTATATAGTTTCGTTGGCTTGCTGGATTCATATCCTAACTTGGCTATATATAAACGGGTAGTACATAAATAACAGACATACTCGCGAAGCTTCAATTTCGACAATTGGACACAATGGGCGGCAGCTCCACGCCATTAAAGAGCGTGGTTGCGACGAACGGCGTCCCCATGACCTTCGCGATCCACGACTACTCCAAGCTGTGGCTGATGCCACCCGGCTCCCCGGCGACTCTGATCCAGATCATCAACTTCGGGCACCACCGATGGCACGTCAAGGCGTGCCCCTCAGATTTTATCAATGGTGTGCCCAACTCCGTCACCCTCTGTATCTTCACCACCTTGAAGTACTACCTCCAGCAATCCCCTGCAGACACCAACATTGCTATTGAAATCCTGGACCACACCTGCGAGCACACCATCTTCCACAAGGAGCAGACACTAGGTGAATGTCCCATGTTTGTGCCCCTGGTACTCGAGAGGAGTGAGCTAGAGGCGGCAGCATGCGTCCATGCCAAAGACTACATCCCGGTGAGGTGCACAATGAAGTTCACTGGCGGGAAGAGGGCGCCGGACAACAAGTCCAAGTGGTGGTGCCTTCTTGGAAGAAGCTGTAGCTTCTTTTCCAATTTGAAGAGGAACACCAAGCTTACCACAAGATTGTTGTCCAACCGCTCCGTCGACAAGTTGGCTGCCTGATTCAGTCCTCATCACTCCTTGATTCGTTGGGCACCACACTCCTTGATCATCTTTGGCATGAATTTGAGCTACTGAAGTTGGTACTCAATCCGTTCAAAAAATAAGTGTCGTGGTAATTTGAAGTGAAGTCACAACACTTATTTTGGAACAGAGGGAGTACTAGCTAGTTAATAAATTTTAGTCATCCATATGTCCTTTGTGTGTTTTATTATTCGACATTGAATTTGGTGCCTTCGCGGATTCTGCTTGTGAGAAAATGGAAGTTATTTTTTGCCGATGTCATCATTAATTGGCATAGATAGATCGATTTTAATCCCAATACGTATTATCAATTAGCCAATATTTTGATTCCCGGAAAATAAGCCCATTATGCATTATCAATGCCATGATCCTGAGATGAAATCAATGTCCATCACATGATTCCGCGTCTCTCCCTGATTTATCACATGTGTGCAATAAAGAAGGCACGTTTTTTTCTTGCCTATTTTCTCTCCCCAGTCATGTTGTACTACACTCATTTTCTTGAAACGTAGCAGTGTGACGCTTGATCTGAATCTTCGGTATCACGTGTTGTACTCTACACAGTGAAGATACGTAGAAGGTTCTGACCACGGTGTCAAGTCTATAGATCATGAGGTTACCAATAGAGACAAAGAGGCAGTGGGCGACGCCTAACATGACATGACATCTCCAGCTCCAAGTCTCGGAGATGTGGAAATCTTTCACATCGTCCTCCACGGTTCGGTCATCGACCCCCCCCCCCCCCTGAAGGCGGTCCTCCACAGGAACATGCTCAAGCCAGACCATATGCTGGCTAAAGGGTCGATCATGGAGACGAGCAACATCGCCAAGGGCGTTGTGGCCCCCTTGTGTGTTGCTGTTAGAAGACGCTTGAGACATTGGATCTCCTCGGTATGGATTTGGTGTTTTACTGTGCAGATGCGTCAATGACCTTGTTGCCATCCTCGCTGCTCGGTCATCGAATTCCAAAGTTTGATTTTACAGTCGCCAGTCGAGTCTAAGATGGCGACTCTCAGGAATGTTTTCAAAGCAATGGATATGGAGATGATGGAGTTTGGAAGGGGAGTGTGAAGAAGAATGCTGTATATTGGAAGAAGTACGTAAATATGATGGATGTGTGTCATCTCTGCACTTTAGACGAACTGATAGCAGATGCCTTTCCTCAGCATCTGCCATTGTGATGAAACTGTCGGTAAGAGCTATCTTACAACAAGTGTGAAGAAGAATGCTGTTTATAAGTGTATTGATGTTATTATGTGTTGTTATTTATAAATTATGATTATATCTTGTTGTTTATGATTATGTGTCGCTCAAATTGATGTTATGCAAACATGGGTATTTTAACCCGCGGGTACCCATTTACCCTGTCGGGTGACGGGTATGGGAAAATTTTGTACCCACTAACAGGTATGGGTACGGGTGATGGGTAAACTTAAATGGGACGGGTAAGGGTATGGGGTGGCTCCACCCGTACCCAAACCCTGCGGGTGCCATGGATTGCACATCCCGAATTTCTAGTACTAGTAAAAGGAAAATTAGGGAGATAACATGGTCTTATATTCAAACTGGGCAGAAACTAGCAAACAAATCATAGAAAATATAATAGTGTAATTACATACGGTTCTGCTAATCGATTTTAGTTAGTTCAATCTTGTTGTTTGGCAGATTCCTCCACATGCCCACCAAAAACTTAACCAGTAGGTGGACATGGACAGATGCATGCATCACCATCTTTGTATATGATTTCACTAAATCTAAGGCTCTCACACTTGAAATACACCGAGTCCTGCGAATCATTGTGAAGGTGTTCCTTCATGTCCTTGTTTGGTGTAAATTCCAAGGCCTGTAGAACAGATAAATAACTAATATTACGGAGGAAACTGAGTTATGCATGGTAATACATAGTTGACGATGAAAGAAGATGCAGCAGCACCTCGCCCTGGCGCAAAGTGAGCTTCTGTAGGTGACGCGAGTTCCGCAGGAAAGGCTCCAGCCCCATGAAGTCTTGGGCAATACGACACTTGTCGAGGGACAATGTCCTCAGGTTATAGTTTTTATAGTGTATAAACTAGATAAATCTAACGGATGCTAAGAAGGAGGAGAAAGCAAATGTACCGTGAGGGCAAAATCTGATCAATGCAGACTTGTCACATTGTACAGTGCGGCAAGAAGACATGATTCGTGTGCAGTTGTAGCGAAATAGAAATCAAGCTGAATGGATGCATCGACAAGAGATGGCATTGTATGTGGTTCGGTGGTATCGAGGATCCAAACAAGCTCGTCGGCCGTCAGGCGAAGAGAAACAAGAGCAGGGGCCTCTATGATGAAGGCAAAAATATCATCAGCATCCTCATCGTAGTTGAAGTCGATGACCAATTTTTTGAGTGAGGAGGAGGCGATCTTGACATTGCCCGTGGTCAAGAAGTAGCACTTTTCCTGTTGCACCTCCTCAAGGGCAGGGCAGCGGGAATTGATGTGGTTGGCGAGATCGTTCAGTTTGAGATCATCAAGGTTGGAAAGACGCAAGGTTTTGAGCCGGCAAGGCCATGATGATGTACCCATATCTTGGAGGATGGTGCTGCGGACCAAATCCCAATCCCAACGCCCCCAGAGCGCGACACTATGGCTGCGCAGAAGGTTGGTGGTGAAGTTCTGGAAGTAAGGCGGCCCGCTGGTGAAGTCCCCATCGTCGATGTCGAGGCACGGCACAGCGCGCCAGAGGTTCCTCCACCAACACGCCATCCTGTCGCTCTGCCGCTCCTGCGTGTTTTTTTTTTGTTTTAAAAAGCTTCAGGAAACTTGTACGACCAATTCGGACAGGTTTTAAAAAGCTTCTGCGTGTTTTTTTTTGTTTTCTGTATTTGATTTTTTCTCCATATCTATTTTTTATCACAATTTTGGTATACATCTGGAACATTTTTTAGACATGTTGAATATTTTTTAAATATATGATGTACATTTTTAAGTATTTCATATAATACGTGTTAAAAATTCGTATAAATGTCGAACATTCTTTTAAATGATATTGAACAAAATTTTACATGCAGGGCCTTGAGGCGCGACAGGATGGCGTGCAGGAGCGGCAGAGCGCTCAGACGGTCGTCGGCATGGCGCGTACGCTTCGGCACTGGCCTTGGTTTTTCCGTTGGTGTCGTCCATGGAGCGCACTGGCCTTAGTTTTTCCGATGGTGTCAGCCTGGCAGGGTAGGAGAAGATAGCTGGTCGAGATTAATCTGCTGATTGCAGCGGCGGCGCTGCCATGTGCAAGGAGAGGGAATTGGGGATCTGATATATGTCTATCCCTTTTTTTTCCCGTTCTTCAACTATTTTAATTTTCCATTTTACCTATTGTTGGGTAGGCATGTTGCGGGCAGGTATTACGAGATAGCAGTGTATGGCACGTATGTGCTAGGCAAACTTGCATTATCTATTCATTTATTATTTATTTTTGACACGAAGACACGATCGTTCACAAGGCAAGCCCGTAGGAGAGGCACACGCCTCGTATTTATATGGGAAACATTTCCCTACGGTCTGCAGGCCCGGCGTTTCCGCCGGTCGCATGCAAATTTGTAAAATGATAGTTTGTAGGCACGGTTTCACGAAATGTGGTATTTTTTGTTAAATACTCCGTACATTTGCTTTGTTTATCTTATGACACCAAAGTGTTCTGAAGTGATGTTTCTCAAAATTGCAACCTTCTTTGTTGTCTCCAATTTTTTTTCGGGTATCCGATCAATTGATTTCAGTTGCATAGTGATAAATAATCATTATTTATTAAAATTGAGAATTAAAAAGCTTGTGGCGGAAGCTTGTCCAGGCAACTATTCATGTGTTACTTGACACAACCTTGGAATTTGGATTAGTATTGTGATTAAATACTCGAATAAGATGTTATCTTATTTTTAAATTCAAGCATATTTTGTGAAGATGTTGCCCGTGCCCCTCTGTGCCTGTTACCATGGATCGCCAGCGCCTGCTGGAGCGGGGAGACGGGAAGAATGCATGCTTGACCATCGTCAAGACGTCAAGTCGTAACACTTGCCTAACTATGAATTGTGTAATGACCTATCGCAGCATGCAGCGTACGCAGGGCTTGGCTACACGCAGCCGAGCGTTTCGGACGGGGATCACCGGCGCATCATGATGCTGCGAGGCATCAGCATGCGCTACATCACCGGGGTAACACTCCGTGTGCCACGGAGACCCACCACCACACTGTCGGAAGCGTCGCCG
Organism: Aegilops umbellulata; assembly: GCA_032464435.1. Taxonomy (NCBI): domain Eukaryota; kingdom Viridiplantae; phylum Streptophyta; class Magnoliopsida; order Poales; family Poaceae; genus Aegilops; species Aegilops umbellulata. The sequence continues at coordinate 659,978,765 of CP136057.1, forward strand.
GCCCTTGGAGACACGCATACCGCCACACACGTGCCGCCTCCCAGCCTAACTTGGCCTTGCGCGGCCTCCCGTCCCATGCGCGCGAGGAACCCACTTATAGATCCTAGTTCAACCATCGTCAAAAAGTCATGGCCCAACCTATGATATGCATTATTTGGAGGGTCATGCCATGTTCATTAGTGTTGCTAGCTTAGAAATTAATCGATCACGGTAACATCATCTCTTTTTTGAACAATCACTGAGGGCGTGGGAGGATCTCCATGTTACATCATATATTACAACGTGAGGACACGTAAAGATGCCAAGACACGGCCACCTCCCAACTGACGGGGTCCTTAAATCTAAAGACCCAAAGAGTAAAGGCTGAAACAATGTTACAAAGGGTATCAAGGAAGAAGTGAAGCTCGTTAGGAAAAAGACGAGCGTTCCTCGAGAGCTACAACTTCCATAGGACGGCGAGGGCGACGGTAGGCCAAATATTGAGGTCGAGGCCAACTAGCGAGTAGTGTCTGAAATATGGCCGATGGAGCGAGGAGTCTGGAGTCCCAAAATGGACCAAACTTGTGTCGCACAGGAGCAAAGGATGGCGAGGGTGAGTTGCGTCCTCCCTTACGTGGGCGCACCGAGGGCAAGAGGAGTACGAGGAGATGGTTTTACGTAGAAAGTTGTCCTTCGTACTCAGCCCGTCATGCCACAGAAGCCAACACAAGATCTTGACCTTGATGGGTGCCTTGGAGGTCCAGATGTGCCCCGCGTTGAGATCAATCTCATGGTCGGAGGAGAGCAATGAATAGGCGCACCTCAAGGAGAACGTGGTGCCATGGGTAAGGAACCTGTCGTCGGGCCCGTCGTTGATGTGAACATCCTGCAACAAGGTCAAAACGGAGAAGCCAATGATCAACGTTGGAGCGGGTGATGAGTGTGGCGTGCCTTCGGCTTGCATCCGTGCTTGTATTCATCGTTAGATGGTCTATAAATTTAGATGTATTTTCTTTTTCATTTCTTGTGTTCGTTGTACTGTCATGATTGCTGATGAAAGAAATTAAGAAAGTTTACGGAGTGGGCCTGCTTCTATGATTTCTTAGATAAAGGACGCCGATAAGGGGTCCGCCCACATATTTTGTATGGTGTCTAAGAGGATCATTTCACACGCCTACGTGTGGGCAAATCAAGTAATGCCCACACGTTTCTTTTTTTGCTCGCGGTCCCTCTCACATGCCTACGTGTGGGCAAAATAGATAACGCCCACACGCCCGTACGTCAGGCCTCCTACCTCATGGTCCCTCACGGCCCGCGTGACAGTCACCACGCGCCCCGCAGTTGCCATGGTCCGGACTCTCTTCCATGTTCGTTTAACTACAGTTGCCATGTCACTGAACTACAGTTGCCATGTCGGACAACTACAGTTGCCATGGTTGCTCAACTGCAGTCGCCATCTCAGGTCAAGTGCCAGATGCCATTTTTGGACAACTGCAGCTGTTACCATGTATGGTCTAGTTTACTATAGTTGCCATGATTTAAAAACTTTAGGGGTTGCCATCTACTAACACTAGGCAGTTGCCATGTATGGTCTGGTTTAATACAATTGCCATGATTTGAAAACTTTAGGAGTTGCCACCTATTAACACTAGGCAGTTGACGTGTAGCTGTACAAAGAGACATGGCAAAATAACATGTTCGGATAAAGAGAGAGTTGCCATCTGCTTACAAGCACACTAGGGCAGTTGCCATGTACCCTGCAAAACACATAGCAACTGACATGTTCAGGTAAAAAAAAGAGAGTTGACATCTGCTTACAAGCACACTAGGGCAGTTGACATGTACCCTGCAAAACACATGGCAACTGGCAGCTTTGGGTGTGGGAGAAGAGACGCGCGTGTGGGCGAACTGATAAATGCCCACACACCAGCCCCTGTGCGTGAGTGAAAACATACGTGTGGGTGACCGGATGAATGCCCACACACCAGCCCAGTCCTACGTGGCACCACAAACATGCAAAGATTCATGCAACCACAAACGGACGTGGATCCACGTGTGTGGGCAAGATGCAAACACCCACACGTGTGGGCGTTAGTATTTCCGTAGATAAATGAGACATTCTTCGTAGAAATAGTGCATGTTAGTTTTTTTGAAAGTCAAACTTTTCTTGATGTTCGACCAAGACTCTTTTATACAGAAAATAAATAGAACATATGCCAAATCTGTATCATTAGATCAATCACAAATGCATTTTTACATTTTATTCATTTGGAATTGCATATGTTTCTTCTCGAAACTTAGTTAAACAATGAAAGTTTAACTTTCAAAAAAACTAATGCGCACTGTATTTTAGAATGGAGAGTGTACTGCAACACAAAAACTTGCATGTCGGTCCATCTAAAGGACTCTTCCCATTACCCACAAAAGAAAGACTCTTCTCAGTAAACATAGACTCTTCTCTTACATGCCGATCGCATGCATGGCATCAGAAAAGCACCGCTGGGAATGCACCATGCCGCCCGCGGAAAACGTTAGCCCCACCTCGACACCGCCATCGCCGGAATGGATCATATATACGTGCCTAGTGCACCTATCAATGCATTGTGATTGCACAATCCATACTTGTCCTTCTATAGTCACCAAGCGTATGGTTCCGGTAGAAGACGGGGCCGTCGTGGCTCTGGTCAAAGACTCCGATGGAGATATCGGCCTCCAGGGTTGTGCGTCTCTCTGCATTGTTGACGACAATGATAGAGATGGTGTCGGCACACTATCCGCCATAGCCTCTAGGGTAGAGTGATGGACCAAGCGTCACGGAGGAAGCGAAACTTCCGGAGAGTCAGTGACGAGTCGGTGCGTGCCAACTTAGAGTAGCTGGGGATCATGATTAAGTGGTGTGCCATAGCGGGCGACGAGTAGCTGGCAGTGTTCATCATTTTCATTGCAGTTTTGCTAAATCACAGTCGACTTAGACTTCATTATGTCTCAGTCGATGTTATATTTTTTTGATCTTGCATGGAGATCCGTACAAAAAATTTCTTTTCAGTTTTTCTTGTTTCTTCTTATATACTATATCACTTGACTGAGGCCTAGACACACCCTTTTCATTGGTGGTTCCTCGAAAACCTTAGATTTGCTCTTTAGACCAAGCACGTTTCTCGACAGGCTTCTTCTCAGCCAATGCCACCACTCGTCCCAAGCCATGCCCCATTGCTACCTCTTGTGCTTCTTGACGTCGATGACTGTGAGGGTGCACCGTGCACCTCACGAGGATGCTATCCTTATGGATGCAAGGAGTCGCATCCAGCTCCATCCTTTTGACCGTATATAACATGAAGGGGTGGTCTTCGTGGTGTACGTACCCCACATGGAAGACGTTGCGCTACGAGGTGCTGTCCAGGATTTCTATGCAGACATTGGTGCCTTTGGCAAAGTGATCCACACGTCCATGAAAGTGACCGAGACAGAGACACGACCAAGGTTTTCGTTACCGGTCAAAATTTTGAGATCTCTCATAGTTACCGCGTATTTCCGTGCCCCTCGGTAAATCCCCATACCAAGCAATAAATACAATTTTTTTGAATTTTTGAATTAAACACCCGATTTATAGTAAAGTACGTAGGATCTAATTAATGTCATGAGAGTTGGTTCTGGCGTGTTGGTAGCAACCTAGTTCCTGTTTTAAGAGGTCTCTGGTTCAAATGTTCGTTCATTCACTTATTTGAATTCAAAATTCAACTATAAAATTCGTTCGAAATATTCTCGGTATTTCTTGGTAACCGTGGTAACCGCGTTTACCAGTCCCCCTCGGTAAAAATGCCTCATTCGATAACCAAAACCTTGGACACGACTAGGTACACCTTGCCATTCGTCACCAAAAAAGAAGAACATCCGGATCAGACTTGGCATGGTGGAACATCCGGATATAGAAATTTTATGCGGTGCAATCTTCCCAGGTCGTCTGGAATTGAGCTGGTGAGGTTGGTGTTGTTGAGATTTAGGATAGAGAGGAAGGAGAGGTTACCAATGTGAGGAGCGAGCGATCCATAGAGTGGTACGCCTGGCAGCTCAACTGCACGAGGCACCGACCCAGTGGCAGAACGATGCACCGCTTGTCCAGTTGCTAGAAAGGACACCATCAGGGTCGGAGAAGCTGGCTTTGAAAGCCAGCAATGCTGCGAGATCAATGTCACTGTCGTTGCCATGGTTCGTCGTTGCTGGAGAAGAAGCCGAGATGGCATGTGGCAGTACTAGCAGTAGCAGTACAAGAACGAGGATGCTGTCCCCCGGCTGGTAGAATAGCTAGTAGCGGTGGGTGTCGGGGGCGAGGCGGACGTGGCCGGCGAGCGGGTAGAAGAGGTTGAGCGCCTTGGAGAGGGATGCCCTGAGGTCGGAGATGAGCTGTTGGACACTGGCGTGGTGGTGGTGGTGGTCCTGGAGACGGTAGAGGAAGAGGCGCTGGACGGGCGGCCTGCGGAGCCATTTGACGTCGAAGAAGGTGAGCGGGAGGGAGCTCGGCGGGAGGTCGACGTCGGATGGCGTGACAACGCAGGCCTGCAGGACGCGGACATTGCTATCGGCACCCATGTTGTTGGATGGATAAGATGGATGGGGATGTGCATCGTATATTCGTATTCACTATTCCTATATATAGTGAATAGTGATAGTGCATGTTATACACTGTAGGTGCAGGGGGCACGTGGTTAGGTATAGGAGCGTGGCAGAATTTTCGTAGTGTACAGTGATTGTGCATGTTATACACTGTAGGTGCAGGTGGTTAGGTACAGGAGCGTGGCACATTGAGTAGTTCATGTAGCGAAGAACGTGATGGGTAGGTAGATAGGCATAGGTATAGGTAGCACCGTGTGCTCTCGTTTCAACACCCCAACTCTATCCTGCTCTGCTTAATTACCTATAATTAAATTAGTTACTTGTAAATTGACACAATACAAACCAACATTAATATACGCGGTTAGCCATGTACTTTCTCTTTCCAAAATACTTGCCGCTCAAACGGAGGTATCTAAAATATAGAAACTAGCTAGTAAACAATTACAGTCTTTCAAGCATCAACCATCCTCAGGCTCGCAGCCGCTCAACACAAACACAACAGTTTTACCGCCACAGCCAGCACACAATAGCTCTTTGACGGACTCGGTCCAAACCTGGCTTTGGCAGGGGTCGCAATATCCCTCTCATGAGACTTTCATTGATGTCCTAACGATGGAGGGTTTTTTTTTTGTTAGGTAAATCATGGAGGTTGAGCTCACTAGCCGGCGCTCCCTGCCGCTGTTGCCGTTTTTATGTACTCCCTCTGCAAAGAAATACAAGTGATTTAAACGCTCTTAATAGTTTATTTACAAAAGGAGTAATTTTATGTGATTTTCTTTGACCTAACACGTGTTAGAATAATCCAAGGCACATCATCGGTTATGCGAGGACCCAACAATCACACGACGCAGGACACCGAGATTTGTTAACGAGGTTCACCGAACATCGACAATATCCCCAGGGCCTGACTATGGGTGCTCCTCCCCATGATATTGTTACAATACCGCACACCGGCCATCCGGATGCTAGCGCACACCATCGGCTCCTCTACATGTCTGTACTATTATGTTGGCATTGGTTACATCATGTGTCTAGCCAACTAGTATTATATAAGAGGCTTAGGATACAAGTCCTACTAAGATATTACTTCATACCCTCTCTACATACGACTCAGAGTCCAAGTATAACCTAGCTTGTACAAAATATTCAACAAAACTCCAACAAACTCCATCTTGACAAAATTTCTCCACCACCTTGAATTTATAATGTGTCAAACTTCCGTGTACATTAGACTCGAGTTTATCGCACAGACTCCATCTAACTCCACCTTCAACTGTGATTCCTTTTTTTCATGATCACAATCAACACCCGAGCAAAATTAAGTTCTTTTTTACTCTAGTTTGCGCTCCCAACTTTTGAAGTTTATGTTCAATCCCGTTACACACCGATCACTGTTTGTGTCAAATTGAACAACTCGTATATTAAACGCCACACACAAGAGTTATCTGAACTCAACATCCTACCTCTTTCTTGGCTAATGTCTGAAACTTGAAAGAATTTCACCTTCGCCCTGTGTCACTCTGAGTCAAATTCACAATTGTCTCACCCTTTTTTCTGGATAGTCTCTGACATGTCCCACAACTATAGCACTCTGCCACTTTTCTGTATTTGCCATGTGCACCGAACACCATAAAAAATGTAGTAGGCATGACAATATTACATCTAGGAGTATTACTATTGGGTGAAGAACTCTGTAACACAAATGTTGGGTTCAAGTTTCTAGTAACAACAATTCAACTGCACATTTTTCCGACAAAGGGTAGATTTTATTGACTCGAAATGGAGCATCAGGAGGATAACAATGAGCATGCAACCGACCTCTGCATAATTAGGATAAATAATGTTAACACAAACTCACACAAAAACATACCGACAACTAGCAAAGTCATATAAGACCAAAACTATGCCCCAAAGTGATTAGTGTGTGATCGGCAAACTGCAGCAATGACCATATCCGCACCAAAGTGATTGGTAAACACAACACAATTAAGCCTCGGTTTGGCATTGTTGTGGATTTTCGTCCTCCCATTTGTCCGGCCATTTATGTATATTTTAGTGTTTATTTGACCCACTCTTTTGTACTTCCATTACTTCCTCCATTCCCTTATACAAGGCCATAATGAAAAATACATTTTGCATCTATACAAGGTCACTAACGGTAACCGAGGCTCAAATTAATGATGGTTTCTCGTACTAAAAACTTGTTTAATACTTGCATGCATGCGGATCATAATGACACCCTGCTACTTCCTTCCTTGCATGAAAGCAACCTATTAATGATCCCGATTAACGAAAAGAAAACTTGATCTACAAAGCAGTCATTAAATTTTACCTTGGTACTCGTAATCTGAGTTTGTGGCCTTGTATAAGGGAATGGAGGGAGTATTAGAGGGTGCTTGGATACGTTTTAGTGTCATGACTAAAAGTATTGAGACTAAAACTTGCTAGCCTCACCCATGCTTGGATCCAAATACTAAAGAGACTAAAATCAAGTTAATGAGCATTTATTATCCTCCAAACCCTCCAATTCAGAACTCGCATGTGTTAAAGGAGAGGAGTTAAATGAGGAGAGAGAGGACTAATCCACATTTTAGCAGGGGTACCCCTGACTAAAAATTTTTAGTCTCAAGACTAGTTTTAGCCCCTCTTTAGTCAGGGGTGCTTGAAACTTTAGCCTCTTAAAGAGACTATTTTTAGTCAGACTAAAATAAGTTCCTTGGATCCAAGCACCCTCTTAGTTTTCCATAACCGATTATAAAGTAACCACATCAAATCACAATGTATCAACCATAAACCGAGCCTAGAAGAATATACAACAGAGTAAAAAAATTGCATTCATTTTATTGCCAACTTTTGAACTATTGATGGAATAACTATGTTTGTTATATATGATAAAAACTATTAGATGACATTAGGAATTTCGAGTAAGCTTCAATTTTTTCTACATATTTCCTGTTCCGAAAAATGTATGCGCGGACCACTTTGCATTGCTAGGTCCCTCCAACGAGAACCAGTGGGTACATGGCCGTTGAAACGAGCGGACCAGAGAGCAGACGTTTATATACGAGGGCCAGATGAGAACCCAACCAACCGTCACGTGCTTCGCTCCTTAACCTACCCTGCCACGCTGCATGCTTCCTACCTACCTTTTGCGCCGACACTATAACATGTACAGTATAAGTGTATAACATGCACAGTATGCAGGTCTATCCATCCACCTGCAGGAGATGGTGATGGGTGCTGATAGCAATCTCCGGGTCCTAGACGCCGGCGTGGTCAGGCCGTCCAACCTCCACCTCCCGCCGCGCTCACTCCCACTCACTTTCTTTGACGTCAAATGGCTCCGCCCGCCGCCTGTCCAGCGCCTCTACCTCTACCGCCTCCACCACCACCAAGACACCGCCCACCTCATCTCTGACCTCAAGGTCTCGCTCTCCAAGGCCCTCACCCTCTTCTACCCGCTGGCCGGCCATGTCCGCCTCACCCCTGGCGCTCCCAACAGCAACCGCTACGAGCTCTTCTACCAGCCGGGCGACGGTGTCCCCTTCACCGTCGCCGAGTACGACACCGACATCGACGACCTTGCCCAGGACGACCCCGTCCAGGTGGCCAAGCTCGCGCCTCTGGTGCCGCCGCTGCCCAAGGGCCGGGCTGTGCTGGCCGTACAGGCCACGGTCCTTTTCGGAGGAAAGGGCCTTGCTCTAGGTGTCACCGTGCATCACACCGCCTGCGACGGTGCCAGCTCCACGCACTTCATGGACACATGGGCTGCGGCCTGCGCTGGCGCCGACATGCCGCCAACTCCCGTCATTGACCGCACGCTCATCGCCGACCCCAGAGGTCTATACGACATCTACTGCAAAGGACTGCCGAGCGACGACGAGATCCAGTTCGTGAGCAGCAGTGTTTCCTCTATCCCGGACGACCAGCTCCTCGCCACATTCACGCTGCCTCAGGAGCTCCTGCACGGCATCAAGGATATCCTTGCCGATGAGGCTGCCAAGCAGGGCGCGCCGTCTCCCAGATGCTCCTCGTTGCTCGCCGCCTTCAGTTTAATGTGGTCATGCTACTGCCGAGCCAAACAGGAACAAAACCAAACAAAAACAACCTACTTCCTCTTCTCTGTGGATCACCGAGCGCGGTTGAAGCCGCCTGTCCCTGAGAGGTACCTAGGGAACTGCCTAAGTCCGGCCATCGCTGCCGCGCGCCATGACGAGATTGCGGCTGTTGGCAAGGAAGGCCTCTTGGTGGCATTCATGGCATTGTCCGACGCCCTCCAGGAAGAGGTGGGCGAGGGTTCACAGGACAGGTGGGACGGGTGTGTTGAGCGGGTGAAGGAGGCGGTCAAATCTGGTGTCCTCTCCGTCGCTGATTCACCAAGGTTCCGCGTGTACAACCTCGATTTCGGGTTCGGGAAGCCGGTGAAGGTGGATGTGGTGTCCGTGGCAAAAACCTCCGCGATATCGGTGGAGGAGGCATGCAACCACGGTGGCGGCATCGAGGTAGGGATCTCATTGCCGACAACAAGCATGGAGAGTTTTCAGCGGTGTTTTGCCGATGCCATGCAAGAGCTAGCGGGTCTATAGTTATTGAGAAATGTCCTTGCTTGGATGGATCAACATGCATGTGTTTCTTTGTTGTAATATGATAGTGTACCTTTTGAAGCTTTCATATCTATTTTATATCATCAATTTATAATGCATGATTTAATAACTTGTTTAAACCAACATACCTGTTATCACACATGACATAAGGGAGAATTGCATATTTCATGTGAGTGATAATGTCGCTAGCAATACAGTTGGATGTTTCAAACAAATGTAGGAGAAAGGTATATCCACTTAGATGTGCAATTTCATGAAAATGTATGCTCATTTATGATATGGGGACATATTCTGAATTAAATTATTGAACACACGTAGAGCATCTCCAACACACGTGAGGTTGTGCGACACGCTAAACTTTTTTTTGCAGCGTCGAAATAGCGTTTTAGCGCGCTGGGCTGGTGTTTTGCTTTACCAGAATCGCAAAAACATGACACCCAATCCGGCGGCCCCACCTACAGCAGCCCAGATTTTACAGCGCACGTGAGCGGGCGCACCAACTAAGCAGCACGCGATGTCGTTTTCTCCGGCGCGCTGAACCTTCTTTGCGGCACGCGGGATTTTAGCGCGTCTGCTGGAGGGCCAGTTTCGATCGCTCGCACGCAATATAGTGGTTTTTTCCCGCGCGCGGCTAGTCTAGCGCGTCTATTGGAGATGCTCTTAGCTAGAGTTCATGTTACATAGTATAACTTTTCATAGAACGGATTGCAAAGAAAATTATTTTTGTTTGCCAAGTTTGATGAATTTCTTTTTTGAATCTAAGGGCAGGAGATCCCGCATAAGTTGGAACTCCAGCAAGTTTTCCTCCATGTAGAGGGTGTCCCACACATTGTTCGCCACTTTTGGGGCTTCTGGGCGGTGGGCTCTCTAATGGGCAAAACCATTGATGTCAATCTCGTCATCCTAAGACGTCGTTGGGCTGCTCGGATTCTTGTGTCCATGACGAATACTCAGATTTTATCAAAGGAGAAAGATGATGTTGGGCCTTTTATCTCTACAGATGTGGTGGGTTAAACTAAAAGTATATGCAGTCACGTTCAGGAGAGATCCGGCGGGCTATGTTCCGGACCCGAATTTCACTCCGTTTATTTGGAAACGTAAGGAAGATGATGTTGATGATGATAGTACCGGGAAGGAGAAGGATGACGAGATGGATACCTCGGAGCAAACCGGCCCTTCTTCCAGCCAGGCACCATCCAGCTATGGAGTTGCTAATGATGTTCATATGTCACATGTTCATGGACATGGCCTCGTTACAAGCCGGTGCAGTTACACGTTAATACTAGTATACTACAGTGCAATCTGTAGTTCAGGCGCCAGTACAATCATATCAAACGCACATGCATGCATTGGAACGGGAGACAACCACGTTGAAGTACGCCCAGGTGGGGCTAGCAGTCACTGGCCTGGCACGGCCGGACCTGGATGGTCACGCCACGCACCCGACGACCGCTCCTACAGTGAAGTTGGTGGAGTCGGTCGGGGCTGACTCCTCGCCGGCGGACCTGGGAGGTCACGCCCCCGACCCGGCCGCTGCTGTACAGGAGTTGGTGGAGCTGGTCGGGGCTATTTCTTCGACGACAGGGGCTACTTCATGATCCAATCGCGATCCAATCCGATCTAATGCCGAATGAACGACACCTTCGAGTTTAGCACACGTATGGCTCGGCGCGTCCTTTTCTTTTTGATCCAGCAAGTGAGGGAGAGAAGGTAGATGAGATCTGAACCAACACGACAACGTGGTGGTGGTGGCGGCAGCGGAATTCCGGTAGGGATTCGCCAAGCGCTACATGAGGTGGAGGGGTGTAACTTTAACACCCCAAGCCAACAAAGCACTTGGAATATTACCACAGAACACCTTTGAAAAAGAAAACATGCCCTCGAAGGAAATTTCGGCAAAGTTTCCTCTATTTCCAAGGACATCCACGCCATGCAATTTATGTAATTATATGACACAAGGAACATAGCACCAGTGTAAAGCACAAGGCTACAATACCATATCCGAGAACAACCTCGATAACTCTAGGCGAATGACGGCAGTCTTAAATGAAAATTAGTTAAGCCATACAGACCTAAGACATAACTCTCAAACTCCAAGAGATTCCACCACGTGTAGTAAGGTATAAACTAACAAAGCTCTCAACACACGGTGCTAGAAGTTTGTTGGCACAGTCCCGTACGCCGAGTACTTTCCGGCGTACTTTGTACAACGCAATTCCGGCGGCCTGTGCTTTCGGCCGTCGAACACACGTGCACAGAAGCTGGCTTCTTCCTGGAGATACGCACGTACGCGTACACAGCAAGCAGGCACACACACAGGTGGATGGATTCCTTGATGCTAGTTACCACGTACTAGCTTGGTTAGCTTCTGGCGAGTAGACGAACACGCGCACGTAGGCGAGACAATACGAAGACGCGACTTGATGGCTACAGGGCCGTATCGGTCCTGCTGATCTTTATTACTTTGATCTGAGTTGGTACAAGTTTACAGGGGTAGGTTACACGCATATATATAGCAGTAAAAGCTAATAATACGAATCCTAATCTACTTGGTGATTACACCAGTCCGAGCCGGACAAGGTCATCGTGGTTAATTCCAACAATCACCCCCCTAAACACGATGTCCTCACTTTATAGCTTGGACACAGATCCTTCGCCGCATCTTCATGAACTTCTGCCGTCCCAAAGACCTGGTTAGGATATCTGCAAGCTGATCATCGGTGCAAACGTAGTTGATGTCGATCTTGCTTTATTCCACACACTCCCTTAGGTATCGATACCTCGTATCGATGTGTTTGCATCCACCATGATGCATTTGATTCTTCCATAGAGAGACTGTAGACTCGTCGTCAATGTTGAGCACCACTCGTTTTGATTCCTTGCCTGTGAGGTCAACGAGTAGCCTTCCTAGGCAAATGCCTTGACACACCGCGGTTGCAGCTGCAATATACTCCGCTTCACGGGATGATAATGCGACCGCCTTCTGCTTTTGTGATAGCCAATTCACTATGCTTCCTCCCAAGAAATATGCCACGCCCGAGGTACTTTTACGGTCGTCCACATCTCCTGCCATGTCGCTATCACTATAGCCAAGTAGCTCCATCATCTCCTTCTTCTCTCTCAAATAGACACAACCGAAGTTTGTTGTCCCTTTGATGTACCTGAGTATATGTTCCACAGCTGCCCAATGTTCAGTCGTGGGTGCTTCCATGAAGCGACTCACTATGCCAACAGAATAGGCCAAGTCCGGTCTTGTATTCGTGAGATACCTCAACTTTCGGACCACACTTCTATACTCTGTTGCATCAACCGCGGGTGCTTCACTCTTCTTGCTTAGAACAACACGAGGCTTCATCGGAACATGACTTGGGTTGCAATCTTCCATGCTACAACTTTCAACTATCTTCTTTGCATATGCCTCCTGGCATATTGTGATCCCCTCCGGTTTTTGTTGTACCTCGATCCCAAGGTAATAACATAAGAGCCCTAGATCAGTTATCTTGAATAGCTCCTTCATTTGTAGCTTGAAGTTTGCAATCACCTCTTCGTCTGCTCCTGTTATCAACAGATCATCCACATAGATGCCCACTAACAGACGATCCTTGCCTTTACCTCGCTTATACATCGTATGCTCCAGTGGGGCTTTCTCAAACCCGAGAGAAATCAATGTACTGTCAAGCTTCATGCTGCATGCCCAAGGAACTTGTCGTAGCCCGTACACCGCCTTGCGTAGCTTCAATACCTTGTGTTCCTCTCCTTCTTTGATGTACCCCGGTGGTTGCTTCACGTACACTTCTTCTTCTAACTCTCCAGTCAAAAACGGGGAGTTCACATCCATGTGATGTAGCCTCCAAGATTCTTGAGCCGCGAGAGCTATTAGTAGCCTCACCGAGTCCATCTTTTCAACTGGAGCGAACACTTCTTCAAAGTCCACACCTTGCTCTTGCACATCTGCTTTAGCCACGAGCATTGCCTTATGCTTCACCAAGTTCCCTTCGGCATTTTTCTTAACTTTGTACACCCACTTGAGCTCCATGACATTACGTCCGTTGGGAAGATCCACAAGCTCCCATATCTCGTTGTCGCGGATCGACCTCAACTCTTCATCCATAGCACGACACCAACACTCTTCCGTCTTTGCGTCTTCAAAATTTTCCGGTTCCTCGATGTGCAAACATCGTTGCCCTTTACTCTTCATCTTCACCGAATTTATTCGAAGCGCTTATTCTGAAGAGATGTCCAACACTTGTCGTCTGTACGCTATTGGAGAAGAAACACTTACTTCTGAACTTGCCAAAGTTCCCGTTTCTAGCAATTCACTGCTTCCTGGAGCTGTTTCTGGCGCTCCAAACCTACTTTTCATAGAGCGTTCAGCATATAGGCCGTTCCTTACTTGTGGCGCATCCACAAAGCATCCACGTATTGGTGAGCCACCTGGTGGAACTGCTGTACGCAGCTTGTAGTGGCCAACTCCTTCTGGCCCACGTGGGGCAGTGCAAGTCCATGCAGCAGCTCCATTACCGCTGCTGCATAAGTACATGCATGGCCCCTCATCGGCCACCTGCTCGTATGCGGCGCGCACGACGTCATTTACACACGGACTAGCTGAAGCTGGCGCATCACCACTCGCGTCTTGATCTCCTGTAGCGGCTGGCACGAGCGTTCCTAGCACGTCCCGCGTTGCGCCTCGTTCACGTGAATCAGTGCTGATGGCCGACACATCTAGTGCAGCTCGCCGGGTGTCTTGTTCTTCTCGCATGACCACTTCATCACACCTCGCGTCGTGGTCTTCTGGCGCCACATCAGTGCCGTCTTCTAGCGCGATCACACCATCACGCATTGTGTCGTGGACTTCTGGCGCCACTTCTTCGCCTGCTTCTAGCGCGATCACGCCGTCACGCCTTTCGTCATGGTCTTCTGGCGCCACGACTTCGCCCGGGTTTACTGGCATGACCACACCATCACGCCTTTCGTCATGGTCTTCTGGCGCCACGACTTCGCCCGGGTTTACTGGCATGACCACACCATCACACCTTGTGTCATGGTTTTCTGGCGCCATGACTTCGCCTAGGTTTGCTGACGCGGATGTACTCACCGGACCCGTGTCCAGCTGACCAAGATCCTCTGGATTCTCCTCGTCCACCAGCTCGCACATCAGCATCAATTGAACGGGGAGTTGAAAGAACCAATTGTTGGCACTGGTCCCGACGTCGACGCAGCGATCCGCTGATTACTTTCCGGCGGAGCGACGAACGACGAACTAGGCTGAAGACACGCACGTAGCAAACTAGCTGGCTCCGGCAAGTTGCACACGTACGTACGAGAAGCAGGCTAACCGGATCGATTTTGTAGCTGGCTATACACGTGAACAGGACACGGCGACTTGATTGCAAAACCAGGAACGTGTCGTCCCTGTTGTTTATTGCTTTTTCAATCTGATGATTACAGGGGGACTAGGTACAGGTATAAATAGTATCTATCCTACCTAGCATCTAGCCGACTCGGCAAAGACTACAAGTCTGTCCCGGACTAGTTTTTTCCTAATCGTGATTATCTCTAACAATCACCCCCCTAAGCACGATGTCCTCACTTCACAGCTTGGACGCCGATCCTTCTCCGCATCTCTGTGAACTTCTGCCGTCCCAAAGACTTGGTCAGGATATCTGCAAGCTGGTCGTCGGTGCAAACGTAGTTGACTTCAATCTTGCTTTACTGCCGCTCGAGGATCCACCTTGCTTTTCTTTCATCAGGGCCATCCACTGAGCCATTGTAAGCATGAGATGCTCACTCTCCTTCGAATCGCCGAAGCTGAGACGAATTCTCTCATCGTGGGCCTTGAACCTTCCGACGAGATCCTCGACCGTGAGAGTCTTTAGGTCGAGACATTGTTCGATCGACGTGACGATCTGGATGTAGCGTGCCGGCGCGGCGCGCAAAAATCGTCGGACGATCGCAACTTCTTCTAGGGTTGAACCATAGCTGCGTATGCCGTTGACGAGGGTCTTGAGACGGGCGGCAAACTGATCAACCGTCTCACTTTCATCCATCTTCAGGCACTCGTAGCTTCTCATCAGGGACTGAAGGTGTGCTTCCTTGACACGGTCATGACCCTGGTGTAGGATCTTGATGGTCTCCCATGCCTCCTTCGCCGAGTTCTTTCCGACGAGGTGTTGCAGCACATCCTTCGGCATGGCGGAGTAGATCGCCGTTAACGCCTGACGATCCTTCCGGTACTTCGCCGCGCCCTTCGCGTACTCGGCGCCGCCGGGGTCCACGGCTTCCCAGAACTCAGCTCCCTTCATCGCGACCTCCATGTTCATCGCCCATAGTGCGTAGTCCTCTCGATCCAGACGGGGAAATTGTGATCCCCCCACCATCGGCATCGGTGCTCCCGCTGCCGCCGTCACGATCTCCTTACCCGTGGTCGACATGATCCTTTGATTGCTTTCCGAGAATCACGTCAATACCAAAGCTCTGATACCAATTGTTGGCACAGTCCCGTACGCCGAGTACTTTCCGGCGTACTTTGTACAACGCAATTCCGGCGGCCTGTGCTTTCGGCCGTCGAACACACGTGCACAGAAGCTGGCTTCTTCCTGGAGATACGCACGTACGCGTACACAGCAAGCAGGCACACACACAGGTGGATGGATTCCTTGATGCTAGTTACCACGTACTAGCTTGGTTAGCTTCTGGCGAGTAGACGAACACGCGCACGTAGGCGAGACAATACGAAGACGCGACTTGATGGCTACAGGGCCGTATCGGTCCTGCTGATCTTTATTACTTTGATCTGAGTTGGTACAAGTTTACAGGGGTAGGTTATACGCATATATATAGCAGTAAAAGCTAACAATACGAATCCTAATCTACTTGGTGATTACACCAGTCCGAGCCGGACAAGGTCATCGTGGTTAATTCCAACAAAGTTAATATATGAGATATTCGTGTAGTGAAGATGGTGATACTGCTACCCCACGACTCCCATGCATGCCGTCTTCAGGGTTTACCTAAAAACATGTAAGCAACAAGGGTGTGTACAATGACTCAGCAAGTTCATGAAGGAATAATAAACAACAATCATATCAATATACCAAGTCTCTATCGACACCATACACTCATCAGCATTCAACACATATAAAGGTGTCCTACATGCCTAAATGCTCATCTCATTCCATTGCGTATACCGGTATCGCTTGAGTGGACGCCCATCGACATCCACTCACTCCAACATATGGGGGTTGCCTTCAGAGTAGGTCACAACCCAACAATGGAGGTCTCACTGTGCCTACCCGAGGTAGGGAACTCTTTCTTTCATTATCATCATGAGTGCAAATATGCAAATGCAAACAAGTACTTGAATCAACATGTCTTTGTCATCATCATCATCTCCATAGTAATAAGCATCATTGACATGGGGCAAATATCATAAATGAAAATGGAGGGTAGGAAATATGCAAAATCATTATCCCTCCATGAACTTGCCTCAACCGCGGGGCACAAAGTGTGAGTCAATTGATCTCGAACCAGAAGTACCCACACCTCTGTAATCAAGCATAAATCACAATCACTATAAAACATGGTCTCATCACATAAGCATATATAATTTAGCGTCACTCCTACGCACAAGACCCCAGCTCATATATACCTTATCAGATTATAAGTCCTCACATCATCAACAATGACAAAATCTGAGAGTATAAGTCTAGTTACATTCACCCTTGTCCAAACATAAAATTCTGTCCAACATAGTACAGCCCACAATGATAATTTCATAGGATTTAATATACCAAACTAAATATAATAAATGATATGTGTTTAATCATCTACAGAACAGCATCTACAAATGTCATGTTGTAACTTTATTTTAATTCCACCATTAACAGGTCCTAATCTCCCAAATGAAAATACTGTACCCAGGAAACTGTATTTCGGGACAGCAGACTAAATAGACAGCTGCTCTCAAACCGTACATCCAAACGAGACAAATAAGTACTCTACGGAAACCTTGGAACATTCTTTACAAATCATATGTAGAGTCCAACTCGAAATTCTGAGCATAACTAACTCGTTTTTCAGTTAGTAGCTTGCTGCCCAAAACTGTCAGGTAGTGCAGTTTTGTAAACTGAACCTAGGTCAGTGAAGTACAGCAAGGGAAACCAGTGTACACGAGCAGGTTTAATCCTCACGTGTAATATATAACAGAAATATAACTTGCAAACTAACTCCTCTCTAAGGGTGTACATGGAGTTTCACAGTCTTGTCTTGGCAAGTTCGAATCTTTGCCTTGCTCTTAGTTGGATTGCATAAACATACAAATCAATCCAGCCAAGTTGCTAACCCACCTACAGGCTGCTCCAACGCTGGTGAAGGAACCCAAAATAGAGCAGGGGTTAAGAGAAGCAACTCACCAAGTGTTGGCCAAAGGCTGCAGCGGCAGCGGCGACAGCCACAAAGACGCAAGAAACAGGTGAATGGAAACAGCCTCCGCACGGCAGCGACCACGACCTGACGAGGAGGCCTCAATTGGATAACCACCAGGCAAGAAATAGGATTTTTGTTCCTCTCGTGCGAGAAGGGATAACTAACAAGTTGGTTGACACTATTTTAGAAGCACCACCTAGAGCAACTGGTTGCTTTATACTCCCTCCGTCTGGAAATACTTGTCTTAGAGATGAATGTATCTAGACTTATTTTAGTTATAGATACATCCATTTTATCCATTTCTAGGACAAGTATTTCCGAACGGAGGGTTCAAATCCCATCACTCACACCTTCTCTTTTAATTTATTTTTGGCCTTGCCCATTTATTTTCCATACTCTCTCTCTCATTTTCTTTTCCTGTTCTTACATCAAGTGCGATAACTACGGACTCTACCTTATTCATCACTTTAGACATAATCAAATCCCATCACTCACACCTTCTCTTTTAATTTATTTTTGGCCTCGCCCATTCATTTTCCATACTCTCTCTCTCTCTCTCTCTCTCTCTCTCTCTCTCTCTCTCTCTCTCTCTCTCTCTCTCTCTCTCTCTCTCCTTTCTTGTTCTTACATCAAGTGCCATAACTACGGACTCTACCTTATTCATCAGTTTAGACATATTATAGGCACCATTACGTAGTAAAAGAAAGCTAGGGTATTACAATAACGGGAGGGAGACGGGCAAGGGTCGAAGTGTTGCTACCCCCAATGCCTTCCCACCTTTATATAGGCGTGGAGGGGGCTGGTGGCTTGCCCTCCAAGCCCCTAGGGCCGTTGGCCAAGGGGGGAGGAAGGAAATCCCTCCATTCCTTCACTACCGATCGCTATCCCCCCTTTTTAGGGATCCTGATCTTATTCCTTCGGGATATGATACTATTCCTTTTAAGGGGGATCTCCGTGCGCCTACACCAGGGGTGTCGGGCCTTTCCCCACTATCCCCCTTTTTAGGGATCCTGATCTTATTCCTTCGGGATATGATACTATTCCTTTTAAGGGGGATCTTCGTGCGCCTAGACCAGGGCCTTTCCCCACTACCCACGTTCATGTGGGTCCTCGGGCCTCACTCAGGAACCTTCTAAAACCTTCCTGTACAATACCAAAAAACCCGAACATTTTCCGAAACCCTGAATATGACTTCCCATATATAAATCTTTACCTCCGGACCATTCCGAACTGCACGTGATGTCCTGGATCCGATCCATGACTCCGAACTACTTTTGGACTTCACCATATGAATATCTCAATACTACCCTAGCGCTACCGAACGTTAAGTGTGTGACCGTACGTGTTCGAGAATATGCAGACATGACCGAGAGACTCCTCTCCCACATATTCAACGAAGATCTTTATCGGTTGAACAACGATGTCAAGGATTCTGTTAATCCCGTATGCAATTCCCTTTGTCCGGCGACATGTTATTTGCCCGAGATTCGATCGTGGGGTATCTCCATACCTAGTTCAATCTCATTACCGGCTAGTCTCTTTACTCGTTCCGTAATACTAGATCCCGTGACTAAACTCATTAGTCACATGCTTGCAAGCTTCTTGTGATGTTGTATTAACAAGATGGCCCAGAGATATGTCTCTGTCACACGGAGCGACAAATCCCAGTCTTGATCCATGCCGACCCAACAAACACCTTTGGAGATACCTGTAGAGCAACTTTATGATCACCCGATTACGAAGTGACGTTTGGATACACACTAAGCATTCCTCCGGCATCAGGGAGTTGCGCGATCTCATGGTCTAAGGAACATATACTTGACATGATGAAAGCTGTAACAAAAACTAGGTGAAAACGATCATATGATAAGCTTATGGTTGGGTCTCATCCATCACATCATTCTCCTAATGATGTGATCCCGTTATCAAATGGAAACTCATGTCTATGGTTAGGATACCTTAACCATCTTTGATCAATGAGTTAGTCTAGTAGAGGCTCACTAGGGACACAGTGTTGTTTATGTATCCACACATGTATTTAAGTTTCCGATCAATACAATTCTAGCATGGATAATAAACATTTATCACGAACGGGAAATATGATAATAACCATTTTATTATTGCCTCTAGGGCATATTTCCAACAGTTCTAGGGGCATTTTACTTGGTGTAAATACAGGGACTATGGATGTTTTGGCTAGTTCGGATGGTGAGTTTCATGTTAAACTCCATATTCGCAACAAAGCCACACCGACTAGCTCGCTTCCACCAATGGCGCTCCGGCGCCAAGGGGGCGCCACAACTCCAACGACCGCCGTTAATGGTGGGGCGTCCCGGGCTTGGACGGGTGAGTCTAGTCATCACAGACAACTCCGGAAATGTGTGATGGTATCTTTGGGTTTGGAGGACGTTCGGCAGGACTGTCATCAGCACATTGTCTTGGCTTCCTAGGTGGTAACAAAAATCAAAGTTGTTCATTTCGACGATACAAAGAACTTCCATATTGAATACTTTCTCATTTGTGGTCAACTTAATTACGCTTTCTGCCACATCAAAATCAAGGGCGGCAACGAGCGGCCATTGGAGTACCCGTCCCCGTCGTTCTCGTGTCGGAGCGCTCGTGGCTGCCGTGGCGCATGGTGAGGTCGTCCTCCGGCTCCCACTCCTCCGGCACGACGCCGCTCGCACCCGTCAATCCCGAGCCCCAGGAGACGTCGGAGCGTCGGGGCAGCCACGGCGGCAACCTCGTCATAAACGAGGGCCGCCGCCAACCTTCACCTCCTCGCGGTCATCTTCGCTTGGTCAGGCCAAAGAAGGGGTCGGCGACGCCCATGGTCATCAAACAAGAGCACGTGGGGATGGCCGTCGACCTTGAAACCGGCCTGAAATGGGCGCGCGACGACTACGTGTAGGAGGAGATGAAGGGCCAGCGCCGTGCTCTGGAGGAGATCGCTGAGCGACGCCGCGGCCGCGAAGAGCGTGGCGTCATCTTCCTCGACAATGACGAGGAGTTGGCGCCGGCGCCGACCAACCCCGTCCGCAGCGACGATCCGGGGCAGGGCTGCAACAAGGACAACAGCGTGCAAGATGACAACGATGACGACGACGGCGGCGACTACACCGCCTTCTACAAGCTCCTCGGTATGAACTAGGCTCGGAGCGGCGGCGGCCTAGTTTTTTTTAGTTTTTATTTATGTCTTTAAATTTGTACAAATATGAATGAAACCGCCTAAATTTTACCCAAAATCGAGTCATTTTCTTTGAATTTGAGCCTAATTTGCATTTGAAAAAGGGCATCTGGGTTCAACTTAGGGCGGCGGTTGGGAACCCGAGCGCCCCACGACGAAATATCGCCGGTTAGCCCCCGGGAGGCGCTATTTCAGAGCCTTGAGGGGCCGAACGGCTGGAGGTTGAGAAGCGCATCGTGGCGTGGCAAGAACCCAAGCACCGACGCACCCATGATCAGTCAACTGACAACAACTACATGAGGCTCATAGAAAAATCCTAGTAGAAGGTATTCATTTTCCTTTTACCAAATTCACCAGCAACAGGTATCCCCACCGTATCCTCATTTATTTTTGTTTCTCAAAATTCATTAAAGATAGGATACGCCGGTTAATCAATTAATACTCCAGTATCCCTTTTGTAGCTGCACGGGGATACACAATTAATACTCTAAATTGCTTAAAAGCATCTAAATATACACTATACTACACCACCCTTGGACGTATAGAGGGATACTCAATTAATACTCCGTATCACATGTATAGAAATGTGTATACTTAATTAATACCCTGATATTGGTTAGAAGCATCTATATATACACTGTACTGCACTACTCATGAACGCATAGCGGGATACTCAATTAATACTCCGTATCACATGTATAGAAATGTGTATACTTAATTAATACCCTGATATTGGTTAGAAGCATCTATATATACACTGTACTGCACTACTCATGGACGCATAGCGGGATACTCAATTAATACTCCGTATCACATGTATAGAAATGTGTATACTTAATTAATACCCTGATATTGGTTAGAAGCATCTATATATACACTGTACTGCACTACTCATGGACGCATAGCGGGATACTCAATTAATACTCCAGTATCCCTTTCATAGTTGTACGGTGATACACAATTAATAGTACTCTAAATTGGTTAAAAGCATCTATATATACAGTATACTAGACGCCACCCTGAAGGGTATAGAGGGATACTCAATTAATACTCCTGTATCCTGTGTTAAGGACGTGGATACTCAATTATATAATACCCTAAAATTGGTTAGGAACATATATATATATATATATATATATATATATATATATATATATATATATATATATATATATATACTGCACTACGCATGGACGCATAGCGGGATACTCAATTAATACTCTCGTATGCTGTGTAGCAGGACCACGATACTCAAGTAACACTTTAAGATTTCCTAGTCATCTATATATATATATATATATATATATATATATATATATATATATATATACTATACTGCACTACTCGTAGACATATAGGAAAATTAACCTCCAGTCACCAATAATACACCCATGGCCTTTGACTCCGACCATGAGCGCCTCTGTGCCCTCAAGACGTTCGATGAAACAAAGGCCGGCATCAAAGGCCTCGTCGACACTGGCATCACCACCATCCCGGCCATCTTCCACCACCCTCCCGAGTCCTTCGCCCCATTGGCGCCTTTCTCCACCGACGTTGCCATCCCAGTCATCGACCTCTCGAGCCAGCGATCGGAGGTGATCAGCAAGGTGAAAGCGGCTATGGAGAAATTGGGCTTCTTCCTGGTGGTGAACCATTGTGTGCCAGAGGCAGCCATGTCGAACATGTTGTCGGTGACGCGGGGCTTCCACGAGGAGCCTGTAGAGGCCAAGGAGCTCTACTACACGCGGGATGAGGAGAGAGACGTCAAGTATAGCGGCAACGCGGACTTGTTCCGGTCACCGGCAGCCAAGTGGCGCGACACCATGTACATCAACGACGCGGACCGGCTGGCAGAAGAGATCCTGCCACCGGTGTGCAGGGGCGTCGTGCCGGAGTACACGAGGCTCATGAGGCAGCTGGGGCGCTTCCTCTTCGAGATAGTGTCTGAGGCTCTGGGGTTGCAGCCTGGATACATGGAGGAGGAGACGGGTTGCCTAGAGGCATTGCTCCTCGGCTGCCACTACTACCCGGCGCCGCACCTCACGTTGGGCGCCGTCAGGCACTCCGACGCCAGCTTCCTCACCGTGGTGCTCCAGGATGGTGTTATCGGCGGCCTACAGTTGCTCGTCGATGATAACAAGCAGCAGAAGGTGTGGGTGAAGGTGCCGGCGGTGGCGGGGGCGCTGGCTGTGAACGTGGGTGATTTCCTACAGCTGGTGTCCAATGACAGGTTCAAGAGCGTTGTGCATCGGGTGGTGTCCAACAGTGCGGGCCCCAGATTGTCGGTGGTGTGCTTCTTCAGGGCGAATATGGCAACGTTGTGTGGACCGGTGGTCGTCGATGGGAGCGGTCCACCACGGTACAAGACTATCAAGGCAGAGGAGCTGTTCGGCTCGTCCAGGACAATGCTCAAGTCGGCCTCATCATCTCAAACTGCGCTCGACCGCTTGAGGCTCTAATGAATACTATATAATTTGTGGTTTGAGCAGTGCAAAATAGACCGAATAATAGTTTTGATATGTGTGGTCGATCCAATTTCGGATATGTATGTCTTCTTTGCAGGGGATAATTTCATCCAATCAGCCATGGCTCCATTGTTTAGACTTATTTAAATGCAATATATGTACCATTTAATCCTTGCAAAATAGAACCTCCAATGCAACAATGTATCTACATGTACCATTCTCTCTGCGACCCATCAAAGCACTCGTCGACATAGTAACACGTCTCACATGGCTACCCGGGCCAGCGGGCTCGCGACACTATTCCCTTCGGCGTTCGTCCGGCCGGCGGCCTTCCTTTTCCGGACACGGAGGCACACATCTCGCCTTTCATCCCAGACGCTGGTATTTGGCTGATGCTTACTCGATTCATGTGCGTGCTTTTGCCGCTGAAACGCTGATGCTTTCCATTTGGTTAGTGCTTCCGGGTGTGTTTGGGTTGAGGCCTTGAGTTGTGCAAAGTCTAGATGAGTTAGGTTCTGGACAAATCATTGGTGCTTCAGTACTTCTATTGTTGTACAAGTTGTGTTATGTTTGTTGCTGCTTCCGGGTGTGTTATTGCCAATTACTTTCTTTTCACTTGTCAATTGTTCATGTGCGATTGTGTCATGCTTTAGTTCGTCGAGTCATTCTAAAATTCACGTCAATGTTAGTTAATGTGGTATTTACCGAAACCGTACCGAAATAGTATGGTTTTAACCGAACTGTAACCAATTTTTGTTGCATGTCGTATTAACCAATGTATGGAAACCATATTTAACAATAAACCGTACTAATTGAACTGTATTAACCAAATTAATCGAACACCCAGGGCTATTCACATGGTAGCATATGGGACGTGAGGATAAATACGACTGAATGGTAGGATGTATTTTACATACGCCTCTTCCACATGTCGTGGTAAATTCATCAAATACATATATTTTAGCAAAAGAATATATGTTATAAAAGCTACGTCTTGTATTTAAAAAGTATTCATCAAATAATACAAAATATTGACCCTGTATCTAGAAAATGTTAGTTGTTTATAGTGTATATAAAACATGTTCATCATGTATTTAAAAATATTCATTATTCATTCCGAAACATCCATCCCGCATTTTAAATTATTCATAATGTATTTTTTAAAATTCAACATGTATTTTTAATCAATATTCTTCGTATTTTTGTAAAGTTCCTCAAATATATTAAATAATCAGATAAGAAAAGAAAATGCGAAAAAATAAAAAATAGAAAATAATAACATATGAAAGTACAAAAAGGAAAAAGGAAAAGAAAAACCAGAGAAAACGCCAGATGCAAAAACTGGAGGGAAGAAGCAGACGCTGGAACTGCATCATTTTTTTTGGGGGGATTCAGGAACGGCATTAACTGAAGCTGCGATAAACCCGTTCATTTTCCACCGCGTTTTTATTGGGCCAGCCCATATAAGTGAAAATTGTAAGAGAGGGCTAACTAATCAATGGCGAAAGAAATGCGACCTCCTATATGCCGCATTTTGCGGCCGATAGGTCGCACGACGTACAGGGGTCGTGCAACTGGGCCGGCCCATTCGCTGTCCGTCAAGGAATGAAAAATTGGACAAAAAAGAGCGTGCTAGCGAGGATCGAACAAACGACCTTCCACGCACGCCACGCTAACTACGGTGAAAGAAAAGCAGCGGGAAATTAAAACCAATTAAGCCAGTTAAAATTTCTAAAAACTGCACTATTTTTTGAAATTTGTGAACACTTTTTTTGAATTAGTGAAAAAACTAAACATGCGGACAATTTTTTAAATTTGTGAACAAATTTCGAAACATTGACATTTTCTGAATATCTGAACAGATTTTATGAAAACGAACAAATTTTGAATTTCCTACAGATTTTTCGAAAACATGAACATTTTTCAAAAACGTGAACAAAACTTTAAAGCACGAACGATTTTTGAATCTTGAGAACAAATTTGGAAGTGTGAACTTTTATTGAAGCACGGACATTTTTTGAATCTTGAGAACAAATTTTGAATCGGAGAACAATTTTGAAAAATCCTGAACAAATTTGGAAGCGCGAACAATTTTTAAAGCATGAATATTTTTTGAATGTAAAAAAAATCAAAATGGAGAACAATTTTGAAAAATCCCGAGCAAATTTGAAAGTGCGAATATTTGTTAATATGTGATTAAAAAATTGAAACAGGTACATTTTCTGAATTTCAAAAGTTTAAAACTTTTCTTTGTAACGAGAAGATTTTTTTAGTTTTGAAAACATTTTTTGGAAACACGGACATAATTTAATTTTTTCTGATATTGTTTGAAAAAATGAAAAGATATAAAAACGAAAATCCTAAACATTTTGTAAAACTGCGAAAATGTTCTCAAAAAGAAAAATAAACTTCAAAAAGAAAAGGAAACAAAAAATGAAAAACGAAAAGAATGAAAAAAAAACAGAAAATGAAAAATAAATAAAAAAGAAACTGAAAAGTGAAAAAAGTAGAAAACCGCTAAAAAACGGTTCATGGAACCTTCTAGAAGGTTCACAAACCTGGTTGGGCGGTTTGTAAGTTATGTACGTAAGTGGGCCGGCCCAAAGCATCGCTCGGTCGCTCGCCCCCTGTGCAAAGCGCGGCAGTTTGCCGCAATGAGCGGCCAATAGGATTTTCCGAAGGAAATAGCCTTTGAGCCAAACAATGTAAGGGCTACGTAGTACCGGTGCTTGATTCCTACAGCTTGGCACCATTGGGCCAGCCAAAGAAAATAGCTGTGAATGATTTTTCTGTGGTTTTTAATCGGTTGACTTGACGATTTCTATGGTTTCCAATGATTTTTCGTTTTCAATTTTCTTCTCCTTTGACCGATTTTCATCATTTTTATATTTCTCTTTATCTTTTATTTTCTTCAACACATGTATAATTTTCCTAAACATTGGACATTTTCCGTCTGCGGTAGAAACATTATTCTAGACATTCAACATTTTCCAAATACATGTCTTTGATTGCTACTATTTTTCTTACGCATTATATATTTTCCATATTCATAAATGTTTTCATATATTTTTTAACATTTCTTAAATAAATGATTAATATATTTTTTCAAAGACATGCTTTGAAATTTTAATCGTATAGTAGTTCAAAAGTTTTGCGGAAAAACAGTTATTAGATGACACAAAACATTTTTCTAAACTAAGTGAATATTTTTTACACTGTACCACAATTTCATATAAACCAGAGTCCTTATCTCTACCTATCTTTCTCCTCAAGATGTAATCTCTCCAACTGTATGTGCTATCAGGGAGGTGCGCCCCTGCTCTATAAACGTGTACGGCGTCCCCTCACGACGAGGTAAGACGCTTTCCGCCTATCGCACAGCACGTTCACGTGACAGCATGAAAAACTGAAGCTGAAACCGAGACACCTCTTAAAAAGGGTGGTCTCGAGTCTCTCCCTGGACTGGAAGTTGCTACTACTTGCCACATACACTGTATTAGATTGCCTCTGTTTCTTACTTTGATTATTCAGAGCTAATCTCTATCACTTCTAATAAGGTCAGGTTTCCCCTGTCCGAACTTGTAGTTTGAATACCTACGCTGTTGTTAATTCGCTTATACTCTGTGCAATAGCTTTATGCATTAAGCACTGAATTTGCATTCAGGATCAATTTTTTGCTGAATACTTACTTGATTTCTGTTTCCCTTGTTCCAAAAAATACTGTTTTGTTGAATTACTGTGCTGTGAACATAGCAGATCCACCATGGAACCCAATTGTATATCTGCTATCTCTACTCTTATAAAAAAAACAGAGTTGATGATGATGGTGTGCCTACCATCCTGCAATATAGGCCGTCCGATCTATATCTTAAGGATATGAAGGAAACTATGACAATTTTGCAAAAAGATACCAACACCCCTCTTCACATTTGCAAATAAAGGTCTTCCCTTGTTCATCCTTTGTTCTCACAAAATAAACTACTCATACAAATGCATCTTGAAGTTACATGCAACGCACGGGCATCTTGCTAGTGTGTTACTATTCGTCAATTTTGTTCTGAAACAGCAGGGGACAAAAGCACGGTTTTGAGGTGAAGTATCATGCAGCGAATTTTGATGTACAGGAAAAGCATGGGATAGTACATGGGATCCGTGTCCATTAATTCATGAAGGAAGAGTCCTGAAGCTATGTGTAGTACTTGAAGGCTACAAGATTGAAAACGGAAGCTGGAAACAGGGAGCGTGGCCTTAGTTGATACCTATGACATGTCAAACTCAATTTCCCTGTACATCAACTTGGTATGAAATCTATATCTCCTCTTCCGGTGCACTACTGATTGATCATTACAAAGACGGGCAAAAGTGGGAGAGTACCCTGCATGCCTTCATGTGCCAGCTAATATTCTCATAAATTTCTTAAGCTATTTGATAGTGGGAGCCGCTACGCGTCCGCCGGCGGATGTATTAGAAACATCCGCCGCATGGAGCTTCGTTGGATCAACACTCTGACAGCCGTTGGATCTAACCACCACGCACATGACCACCTCCTTACTTCCTGCAACAACTGCTCAGTTTCGGAAACATATTTCCCTGTCCGCCGTCCTGACACAGTTGCGCCCAGCGCGGCGCCAGCCCCCACCACCGCAAAATGGCTGCCGCTCGCGTGCCGGGGGAACTAGTCCTTGCTGTGCTCGCCGGAGTTGCTGCTCCTCCTCCGTGTCAGCCCCGCGAGCAGCTGCTAGCTCCAATCGAGCACGACGGCGACTACCTCTCATGCCCGACGCTTCTTGGGCATTTTTTGCAACCGGAGCTATGTTTCTGAAACATGCCTCATGTTGCAATGCCTAACCACTCACTCTTTAACGTCGGGCGCTCCTGCGGCGCTGCAACTCGGGCTACGTTTCTGAAATAAGACCCTTGTTGCAGAATAAACCTTAACAACCGAAATATTTTTTTTCTTTTTGAAACAAAAGATATGCTGCAGAAATCTTTTGAAACAAGACCTCGGTTGCAGAAAAAAAACCTTCACCACATCCAGGACCGTGCCAAGCTCGAGCGCTCCGCTGCAGCCAACGACCCTGCAGTGGCCGGCGACGGTCGTAGCGGACGCAGCCGGCTGCCCGATGAGGTGCAGCAACTCACGTAGTGCAGGCGACCTCTCCATGCACGTGAGTAGCTGGCCACCCATGACCAGAGATGATGGAGAGAAATGAGAGAGAAAAGGGGATCTGGATGTGATAAGGAAGGAGCAACTCGACTAAGAGAAGGAAGAAAGAGTAGAGCGGTGCATGGACCATAGGGGACACGCGTCATGCGCTAGTGGTGGCGGACGACCCACGCTAAACCAGCTGGCTAATGATAATCATTTTCTTTTTTTTTTTGCAACAGAGTTCATGTTGCACATATTTTTTGCAACAGACGTCTTGTTGCATAATTTTGTTTTACGTCTCCACTTTTTTGCAATATTGGTCTTGTTGCGGAAGGTATTTTTGCAACACGGATGTTATTGCAAAAAAATTACAGTAAAGATGTAGTGGTCGCGCACCCACGCACGGGACACGCGTTACAGGTTGAAGGCGACAGATGCCCGGTGTTGGATCAGCCGGCTGTTCCTAAGCTTTTCCCTTTGATAGTCTGCAAATTTAATGACCATGTAGTAATAAGCACAGCATATGTGGCTGAACAAAAAAAGAAAAGAGCCCAGAGGTATGCTTGGGTGTCTCCTCTGCTTTACTACTCTGTTTCAGCTCCTCTGCTCTTAGTCTCCTGTGTATGTCCACACTCCACACGGACAGGGCAAGCAAGGTGTTGTACGCACCATGCAACATAAATGCCCTTAATTCCCGTAATATTTTCTAGATTAAATAATTCAAAAACACTGAAGGAGACCCGTTTGCACTAGGAACTCTGAATTTCTGCCTAGTTTTTGTACCGAACGTATGTAATGGTCATTCTGTTTTGAGTAATGAATATGAATGAGGCACTACTGTTCTGTTAGTAATGACAAATAGATCAATTATAAACTTTTTCAATCCTTCAAAAACAAAAGAAAAACTATAGGGTTTATCAAGACGAGAGTTTCCCTTCACTAGTGACTCATGGCACAACGCAACTATGCGATTATTTTCCTCCTTATAAAACGAAGATACACAATTCATACACGCTAATCAACGAGCAAAGCATTAACAGAAGTAAGAAAAAAAACTGAAGACAAGAGAGCAACCATTGCCAAGTTAATGGAAAGGGGAAGAAGAAATTAAAAATGAGCAGCATGCTAGGAATTCATGAACCTTTTCTTTTTCTATTTTATTTTCTAAATGTGTGAATATTTTCTTATTCAAAAACATTTATCAAATTCATGAAGTTTTTCTGAAATTCATGATAACTTTTTGTGAATTTTTCCCATGAAAATCGTGAACTTTTATTCAAATCCAAAACAATCATGAACTTCTTTTTCACATACACAACCCTTTTTTGAAATCCACGAATTTTTTTCAAATGCAGGAACATCTTTTTAATCCCGCGAACTTTTATTGAACCCATGATCTTTTTCGAGTACGTGAACTTTTTCCGAATCCACCCACTTTTTTTGACCTTCTAAACTTTTTGGACGCCGTGAACCTTTTTTGAAACCAAAATCTTCTTTAGAATTAATGAACTATTTTTTAATTCCTTATTTACTTTTAAAAACATAGTTTCTCACAAAGTCAACAGTCAATCGTCACCAGCGAACCGGGAAAACTGGAGCGCTCAGATCCAGCACTTGCCTCCTTGATTGGGCCGGCCTACACGGAGATGCATGTGTGGTTACAGATCGAGCACTTGCCTCCTTGATTGGGCCGGCCCATCTGGTTTTCAGCTACTTTTCTTTGGCTTCATTCAGTCTTTTGGCATTTATTTCGGTTTCCTAGTGGATGGTTTCAATACAATTTTCTTTCTTTATTTTAGTTTCTTCTATTCCTTCCTTTTTTTCCTTTCACCACCACTCCTATTTTTACCCTTTCATGTTTATGTTTTCGTTCTTGAGAGTGGTGTTTTGGCTCATATGTTTCCGTTCTTTTACTTTCTTTGTGATTTAAGCATTTCCCATATTATATTAACATCTATCTACATGTGTAAGGATATTTTATAAAATCTATGACGTTTTTGTAATACTATATACGAGCTTTTCATAAATACATTTATTTATTTTAAACATATAATAATTTATAGATACGCGATGAGCATTCAATTGAGCAGGCGAACTATTTGAAGGATGTTTCTTGTAAATAGCATGTAAGAGATTATGTTCGTATTGCTTTTATATCCGTCCTGTGTACTTACCAAATCGTTGCACATGTCCTCTTTACCCGGCTAGGGTAAGCCACCAGCCGGGTCAATACAAAGGTCAACCATCCTACCGCATGACCTCAGCCATCAGAACCATCCGGGACAACTGAGGTGACTATGGACCATCCGGGAAGACGACAGAGTGTTGACATCAGATTTTGGCATGGCCAAAAGCATAATTAAGAAGACCTCAAATGGAAAAGTGCTCAAAGTGAAAAGGTTCCGTATCGTCAAAAGGAGAAACTTTGATATTTGGGCCATAGCCATCCGGTCTCATCTCTAAGGCCGAAGTTGTGTTTAAAATACCGAGATTTTGTATCCAGAATACTATTCGGCTGATTACGCCCTCAAGATTGCCTCATGTAAAAAACCTTCCTACGCATATTGTCTTCGCCTCATCGAAATGGTCGATTTTGATATAAAAATCATTCCAATCCGAGTTCGTATGCAAAAGTTAGAGCCATCCGAATACAACCCTGTCACGAGTAAAAAGTGGCGCACCCCATCAGCCACTGTGTCTGATGGGTAGCGCGGATAGTATCCTGTTTTGCGCGAGCGATTCGACCCTCGAGATGACCTATATCAAAAAAAGTTCAACATGAAAGTTGTTCGTCTCGTCGAAACAGTCAAGATTGCTTTTGGGGTCATTTCTTTTCGAGGTTGTTTACCACCTCAAAAAAGACCCGCAAGGTGCAGCCAGTTTTAGACCAAACAGTTTGAAAAGTTCGGACAAAACCAATCCGAATTTGACTAGGGTTTTGGACGTGAATCCATACCTTTTCCTTGCATGGGAAGTCCAACCGCCTCTCATATACCTAAGGGGTGACGACCGATTGAACAACACACAATCGATCAAATCACCTGCCGGCGTGTGGGGTTTCGGGTCCTCAAAAGCACCCGCCGGATTGCCTGCGTATCGCGCTTCCGGACGGGTCTCCTTTGATGTGAGCTGCGGCGCATCACCCTCGGCGTTGGAGGTACACGGTGACGTGTGCGTGTGCGAACACACTTTTTGGCGAATCCGCTGGGGACGAAGCTTTGAATGCTCTCCGGCCTGTTCTTGCTACGAAGAGATCGTTATCTAGGCTTTGCAATCTACAAAGGTAATATGAATACCCAATCCCTTACTGTAGATGCAAATAATTCATATGGTGTTACTAGATCGTTCAATGAGTATACTCTATAGGCCAGCCCTAGTTTTTTCAATAATGCATCTAATTACATGCATAGGCCGATTCAAAATAATTTGCATGCTTCAACTTCTTATGATACTAGTAACATACAGCATATGTATCCTAACTCTCACGCATCGGCAACCCCACAAATCCATATGCCGATGAACAACATAATGGGTTTAGTTAATCAATTTGAAACACCTCATGCTAAAATTTCCAATAGCATACAAGAAAGTGTTTCACCCTTTTATTCATCGGCAACTAATTTGCAATATGTGAATCCATCCTTGCCGATGGATGGGAGAATTGGCCATACTGCTACTAGCTATTCGGCCAGTTACTCTCAACCATCATATGCTACACCTCATGACAGTAATATTTCAGCACCATACACAACTGTAGATGTTCATAATTCGGCTTCACACCTTTTTGGTCATAGCCGAATAAATGTAAACTTTACAGGAGCGGTTGT
Organism: Aegilops umbellulata; assembly: GCA_032464435.1. NCBI lineage: Eukaryota > Viridiplantae > Streptophyta > Magnoliopsida > Poales > Poaceae > Aegilops > Aegilops umbellulata. Next base: position 660,011,011 of record CP136057.1, read on the forward strand.
GCCAAATATTGTAGAAGATGAGGTAGTGGTGGCTACACTGAAGAGTTTAGCCCAGAATGAGAGGATTAGTGCTCTTTGCCTTGAACAACATGAAAAAGGGCTATTTCCTCATTGTGTGGCAATAAAAGCTAGAGTTTTGCAAGAAGATGAATCTTTGCCAATTGATAAAATTGGCGAGCAAAAATATGATTTTACAACAATGCATATGCCTTCAACTAGTACTACATGATATTATACAACCCCTACACAATTACAAAATTTCAGCAACACTCATGTGTCATTGCGAAAGAATCTAAAGGCATTGGGGGGCAATCATATCCAGACTGGGCTGAAATTGAGAAAAATCTTAAATCCAATTTTGCCGCTCGCCGCCAGAAACAAACAGAGAAAGAATTGGCTCAAATAAAAGAAGCATTGCCTATTGGTAAAATCAATCAAAAGAAGGATGAGTCAGAACATGAAAGTGCTTCGGTTGACAAAGCCGAATCAAGTAGTTTATATTCTGAGTCCATCAAATCGAACGAGGCAAGCATCACTGAGAAAGAGCATGGCAAGCATAGGAAAACAACGGTGCCTGATTTTTTTGAAGTTAATGGAACCTACTTCCTGCCCTATGAGTTCCGTTCCATAGAAATTGACAAGCTTCAAGGACAACAAAGTCCGGCTGACGAAGATCTTCAGTGTAATGATGCACGGAATCAAGAAAAAGATGATGAAGAGGCATTGGGGAGCCATCCAAAGGCAGAGCAAGATATTGTTCAAGTCACACCACCATCATGCTCTCCCAATATATTTGAAGAGGTATGTTTAGCAAGTAATTTACCTATTTTTAGATTTGGTCAAAACTTTACTGTTGATACATCTATTAGAAAAATCCTCTTAAGTAATTTTGAAAGACCAATGAAGAAGGGTAATTTACTTGTTAGCAATAAAATCGTTATAGAACATATCGGTCAACCCATTGCGCCACTTATAAAGACCGATAATGATTTATTATTGCAGCCAAAGCTTTCCCCGTTGCTTTATTTAAAGTTCGTATCTACATGAGTAGCTTTGCTTGTTTCATACTTGGCTTACTGTTGGTCTCAATTGAGGCATGCATGTTCTAACTATTTTTGTTTCATAATCTTAAAGCCGAGGTTAGATTCTTTTTAGAAAACCGATGCTAGTATAATATCTTATCCAATGACATCGGTAAGAGAATGTAAAATAAAATTCATAGCCGAATGGGTTGATACAAAATCTGAACCGTTCGTTTGCTAAACTCCAAAGCCGTTCTCACAGAAAGATCGGCTAGAAAATAAAAATTTACCTTCAATTCAAACATGTGTGATCAAATCTTTGATTTGTTGTTGAGAAATAATTATATTAGAATTCTTGATCACCATGTTGAGCCATCTATCCAAGGACAAATGTATTGTAAGTTGCATGATTTGTTCAAGCATAATTTTAAGGATTGCAACATGTTTCATCGAATAGTTAAATTGGCCATTAAAAAGGACGATTGAAGTTTGTTGAAAGACCAAGAGATGACCAGTCTATTCCGATTTGTCCCGATGGAAAAAAGTTTTTACATCGGCTGCTTCAAGACGATCCATTTAAATAGAAGGTAAAAACTGCAGGTGATGGGATCAAGCTTTCAATTAAAGAAGTTGTTGAAGAGAATAATGAACATAATCTTGAGGGCGAGAATTCCATCAAAACTACAATGAAGATGCCAAGGACTGGGGGGCAGCAAGAAAATCCAATGATCGACGAAAGCAAACCAAAAGAAAACAAAGGCTGAAATAAGCGCAAGTGTAAGAGATCAAAAATCACCTTCGCTGAACTATTGGATAAATATGAAAAGAAGAGTGAAGAGAAGAATACTTATCGGCCAAATCATGCAAAGAAACCAAGATCACCCCCAAGGCGCAAATATGAGGATTGGTATTGGCAAAGTGAGAATTTTAATGCAACATATTCATATCCTTATTTTGGGCCACCAATGCCAATGCCGTAGATGCCTCCCTATGCTCATATAGATCCATATCCATCATGGGACAGGTATGATACAAGGGCACATTATCCATCTTATTTTAGACCATCTCACCAATTATGCAGCTCCGAGAAGATCCACATTTGAACAATCACATGTTAAAGACCGTTTCAATCATAAGGAAACGGTCCAGAGCTCAAGGAAGAAGAAAGAGGTGGTCAAGCAAGTTTACCATGTTAAAACAGATGGTGTTGGGGAACGTTGCAGAAAACAAAAATTTTCCTACGGTTTCACCAAGATCCATCTATGAGTTCATCTAGCAACGAGTCATCGGATGCATCTACATACCTTTGTAGATCGCGAGCGGAACCGTTCAAAGAACGGGGATGAGGTAGTCGTACACGACGTGATCCAAATCACCGGAGATCCTAGCACCGAACGGACGGCACCTCCGCGTTCAACGCACGTACGGTCAGCGTGACATCTCCTCCTTCTTGATCCAGCAAGGGGGAAGGAGAGGTTAATGAAGATCCAGCAGCACGACGACGTGGTGGTGGATGCAGGGCGTCACAGCAGCAGGGCTTCGCCGTGTACTACGAGAGGAAGAGGTATAGCAGGGAGAGAGGGAGGCGCCAGGACTCAGGGTGCCGCTGCCCCCTCCCCCCCTCATATATATAGCCTCCCCTAGGGGGGGCGCCGGCCCTAGGAGATTGGATCTCCTAGGGGGGCGGCGGCCAAGGGCTGGAGTGGCCCCCAAGCCAAGGTGGGGCGCCCCCCACCCCTAGGGTTTTAACCCTAGACGCATGGGGTGGGCCTTGGGGGGCGCACCAGCCCACTATGGGCTGGTTCCCCTCCCCACTTTGGCCCATGGGGCCCTCCGGGATGGGTGGCCCCACCCGGTGGACCCACGGGACCCTTCCGGTGGTCCTGGTACAATACCGATGACCCCGAAACTTGTCCCGATGGCCGAAACAACCCTTCCTATATATAATTCTTTACCTACGGACTATTCCGAAACTCCTCGTGATGTCCGGGATCTCATCCGGGACTCCGAACAACATTCGGGTTACTGCATATACATATCTTCACAACCCTAGCGTCACCGAACCTTAAGTGTGTAGACCCTACGGGTTCGGGAGACATGCAGACATGACCGAGACGACTCTCCGGAAAATAACCAACAACGGGATCTGGATACCCATGTTGGCTCCCACATGCTCCACGATGATCTCATCGGATGAACCACGATGCCGAGGATTCAAGCAACCCCGTATGCAATTCCCTTTGTCAATCGGTATGTTACTTGCCCGAGATTCGATCGTCGGTATCCCAATACCTTGTTCAATCTCGTTACAGGCAAGTCACTTTACTCGTACCGTAATGCATGATCCCGTGACCAGACGCTTGGTCACTTTGAGCTCATAATGATGATGCATTACCGAGTGGGCCCAGTGGTACCTCTCCGTCATACGGAGTGACAAATCCCAGTCTTGATCCGTGTCAACCCAACAGACACTTTCGGAGATACCCGTTGTCTACCTTTATAGTCACCCAGTTACGTTGTGACGTTTGGTATACCCAAAGCACTCCTACGGTATCCGGGAGTTACACGATCTCATGGTCTAAGGAAAGGATACTTGACATTGGAAAACTCTAGCAAACGAACTATACGATCTTATGCTATGTTTAGGATTGGGTCTTGTCCATCACATCATTCTCCTAATGATGTGATCTCGTTATCAATGACATCCAATGCCCATAGTCATGAAACCATGACTATCTATTGATCAACGAGCTAGTCAACTAGAGGCTTACTAGGGACATGTTGGTGTCTATTATTCACACATGTATTACGATTTTCGAAAAACACAATTATAGCATGAATAAAGACAATTATCACGAACAAGGAAATATAATAATAATGCTTTTATTATTGCCTCTAGGGCATATTTCCAACAGTCTCCCACTTGCACTAGAGTCAATAATCTAGTTACATTGTGATGAATCGAACACCCATGGAATTCTGGTGTTGATCATGTTTTGCTCTAGGGAGAGGTTTAGTCAACGGATCTGCTACATTCAGGTCCGTATGTACTTTACAAATATCTATGTCTCCATCTTGAACATTTTCACGAATGGAGTTGAAGTGACGCTTGATGTGCCTGGTCTTCTTGTGAAACCTGGGCTCCTTGGCAAGTGCAATAGCTCCAGTGTTGTCACAGAAGAGTTTGATTGGCCCCGACGCATTGGGTATGACTCCGAGGTCGAAGATGAACTCCTTCACCCAAATTGCTTCATGCGCTGCTTCCGAGGCTGCATCATATACAATTCTTCCTTAAGGAAACCATTAAGGAATGCCGTTTTGACGTCCATTTGCCATATCTCATAATCGTAGAATGCGGCAACTGCTAACATGATTCGGACGGACTTTAGCTTCGCTACCGGTGAGAAAGTCTCATCGTAGTCAACCCCTTGAACTTGTCGATAACCCTTAGCGACAAGCCGAGCTTTTATAGATGGTCACATTACCATCCGCGTTTGTCTTCTTCTTAAAGATCCATTTATTTTCTATGGCTCGCCGCTCAACGGGCAAGTCAGTCAAAGTCCATACTTCGTTTTCATACATGGATCCTATCTCGGATTTCATGGCTTCCAGCCATTTGTCGGAATCCGGGCTCGCCATTGCTTCTTCATAGTTCGAAGGTTCACCGTTGTCTAACAACATGATTTCCAAGACAGGGTTGCCGTACCACTCTGGTGCGGAACGTGTCCTTGTGGACCTACGAATTTCAGCAAGAGCTTGATCAGAAGTATCTTGATCATCATTATTAACTTCCTCTCTAGTCGGTGCAGGCACCTTACGAACATTTTCTTGAGTTGCGCCATTTTCCGGTTCAAGAGATAATACTTCATCAAGTTCTACTTTCCTCCCACTTACTTTTTTCGAGAGAAACTCTTTCTCTAGAAAGGATCCATTCTTGGCAACAAAGATCTTGCCTTCGGATCTGATGTAGAAGGTATACCCAATAGTTTCTTTAGGGTATCCTATGAAGACGCATTTTTCCGACTTGGGTTCGAGCTTTTCAGGTTGAAGTTTCTTGACATAAGCATCGCATCCCCAAACTTTTAGAAACGACAGCTTAGGTTTCTTCCCAAACCATAATTCATACGGCGTCGTCTCAATGGATTTCGACGGAGCCCTATTTAAAGTGAATGCGGCGGTCTCTAAAGCATAGCCCCAAAAGGATAGCGGTAAATCGGTAATAGACATCATAGATCGCACCATATCTAATAGAGTGCGATTACGACGTTCGGACACACCATTACGCTGAGGTGTTCCAGGTGGCGTGAGTTGTGAAACTATTCCACATTTTCTTAAGTGCGTGCCAAATTCGTGACTCAAATATTCTCCTCCACGATCTGATCGTAGAAACTTGATTTTTCTGTCACGTTGATTTTCAACCTCACTCTGAAATTCCTTGAACTTTTCAAAGGTCTCAGACTTGTGTTTCATTAAGTAGATATACCTATATCTGCTCAAGTCATCAGTGAGGGTTAGAACATAACAATAGCCACCGCGAGCCTCAACACTCATTGGACCGCACACATCAATATGTATGATTTCCAATAAGCTGGTTGCTCTCTCCATTGTTCCTGAGAACGGAGTCTTGGTCATTTTACCCATGAGGCATGGTTCGCACGTGTCAAATGATTCATAATCAAGAGACTCTAAAAGTCCATCTGCATGGAGCTTCTTCATGCGTTTGACACCTATGTGACCAAGGCGGCAGTGCCACAAGTATGTGGGACTATCGTTATCAACTTTAACTCTTTTGGTATTCACACTATGAATATGTGTATCATCACGTACGAGATTCATTAAGAATAAACCATTAACCATCGGAGCATGACCATAAAACATATCACTCATATAAATAGGACAGCCATTATTCTCGGATTTAAATGAGTAGCCATCTTGAATTAAACGAGATCCAGATACAATGTTCATGCTCAAACTTGGCTTTAAATAACAATTATTGAGGTTTAAAACTAATCCCGTAGGTAAATGTAGAGGTAGCGTGCCGACGGCGATCACATCGACCTTGGAACCATTCCCGACGCACATCGTCACCTCGTCCTTCGCCAGTCTCCGCTTATTCCGCAGCTCCTGCTTTGAGTTACAAATGTGAGCAACTGCATCGGTATCAAATACCCAAGAGCTACTACGAGTACTGGTAAGGTACACATCAATTACATGTATATCACATATACCTTTTGTTTTGCCGGCCTTCTTGTCCGCTATGTATTTGGGGCAATTCCGCTTCCAGTGACCACTTCCCTTGCAATAAAAGCACTCAGTCTCGGGCTTGGGTCCATTCTTTGGCTTCTTCCCGGCAGCTTGCTTGCCGGGCGCGGCAACTTCCTTGCCGTCCTTCTTGAAGTTCTTTTTACCCTTGCCCTTCTTGAACTTAGTGGTTTTATTCACCATCAACAATTGATGTTCGTTCTTGACTTCTACCTCTGCTGATTTCAGCATAGCAAATACTTCAGGAATGGTCTTTTCCATCCCTTGCATATTGAAGTTCATCACAAAGCTCTTGAAGCTTGGTGGAAGCGACTGGAGGATTCTGTCAATGACCGCGTCGTCCAGGAGATTAACTCCCAGCTGAGTCAAGCGGTTATGTAACCCAGACATAGTGAGTATGTGCTCACTGACAGAACTATTTTCCTCCATCTTACAGCTGAAGAATTTGTCGGAGACTTCATATCTCTCGACCCGGGCATGAGCTTGGAAAACCATTTTCAGCTCTTCGAACATCTCATATGCTCCGTGTCTCTCAAAACGCTTTTGGAGCCCCGGCTCTAAGCTGTAAAGCATGCCGCACTGAACGAGGGAGTAGTCATCGGTACGTGCCTGCCAAGCGTTCATAACGTCTTGTTCTGCAGGGAGAACAGGTGCGTCACCCAGTGGTGCTCGTAGGACATAGTCTTTCTTGGCAGCTATGAGGATGATCCTCAGGTTCCGGACCCAGTCCGTGTAGTTGCTGCCATCGTCTTTCAGCTTGGTTTTCTCTAGGAACGCGTTGAAGTTGAGGACTACGTTGGCCATTTGATCTACAAGACATATTGTAAATATTTTAGACTAAGTTCATGATAATTAAGTTCATCTAATCAAATTATTAATGAACTCCCACTCAGATTAGACATCCCTCTAGTCATCTAAGTATAACATGATCCGAGTCAACTAGGCCGTGTCCGATCATCACGTGAGATGGACTAGTCAACATCGGTGAACATCTTCATGTTGATCGTATCTTCTATACGACTCATGCTCGACCTTTCGGTCTTCTGTGTCCCGAGGCCATGTCTGTACATGCTAGGCTCGTCAAGTCAACCTAAGTGTTTGCATGTGTAAATCTGTCTTACACCCGTTGTATGTGAACATTAGAATCTGTCACACCCGATCATCATGTGGTGCTTCGAAACAACGAACTGTCGCAACGGTGCACAGTTAGGGGGAACACCTTCTTGAAATTATTATGAGGGATCATCTTATTTACTACCGTCGTTCTAAGTAAACAAGATGCAAAACATGATAAACATCACATGCAATCAAATAATAATAGTGACATGATATGGCCAATATCATATAGCTCCTTTGATCTCCATCTTGGGGCTCCATGATCATCTTGTCACCGGCATGACACCATGATCTCCATCATCATGATCTCCATCATCGTGTCTCCATGAAATTGCTCGCCAACTATTACTTCTACTACTATGGCTAACACGTTTAGCAATAAAGTAAAGTAATTTACATGGCGTTTCCATTGACACGCAGGTCATAAAAGAATAATGACAACTCCTATGGCTCCTGCCGGTTGTCATACTCATCGACATGCAAGTCGTGATTCCTATTACAATAGCATGAACATCTCATACATCACATATATATCATTCATCATTCATCACAACTTTGGCCATATCATATCACAAAGCACTTGCTGCAAAAACAAGTTAGACGTCCTCTAATTGTTGTTGCAAGTTTTACGTGGCTGAATTAGGGTTCTAGCAAGAACGTTTTCTTACTTACGTGAAAGCCACAACGTGATTTGTCAACTTCTATTTACCCTTCATAAGGACCCTTTTCATCGAATCCGCTCCAACTAAGTGGGAGAGACAGACACCCGCCAGCCACCTTATGCAACTAGTGCATGTTAGTCGGTGGAACCGGTCTCACGTAAGAGTACGTGTAAGGTTGGTCCGGGCCGCTTCATCCCACAATACTGCTGAAGCAAGATAAGACTAGTAGCGGCAAGAAAGTTGACAACATCTACGCCCACAAAAATTGTGTTCTACTCGCGCAAGAAGAACTACGCATAGACCTAGCTCATGATGCCACTGTTGGGGAACGTTGTAGAAAACAAAAATTTTCCTACGGTTTCACCAAGATCCATCTATGAGTTCATCTAGCAACGAGTGATCGGATGCACCTACATACCTTCGTAGATCGCGAGCGGAAGCGTTCAAAGAACGGGGATGAGGTAGTCGTACACGACGTGATCCAAATCACCGGAGATCCTAGCACCGAACAGACGGCACCTCCGCGTTCAACACACGTACGGTCAGTGTGACGTCTCCTCCTTCTTGATCCAGCAAGGGGGAAGGAGAGGTTGATGAAGATCCAGCAGCACGACGGCGTGGTGGTGGATGCAGGGCGTCACAACAGCAGGGCTTCGCCATGTACTACGAGAGGAAGAGGTATAGCAGGGAGAGAGGGAGGCGCCAGGACTCAGGGTGCCGCTGCCCCCTCCCCCCCCCTCATATATATAGCCTCCCCTAGGGGGGCACCGGCCCTAGGAGATTGGATCTCCTAGGGGGGCGGCGGCCAAGGGCTGGAGTGGCCCCCAAGCCAAGGTGGGGCGCCCCCCACCCCTAGGGTTTTAACCCTAGGCGCATGGGGTGGGCCTTGGGGGGCGCACCAGCCCACTATGGGCTGGTTCCCCTCCCCACTTTGGCCCATGGGGCCCTCCGGGATGGGTGGCCCCACCCGGTGGACCCCCGGGACCCTTCCGATGGTCTTGGTACAATACCGATGACCCCAAAACTTGTCCCGACGGCCGAAACAGCACTTCCTATATATAATTCTTTACCTCCGGACTATTCCGAAACTCCTCGTGACATCCGGGATCTCATCCGGGACTCCGAACAACATTCGGGTTACTGCATATACATATCTTCACAACCCTAGCGTCACCGAACCTTAAGTGTGTAGACCCTACGGGTTCGGGAGACATGCAGACATGACCGAGATGACTCTCCGGACAATAACCAACAGCGGGATCTGGATACCCATGTTGGCTCCCACATGCTCCACGATGATCTCATCGGATGAACCACGATGTCGAGGATTCAAGCAACCCCGTATGCAATTCCCTTTGTCAACCGGTATGTTACTTGCCCGAGATTCGATCGTCGGTATCCCAATACCTTGTTCAATCTCGTTACAGGCAAGTCTCTTTACTTGTACCGTAATGCATGATCCCGTGACCAGACGCTTGGTCACTTTGAGCTCATAATGATGATGCATTACCGAGTGGGCCCAGTGGTACCTCTCTGTCATACGGAGTGACAAATCCCAGTCTTGATCCGTGTCAACCCAACAGACACTTTCGGAGATACCCGTAGTCTATCTTTATAGTCACCCAGTTACGTTGTGACGTTTGGTATACCCAAAGCACTCCTACGGTATCCGGGAGTTACACGATCTCATGGTCTAAGGAAAGGATACTTGACATTGGAAAACTCTAGCAAACGAACTATACGATCTTATGCTATGTTTAGGATTGGGTCTTGTCCATCACATCATTCTCCTAATGATGTGATCTCGTTATCAATGACATCCAATGCCCATAGTCAGGAAACCATGACTATCTATTGATCAACGAGCTAGTCAACTAGAGGCTTACTAGGGACATGTTGGTGTCTATTATTCACACATGTATTACGATTTCCCAACAACACAATTATAGCATGAAGAAAGACAATTATCACGAACAAGGAAATATAATAATAATGCTTTTATTATTGCCTCTAGGGCATATTTCCAACAGATGGTCGTAAGAGTGCAACTTGAGATTTGATCTCAAATGAAAAAGAGCCAATTAAAGTGTTGACATTGGCTACTAAAGGCAATGCGACAAAGCAACCAATTATTAAGAGTCAAAGTGCCAAATCTGAAGAGAAGAAGTTGAGAGTGCACAAGACCAAAAAGGAATTGTCATTGGTCAAGACAGAATCACAGCCGTGATGCCCACTCGGCTTGTCGTTTTGGCAAAAGAAGAAATTACAAAATCTTAGCGCACAAGAGCTGAGACAGAAGAACATGACATGGGTTCTCAACAGGATCAATCAATACAAAAAAATGATGTACATGCTTCTATTGCAACAAGTACAATAAAAGTGAAGAAAGAGAAGAATGGAAGCAACAAACAATTAAGCCAAAGGTGTGCATCACAACATGAAAATTTTCGGTTAGCACATCATCCATTTTCTTCAACAATGCCATTGATGCCTTTGCCATGAAATTCATCCATAGGTATGACAATTACCCTTCATGGATTTATTTTGATCCATAGATGCAACATAATTTTCTATATGATGACAAGGTATTACCAAATCACTATACATTTGGTTAGTTACATTTTTATTGCTAACACAAAGGGGCCGAAATATTTTATTGCTATTTCATTTGTTTATTTTGGCTATACATACTTTGGTGGGTGAATACTACATGGACCTCATTGTAATGGCCGGTATTTATCTATCACCCTAAGAATCTATCTAAGAATGGCCGGTATGGTATTCTAACATCGTCCTTAGTTAGAGTAGAGATTGAGATAAGTGCTTGCATAGAAATTTGTCAAATTGATGCCGTTGAAGATATTATGCATAGACCGATTCACCGAAATTGCAAAGTGAACTTATGTTTTGATTGGGTGTGCTTTGGCTTATTAGTTTTCAGAATTTACGTAAGGCCAAATCATGGTTGATTTTATTACTGAGCATCATATTGACATCATGCATAATATTGTTTTTAGCTTTATCTCTCTAGTACCATGGAGATTATACATTGATGGTTAAATTTGTAGCAATGGCCAAGGTGTTGGTGTTGCTTATATATCTCCTCATGGTGCTATTTTGTGAGGCCTCATGCCGTTTAAAATATTTACGCACAAATGATCAAAGCTGAATATGCATCGTTATTCGGATTGGAGCTTTTCCTTGCTATAGGTGCTATTCATATTGAAGCTTTCGGTGATTCGTTATTAGTAGTGCAACAAATATCCAATGGTTATCAATATTTTGACGAATCACTTTTAGTTTATCTTGAGATATGTCTAGATGTAAAATTTACCATGGGTTGTTTTAAGATTCTTCATATATCTAGACCTGATAATTGGAGAGAGTTGGCATAGTAAGCATTCGGCTACCATGTTGGTCATGGTGTATTGCACATCTATCAATGGCCGATGCTTGTTCTTGCCAACATAGGTAAGGCCGAATTAGAGCTCACCATCTCGGCCATTAATGAAACTTTTATGCAAACAAAGTAAGGATTGGAGGAAGTTCATTCTTGATTCTCTGCAAAATCCTAGCGAAAGGGAGAACAATATGGTTCGGAAGATGGTTTTGATCTATGGAACCTTATCACCGGATTGTTAGAGAAGCTGAGAAGTTTCCACCCAAGTTTGCATCAAGAGGTTCAAACAAGCAATGGCCGATATATACTTATTGTCCTAAGAACATGCAAAATGGCCGGTGGAGTGTTGACATCGTCCTTAGAACAAGCTATGCGCAAGTTATTTTTCGGCACACAAGCTTTCCCAAAAACATGGGGCATGTATTGACATCAGATTTTGGCATGGTCAAAAGCATAATTAAGAAGGCCTCAAATGGAAAAGTGCTCAAAGTGAGAAAGTTCCGTATTGTCAAAAGGAGAAACTTTAAAATTTGGTACATAGCCATCCGGTCTCATCTCTAAAGCCGAAGTTGTGTTCAAAGTAGTGAGATTTTGTATCCGAAACACTATTCGACTGATTACGCCCCCAGGATGGCCTCATATGAAAAACTTCTTTACATGAATTGTCTTCGTCTTGTCAAAGCGGTCGATTTTGACATAAAACTCGTCCTAATCCGTGTTCGTATGCAAAAGTTAGAGCCATCCGAATACAGCCCTGTCACGAGCCAAAAGTGGCGCGCCTCATCAGCCACTGTGTATGCTGGGTAGCGCGAATAGTAGCCTGTTTTGCGCGAGCTATTTGACCTTGAGATGACCTCTGATAAAAAAACGTTCAACATGAAAGTTGTTCGTCTCGTCGAAACTGTCAAGATTGCTTTTGGGCTCGTTTCCATCCGAGGTCGTTTACCACCTCAAAAAAGACCCGCAATGTGCAGCCAGTTTTAGACCGAACAGTTTTGGAAAGTTCAGACAAAACCAATCTGAATTTGACTAGGTTTTTGGACGTGAATCCAAACCTTTTTCTTGTATGGGAAGTCCAGCCGCCTCATATATACCTAAGGGTGACGGCCGATTGAACAACACATAATCGATCAAATCAATCTATCCACTTTTATCTTTTATATTTTCTCCTTAACCCTTGTTCTTCTTCTTCTCGTTCTTTGTTCGTTCTTTGTTTGCAGGGCGGCGAACCTCGAGGCCCTAGGGGCGATCAGGTCGATCTAGGGCATCCCATAGCCGGCGCGCGCCCTGACGGGGTCCCTCCCGGGCGTGTGGGGTTTCGTGTCCTCAAAACCACCCGCCGGATTGCCTGCGTATTGTGCTTCCGGACGGGTCTCCTACGATGTGAGCTGCGGTGCATCACCCTCAGTGTTAGAGGTACACGGTGACGTGTTCATCTGCGAACATAGAGTGAAATACCAAGCAGTCATTCGAAAGAACGTCATTGGGCCAAGGGAATTCGATGGCACGAGGCGGTGGCACTACCCGGCAACCAACTGCTCGATACGATCACAGAGCCAGAGCGAGATAAATATCACATTTGTTTCTAAATATGAAACGTTTTAGCAGTTTAAATTGAATTGCCAAAACTTCATATATATTTAGGACAAATGGTGTAGTAATTAAGGTCTGCGTCAAGTGGTTCTTAAATATGGCCGTACTATAATTTATACATCATTACGTACATGTTCCAATTTGCTACTCCCTTCGTCTTATAATATAAGAGCGTATTTTACACTAGTATATATTTATCGCTGGCCTAATCACGATGCATCGTCCTTGATGATATTTTACGCATAACAACCAATTGAAAGTATCGTGTATTATTGTCTCCCTTCAAACTGAACTCGGCTTTGGATCGTTGGTAATATTTGATTTCCAATTCTCGCAAAAGACCTGCTATCCTCTCGTTGGATTAATTTTTTTTAATTCAATCTCATGATGACATTTTATCTTCGGTTCACCTAACAATGGCAGGCCCAGCCTGGTCCGAGCAGCTTGGGTCAGGAGTACTTAATTCACGTTAGGTTGGCGCATTCACTAGCCGAATCACGATGGATGGTCCTTGATGATATTTTACGGGTGGTAGTGGTAGTTAGTTAGCATGTCCATTGAGCAAAGTGAGACACGGTGTTACGCTAATAAAGTAAGGACAACTTGTCTCAGGCTTTGATCCTATCTGTTACATCTTTGTTTGTTTTTATGGAGCCGGCCGAAAGAGCCAGGAAACTGTGGGTTGCCTGCTGAGTACGTAGTTGCAAGGCTCACCTAACCAACCAGTAACGATCCATGGACGGCATTGGCAAAAGGAGACAAATGGTGCTGCGAGTCTCAAGCGAATTAAATAAGAACAATCTGATGTCACGAGTAGCATGTAGCATGGTAAACAATCAGTAACCATGAGCTTAACTACTGATATATACTCCCATCCGTTTCTAAATATAAGTCTTTTTAGACATTTCAAATGGAATACAACATACGGATGTATGTAGACATATTTTTGAGTGTAAATTCACTCACTTTGCTCCGTATATAGTCATTTGGTGGAATACCTAAAAAGACTTATATTTGGGAACGGAGGGAGTACAAGGCATTATTAGTTCCATAGATTTTTGGAGCTTATGGTAAAAATCCATTTATTATCGACTGATCATCAGTTTGTCAAACTGGAGAATCTCTGGCTGGAAAAACTACATATTCACGGGAGAGTATCTGGTGCTACCGAGGCTTAAATGCTACTGTGATACGGACATCTGGGCTGTCGGATTCCTAGACTGAACGGCATCCGGGAGTTGTTGGATCTGCTGGATCGATGTGCAATTTTTGGACTCCTCGTAGGTGTTTTTGCAAATGTTGCAGAGTTATTGAGAGCCATCAGATCTGAGAATCCAAAGAAGCTTGTATCATGGTAGCACCTAAAAGATAGTAGCACTAGATATTTCCCATTCGTGACTGGGAAAAGACGAGTGGAGCACCAAACGATTGGTGTGGTGGCTATTTGTTGGGTGGCCTTAGAACTTGCTAATGGTTGCAACCAGCCTTTTATCTTTTATTCTCTGCCATGGCCTCACTACGAGGCTGCAGTGTCAGATCGTGGGCCGCATCGATGATGACCAGTACGACTTTCTCGTCGGGCGCAACATCCCTGAAAACTTCGCCTACGCTGCCGAGCTCGTCCAATGCTGCCACCGTCGTTCTGCCCCAACCCTCGTCCTCAAGCTCGATCTCGCAAAAGCCTTCCACTCCATTGTCTGGGGGAGTCTCCGTCGGATCATGCTGGTTTGCGGCTTCCCCGAGCTGTGGTGTGACTGGATGGACGCCATCATCCGGTCTTCCCGTTCAGCTGTCCTTCTCAACGGCATGCCGGGGTAGTGGTTTGAGGTCGGATGCGGGCTACGCCAAGGGGACCCGATTTTCCCTACATGTTCCTCCTTGTCGCCGACGTCCTCCAGCGCATGATCCGGCAGGATCGGGCCCTCATGCAACCTTTGGTGGACGGCGCGCCGCGGCGACCGGTTGACGAGGACATGTACCAGGGATAGGGTAACATGCCTGACCTACATACCCTACCCTAGGACTCCTCACACTCGGAAGGCCGCAGTTCAGTCAGACGTGTTACCTCACTCGGAGTACCTGACACTCACTTGACAGAGAAGGCCAAGAGGAGCAACGGCCAGGACGCACGTTGCCCCTCTTAATGTGTAATTAGTTCGCCCGTTACCAGTAACGGCGCCCTTAACTCCCCTTTAACCCCTGGTAATGGCGGCATTGGATCAGTCACTATATAAACCACTGTAAGCACCGTTTATCTCTCTCGATCTATATTATCTCAGTGACTTACAGATCAGGATTCAAATTCAAGAGGAAGGGGAAGAACGAGAGGGACACAACGCACACCAGCTACACACGCTTATCCTATCCAGTTGGCCGAAGCCGTTCCGTCCGTCCGCCCGCCGTTACAACGTCACACTGGTTTACTTATACACCTGTCTAATGGACCCATTCCGGCCCAAATGACCGAGGCGGATGCTTCTTGCTCCTTTTGGGCCTGGCCTGGTAGCTGCTTGCCAGTTCGCCCTGTACCGCATCACGCCTTGTCGAAGTAGTAGCCGTACAGTTGCTGACAATCCCCCTTGGAAGAGAAGCGGCTTGCACCCAAGCCGGTGCCCAAGGAAAGTTTTGTTTGAGAATCTCTTGATACTCCCAGGTGGCCATGGATTCAGGCGAACGACCCCACTTGACCAGAACTTGAGCGATCGACTTGTTTCCTCGCTGAACTAGACGTCGATCCAGGATACGAGCAGCGACCTGCAATTGTGCATCAGGAGAGGACAACATGGGAAGTGTTGGAGTATAATGTCCGGCCCTCTCCCTTAGATCGGTCTTTTGGTTGCATTGGCTAGAGCATGCACTTCTACATGGTATCAGAGCCAAGAGGTCTCGAGTTCAAGACCCGGCTGGCGCAATTAAATTGCAGCCCACTTTCGGTCCACGTTTAGGCCTGAGGGAGCCACACGTGAGGGGGAGTGTTGACGTATAATGTGCTGCCTAGTCTCTTCCATCAGATCGGTCTTTTGGTTGTTCAGCCTTGATGTGCCGCTTGAGCAGCGAGACATGAAAAACCAGGTGGACGCGACAGTTTTCACGCAGAGCTAGCTTGTATGCCACTGCGCCAATTCTCTCAGTGATTGGGAATGGCCCAAAATACTTGAATGCCAGTTTATGATTTGCCCGCGGAGCAATGGATGATTGGGTATATTGCTGCATTTTCAGAAAAACAGTGTCTCCCACTTCAAACGACCTCTCGGTGTGATGTTTGTCAGCTTGAGACTTCATGCATTGATGAGCTCGCAGCATGTTGTTTAACTGATTCCATCACCACCTGTCTGTCTTCCAACCACAGATGAACATCAGAGCTGGCAATTGCATCCGTAGGAGAGATACCAAAGTAACAGGGAGCATGTCTATACACCACTTCAAATGGGGAGTGTCCTGTAGACGAGTGCCAATTGGAATTGTACGACAGCTCACAAAGTGGAAGCCACTGCGACCAGCGATGTGGATGAGCGCTGATAAAACAGCGAAGATACCCTTCCCCTTGTTGATTGACGCGCTCTGTTTGCCCATCTGTCTGAGTATGTTAGCATGAACTCATCCGAATTTTAATCCCCGTTTTGTTGCATAATTCCTTCCAAAAGGAGCTAGTGAAAATTGGATCTCGGTCCGACACCAACGACAATGGCAACCCATGAAGGCGATATACACGATTCAGAAAAGCTTCCGCTACTGTGTTGGCAGTGTAAGGGTGTTTCAGTGTGATAAAGTGACCATACTTGGACAATTTGTCAATGACCACTAATAGACAGTTGAACTGACGGGAAGGAGGCAGCCCTTCAATGAAATCCATGGTCATCATCTCCCATGGTTTAGAGGGTATTGGCAATGGCTGCAACAATCCAGGATATGGTTGTCAGGACCCCGATCCTAGGCCACATTGATCTAGCATGTAACACATCATATCACTTTGCGGCCTCACGCACGGTATTCCCACGGGTGCCACCTTACCTGGCCCGGGACCGTTTGCGCCTTTTGGCTCATGTATATGATAGTGTCGCTAGCATCCATATGACAAAGAACCCGGGCCGACATGGCTAGTCGTGAACCCAAAGCGGCACTAACCCATGGGGACAGGCATACATGAATCAACTTCGAGCATGTCGGTCAACAACGTGTGAATCCGGGCTGTAGCACTGGGCTAACAGGACTCCGGTAACCCGGGCTGTAGCAGGCTAGGCAGGACTCCGGAAGTCACCGCGTGACATTTCCCCGAAGGGACAGACACAGGAACGAAGTGAATCACATGCCGGCCAGTCAAGTGTTCCGAGCAGTAGTGCTGGGCTAGCAGGACTCCGGTGATCCGGGCTGTAGCGGACTACTATCGCTCAGAAGCACTAGACTACATTTCCCCATATGATAGGCTGCCAAGGATAAACAACTAGATAGTCGGATCCCACTCATACCAAGCATTTCAATCATACACACAATATGCCCGATATGAGTAAATACAACATGGCATCACAACATAACTCTATGACTCAAAGTATTTATTCATTAGGCTCCGAGGAGCGAGATATTACAAACATGGGTCTCATGACCCAACATTCAGAGCATACAAGTCAAAGCACATGCGGAAGCTTAACATGTCTGAGTACAGACATCTACAAATGAAAAAGGCTGAGGAGCCTGACTATCTACCAGATCCTGCCGAGGGCACAAGATCGTAGCTGAGGTATCAAGCTAAACGTCAAAGTCCACACGGAACTACTAGCGAGACTGACGTCTCTCTGCAAAAACATAAAATAGGCAAACGTGAGTACAAATGTACCCAGCAAGACTTACATTAGAACTAGCTACATATGCATCGGTATCAATAAAGGGGCTGGTGGAGTTTGACTGCAGCAAGCCAGCTTTGACTCGGTGGCTATCCTGACTACGACTGCAAGTAACTCTTTTGAGGTGGCGCACACGAGTCCACATATTCACCATATCAATACACCACTATGGATCCGCTCCCGTCTTCCTACGAGAACGCCATCCATAGCACTCACGCTTATCTTGCGCATTTTAGAGTATCCACTTTCACTTGTCTATGAACTATGCAAGGGGTCCAAGTTTCCATATCTGAGGAATCCGGCTATTCGAATAGATAATGATAACCCTGCAGGGGTGTACTTCTTCACACACGCTCTCGCCACTTATCGCCCTGTACACGTCATGTACCTCGGCAACCTTCAAGCGGAAGCTGGGCGAGGGAGTCGGCCACGACCTGACTAACCACACAAGTCTCTAGTCCAGGTTTATCGCCTATTCGGGTTCCATCCGCAAGGAGATCAGGTCGGGGTGTCGCTCACGGCCCGAAACAATGTGTGCAGGGTTCCCAAGCCCACCTCGACGGGTGGATCTACACTTGGTACACCGTGCCATGGTGCCTAGTCTGTCCCAAGCCCACCTGTACTGGGTACCACTTGGTAGACTACTAACACTACCTACAAACACCAGAAACTAGTTGCAACTCCTGGACAGAGATCAGGTTGATTAATAAGTCGAGAGAGCTTGGAGTGCCCGGAGCCCAATGTGTGGTAGTAACTGTTCATGGATCACAAACACAGAACTCAGTTCCTGAGGACGGCTGCAATGAGACAACCCACCATGTACTCCTACATGGCCTCTCACCGCTACCTTTACCAAATCGTGTTCACACACTTAGCTCTCAACAGTAGGACATGTTCACCACATTCCAATTCATTCCCGATGAATCAGACCAGACTCAACTCTAAGCAGTAGCAGGCATGACAAACAAACATGAATGAGTAGGCACATCAGGGCTCAAACAACTCCTACTCATGCTAGTGGGTTTCATCTATTTACTGTGGCAATGACATGTCATGCAAAGGATAAAGGGGTTCAGCTACCGCAGCATGTAACATTGAATCGTTGTTGTCCTAATGCAGTAAAAGAGAGCAGGAGCGAGAGAGTGGGATTGTATCAGAATGAACAAGGGGGTTTTGCTTGCCTGGCACTTCTGAAGATAGTATAGTTCTTCATCGGTGTCACTGAACTCATCGTCGGGATACGCCTACCGAGAGGGGACAAACACCGGCAACTGAGAAGGAAACACAATCAATGCAATGCACAATATGATGCATGATCATGACATGGCAATATGAGTGTGTTTTGGGTTAATGCAAGCTAGAACAGATTGGAATGAGTCCATTTGAACCAAAGATTCAAATGCTAACCCATTTCATGAAGTCATATTAGTGCACTAACTTGTTTCACCTAAACAGCAAGGTTAAAGTGTTCTAACATGCATGAAACTAGTACAGATGGATAGATTGGATTTTTCTGATCATTTTTCATATATAAATTATTTGATTTGGAGCTACGGTTGAATTTCTATGATTTTTGGAAGTTTGCATTATTTTCTGGAATTTCCTGTGTAAGAATAATTCCAGTAAATAATTATTGCGTCAGCATGACGCCACTGTGACGTCAGCGGTCAACGGGCGCGGTCCAGGTCAAACTGACCAGTGGGTTCCATACGTCAGTGTCTCAGGCTGGTTTGTGTCACAGACATGTGGGACCAGTCAATGCCGCGTCAGCAAAGTCAATGCTGACGTGTGGGTCCCAGCAGGTTATGAACTGAACTAAACAGAAAATTAAATTAAACTAAACAGGCACGGGGCCCACATGGCAGTGGCACTAGGGTTGGTTTAGCTGGGTCATTTGTGCTAATTAACCGGCGCCACGTCAGCAGTTGACGCCGACGACCATGGCAGCGGCGGGGGCTCGCCGGAGTTTATCGGGACGGCGCTACAGATGGCGATTTGCGATGCGGTTGGCCTCTACGGCGAGCTGACGCTCGCGCACATCTGATGGAGTAACCAGGGGGAGCTGCGGTGGTCTAAGGCGGCAGCAACATCGAGCTAGGCGGCGACCGGAGTTCGATGTGCGAGCGGCGCGGCGCTGCAGTACGCTAGGGAGCAGGTTTAGGTGCTGGACGGACTCCACATGGCTCCAGGAGCACGCGGGACCCGATGGTTCGAGCAGCGAAGTACAACAGCTAGGTTCCCGGCGGCCATGGCGGACGGCGGTGCTCGGACATGCGGGCAAGGGTGCTACGGCACGGGAACGAGCGGAATGAAGAAGGGGAAACGGGAAGGAGCTCACAGTGAGGACGATGAGCAGGTCAGTGGGCTCGGGGGAGGCTCGGAGCAGATGGCACGGCCGTGGCGATCTCGGCTTCCCGAGGTTGAAGACGACGATGGGGAGAGCGTTCGGGGGCGTCCGGCGTCGCGTGAGTCGTCGAGGAGGCGTGTACGACAGAGGCAGAGCTCGTGGGCACGTCAGAGGGGTGAGGGGGGTGGCTCTGGCAACGGCGGCAGTGAGCGCAGCGGCGATGGCGCTCGGCGCGAGAGGGAGAGAGGCAGAGGAGGGGGGAGGAGATCCAGCGAGAGAGGGGAGAGGTGCAGAGGGTCCGGGGGGTGTCGTGGCGACGCATGGAGGCGCCCAGGGCGTCGAGGGGAAACGGCAAGCAGGAGGTGGCCGGGGCGCGTGGCCGCGCGCACGGGGCACAAGTCCGGCGTCCTTCTGTCAAGAGGAAGACGACAGGGGAGGGCCAGGTGGGCTGGGCTGGCTTTGCCCAGCTGGGCTGACTCCAGTAGCAGGCCGCCAGGTACGTGTCTCCCCTTCTCTATTTTGTTCCTGTTTTCTATTCCTGACATTTGTTTTAATTTGGTTTTTGAACCAATCTAATTTTGTTGCTTCTGGGGGAGGCTCGGAGCAGATGGCACGGCCGTGGCGATCTCGGCTTCCCGAGGTTGAAGACGACGATGGGGAGAGCGTTCGGGGGCGTCCGGCGTCGCGTGAGTCGTCGAGGAGGCGTGTACGACAGAGGCAGAGCTCGTGGGCACGTCAGAGGGGTGAGGGGGGTGGCTCTGGCAACGGCGGCAGTGAGCGCGGCGGCGATGGCGCTCGGCGCGAGAGGGAGAGAGGCAGAGGAGGGGGGAGGAGATCCAGCGAGAGAGGGGAGAGGTGCAGAGGGTCCGGGGGGTGTCGTGGCGACGCATGGAGGCGCCCAGGGCGTCGAGGGGAAACGGCAAGCAGGAGGTGGCCGGGGCGCGTGGCCGCGCGCACGGGGCACAAGTCCGGCGTCCTTCTGTCAAGAGGAAGACGACAGGGGAGGGCCAGGTGGGCTGGGCTGGCTTTGCCCAGCTGGGCTGACTCCAGTAGCAGGCCGCCAGGTACGTTTCTCCCCTTCTCTATTTTGTTCCTGTTTTCTATTTCTGACATTTGTTTTAATTTGGTTTTTGAACCAATCTAATTTTGTTGCTTCTGATAAATTTTGCAGGGACAAAAAGGATTATTCCAAAGCCCCTCAACAAAAATCAGAATTATTGGAGCAGTAAAGTATTTATAATATTTATTTGCTCCAATTGAAAATACAATATGTGTTAATTCAGCAATCCAAAATGTCATGCAAAAATGTGCATCACCTCTGGTTGCTGTTTCTAGCATTTTCCAAAAATGATGAACATTTTTGAAGGCCATTTGGGTTCACTGAAAAATATTTTAGTTGAACCTGGTGGATTCCTTTTATGCTAGGGTTTGAACATCCCCCATTTCAAGTTCATTTGAAAATTTAAACATGATGCACACACGAAGGGCTAGCCTAGTGCATACGAGGACTAGGGATGTGGCAATGGTACTCGCTCAGGTCTGGCCACTTGACAAGTTTCACACTGTTGCAGCATAGCCTTGATCATGTTTTTCATGTTTTTCCAGTAAAACACTTGATAGATTCTTCTGAAAGTCACTGGAAAACCAGAATGGCCACCAGCTGAGCTAGCATGTAAGTTGCTAATGATCTTGTGTTGCAATTGTTCATCTGGACCAATCCAAATCCTCTTCTTATACCTCAGAAGCCCATCATGCAGTGTGAATTCTGGATTAGCAGCAGGATCAACAACCAGTTTTTGCAGTATCGCCTGAGTGGCCGTGTCAGAGGAATACCTTTGTATAATTTCCTGCACCCATGCTGGCTGAAGAGAATACATAACATAGAACTCATTCGCTGAATGGGCTCGACGAGAGAGAGAATCTGCAGCTCGATTATCAGCCCCTTTTCCGTACACAATTTTGTAGTCCAATCCCATTAGCTTGGTGACTGCCTTTTGCTGCCAAGCTGTATGTAATCGTTGCTCTGTCAGGCTGACCAAAGCTCTCTGATCAGTAATTATCTAAAATTCTCGAAGTTGCAAGTAGGAGCGCCACTGCTCTATGGCTAGCAAAATGGCCAAGAATTCCTTTTCATAAACCGAAAGAGTTTGGTTGCGTGGCCCCAAAGCTCTGCTGACAAAGGCTAGAGGATGTCCGACTTGCATTAAGACTGCTCCAATTCCACAGTCACTAGCATATGTTTCGATGGTAAATGC